>JAQOTM010000170.1:264224-307610 GCA_029168755.2 Tillandsia fasciculata | reverse complement strand
CAGTACCGGAATCCAAAACTTAAAACAAGTTGTATAGTTAAAAACCAAGTTCCTAAAACCAAGTCTAAACCGGTTTCATTTAATTTCCTGATTCCAATGATTATAAACGAACTTTAATCAACATGATTTATATTTAATATACCTGGTAGTGCATTGGGTCATTTTGAATCTTCAATGAGTCTTCGAAGCTGATTTGACAATGATACCTGTAAGACTCGACTCAACTCACTGACTTGACTCACGAATATGCCAACACCAAAATGCCGTAACAGGTGCGACTAATGTCCCCGGTTCCCGAAAACGTATACTGGCGTGTAAGAGTGTCACTTCTCTCCCCAGTTATTCCGCGTCGCGCGCACGGAAGCTAATTGAGGAGGGTGCGTGCCTTTTGGCGTCAGTAGACTTGCCACGAAGCCCTCTGAGGCACTTTCCGACATTTCCGGTGGTAAGAGACTTTCCTGACGTTTTTCCCCACCGAACTGCCCGGGATGCCTCCCGAGCGGGAGTTCACGTTTCCGATCGAGCTCCAACCTAACACTCGGCCGATCACGAAAGCGCCGTACAGGATGGCCTTCGCAGAACTAAAGGAACTAAAGGCGCAACTTGAAGACCCCCTAGACAAAGGATTCATCAGGCCGAGTGCGTCGCCTTGGGCGCGCCGGTGCTCTTTGTGCGTAAGAAGGCGGAAGCCTGTGACTGTGCATCGACTACCGGAGATTAACAAGGTCACGGTGAAGAATAAGTACCCTTTGCCAAGAATAGATGACCTCTTCGACGAGCTGAGGGGAGCGACTACTGTCTTCTCTAAGATTGACTTACATCAGGCTATCACCAGCTCAGAGTGCGGGATGAGGATATCCCGAAGACGGCCTTCCGGACCCGGTCGGCCACTCCGATTCACGGTAATGCTGTTCGGGCTCACACAACGCCCAGCGGTGTTTATGGATATGATGAACCGAATCTTCCAGCCCTACCTGGATCGGTTGTAGTGGTGTTCATTGACGACATCTTAATTATTCACCCCTTAATGGAGAGCACGAGGAGCCTTTGCGAATCGTACTGCAGACGCTCAGAGAACAGAAGTTATTCGCCAAACTCAAAAGTGCGAGTTCTGGCTGCGCGAAGTGGGATTTTTGGGACATATTATCTCTGCCGCAGGACTCGCGGTGGACCCAAAGAAATAGAGTCAGTAACCGATGGCCCCAGCCGACCTCGGTGACGGAGGTCCGTAGCTTCCTAGGCCTAGCAGGGTACTACAGACGCTTCGTCGAAGGGTTCTCGAAGGTTTTTCGAAGGTTGCGACTCCCCCGAACCGCCTGACCCGTAAGGGGGAGAAATTCGTATGGACGGCCCAGTGCCAAGAGAGCTTTGAAGAGCTCAAAAGGAGACTGACAAGAGCACCGATACTAGCACTGCCGACGCCTTTGGAGGACTACGAGGTATATTGCGACGCCTCACGAGTCGTATTGGGAGGCGTGCTGATGCAACAGGGGAAGGTGATAGCCTATGCCTCCCGGCAGCTCAAAGAATATGAACGGAATTACCCGATACACGACCTCGAGCTCGCCGCGGTCGTCTTTGTTCTAAAACTTTGGAGGCACTACCTCTATGGCGTCCACTGCAACGTATTCTCGGATCACCAAAGCCTCAAGTACCTCTTCACCCAAAGGAATTAAACTTGCGGCAGAGGCGGTGGTTGGAGCTGTTGAAAGACTACGACCTTTCAATCCAGTACCATCCGGGAAAGGCAAACGTGGTCGCGGATGCCCTGAGTAGAAAGGGACGAGTGGAAGGAACAACGGCAAGGAAGATTACCCAACAGGAGGATCTGATCGCTGAATTCTCACGATTACAATTGGAAGTGGTACCGGCAGGGACGATCGAGCAACTGATGGCCTTGGTGGTCGCGCCCACACTATTGAAAGAATCCGAGAAGGGCAGAGAACCGACCCACAACTACAACTGGAACGAACGAGAATCTCCTCTGACCAGGGGGACTTTTCAGAAGGGACGGACGGAATACTCCGATTCCGGGGGCGGGTATGCGTGCCCGATCTGCCAGATCTGAAGAAAGAAATCTTGATCGAAGTGCATTGCGCCCCGTACGTGGTACACCCTGGGGCACCAAATGTACAGGATCTCAGGCAGACCTTTTGGTGGCCAAAGATGAAGAGAGACGTGACACATTTCGTGGCACACTGTTTGATCTGCCAGCAAATAAAGGCGGAGCAAACGGCGCCGCGGGAATGCTACAGCCTTTACCAGTACCGGAATGGAAGTGGGAAAAATTACCATGGACTTTGTCACTGGGCTCCCGCGGTCACAACAAGGACATGACGCCATCTGGGTCATTGTGGACTCGGCTAACCAAGTCGGCTCATTTCTTGCCCGTCCACACGACCTGGATGCGCGATCGACTGGCCCAGACCTACATCAGCGAGATTGTGAGACTACACGGGTACCAGCATCGATCACCTCGGACAGGGACACGAGGTTTGTTTCAAATTTTTGGCAGAGCTTGCAACGGGCCTTGGGAACTAAATTGCATTTCAGCACCGCCTTCCACCGCGCAGACTACGGACAGGCCGAGCGGGTAATTCAGATCCTTGAGGACATGCTCCGAGCCTGCGTACTTGACTTTGGAGACGGATGGACGCGCCACCTACCTCTAGTGGAGTTTCGCCTACAACAACAGCTACCAGGCTAGCATCCGCATGGCACCGTACGAAGCTCTGTATGGCAGACGCTGTAGGTCTCCGATCTGTTTGGACATCTGGGAGAGCGAAATTGTTAGGGCCGGATCTGGTGGCAGAAACCGAGAAAAAGGTGCGCCTCATCAGGCAGCGGCTGGTGACCGCCCAAAGTCGACAAAAGAGCTACGCGGATCAGAGGCGCCGCGACTTGGAATTCCAGGTGGGGGAGCACGTGTTGTTGCGGGTCTCACCGTCCAAAGGAGTGAGACGGTTCGGGCTGAGAGGCAAGTTGACCCCGCGCTACTAGGGCCCTTCGAAATCCTAGAGCGCGTTGGACCAGTGGCCTATCGCCTCGCCCTACCGCCCCACCTCGACCGGGTGCACGATGTATTCCACGTGTCCATCCTTCGGAAGTACCTCCCCGACCCGTCACGGTGCTCGACGTCACCAGCAGTCGAACTCAAGGAAACCTAAGCTATGAGGAAGTGCCAGTGCGGATCCTAGCACGAGAAGACAAAAGACTACGGAATCGATCTATCCCCTATGTTAAGGTGCTCTGGAGAATCAAGAAGAACGCGAAGCGACCTGGGAGCCCGAAGCGAAGATAAGGGGTGCTACCCGACCTTTTCGCCGTGGATAGGAGTTAAGTTTTCGAGACGAAACTTGTTCTTAGTGGTGAGTGATGGAAGACCCGCTTTACTCTCCCGTTTGGTTTTTCCTTTCTCTTCCCTTTTCGCGGGCGGGGATGCCCAGTGGATGCAAATTTTTGTTAATTTTGGCAAAACCCTGTGGCTTGCGGAAATTTTAGGTGTTAGAGTCTCGGACGGAAAACTACGGGGGGGGGGCGCAACCAGATCTGAATTCCGATTTCGGGAGCTCCCTGAATTTAATTCCAAAGTTTGGATCCCCCGTCTAACATTCCGGATCCGTGCGAAACAGTTTGCACGTTTTTCCAAGCAATCATCAGCAGCCGGATGTATTATTATATTATTATATTTATTATTATTGTTATTACTATTACTCGTATTATTTTATTAATATTATTTTAGGTTTTCGTACGGGATATAAAAACCCGGCTTGGGGGGGGGGGATTATGGTTTTCCCGTACACCTCTTCCTTTCTCTTCTCCTCGACCGAGCGGCTAGGGTTTCCAGGGAACGAGCGGATCCAAGGAGGGGGAGGACGGCAACCCAACCTTTTTCCACTCCCGCTCGGAACCTACGATCCCCTGCTCTTTCTTCGCCATCCAAGGTAACGCTATTATTTTTATTATTTTATTTTATTTATTTTTGGGGTTGGGCGGCAAATCGTCGGGCGGCCGAACCGCCGCCACCGGAGGGTGGAGGTGGGCGTCGCGCGCGGGGTCGACGACGCCGCCGCCGTGAGCGGCACGCCGCGCGGCTCACCGCCCGCGCGGGCCGCCCGCGCCCGGACGAGCGCGCCCGCCGCGGCTACCCGCCACGCGGGGCCCGCCCGCACGCGGGCGGCCGGCCGCCGGCGGCCGCCCGCGCGCGGCGCCGCGCCGCGCGGGCCGCCCCAAGGCCGGGCGCCCGCGCGGCGCGACGCCGCGGGGGCCGCCCGCGGGCGGGGCGCCCGCGCGGCGCGCAGCCGCGGGGGGCCTGCCTGCGGGCCGGGCGACCGCGCTGCGCGACGTCGCGCGGGGCCGCCCACGCCGCGGGTCGCCGCGCCGCGGGAAACACGACGGCGCGGCATAGGGGTGGAGACCGCGCGGAACGATCCTCGGACTATGCGCGCTACGCACGGGTCGGTGCCGTGCGGAGGTGGACGCCGCACAAGGTCCGGGAACGCGCCGGGCTCCCCCGTCTTTCAGTGTTTTGGTCGATTTTCATTTTTAGTCCTGGTCTGAGCTTTCCATTGTTTCCCCCAGGAGTGCGGGACGTTCTAAGCTCGACGCACGAAGCCGACGGGACGAATCAACCATCAAACTTCCCTTCAGGTGGGTGTATTTTCCAGGGTGTATGGGAAAAGGGCAAGTCACGCAATTTGCATGTTCGGGCACGTTTGGAGCTTAAATAATTATGGATTATGATACTAACCCCATGTATATATATGTATAAGTATCTCTCGTAAATTTATCCAATCATTATGGCTCTTGTTGCTACACGCACACCGGCGGTTTGGCCACCGCGAGGGTGTGCTTTTTCGGAAAAGTGGTAATGGTGTCCCGTGTACCCCACGTGATGGTGGCGTTAGGAATGGGGGCCCCCGCGGGTGGGGGGTGTGAGCGATGATGCCGGGGCGGGTGCCCGGCGGCCGAGGTAGGGGCTCGGCAGGGGACACCGGGGTAGGCGCCCGGTGTGGTGGTCGAGAAAGGTGCCCGGTTTTCTTTGTTTAATTCAGGGTAGGTCGATAATGGCGTCGACCGTACTCCGAGTCAAAAAGGGGGTTGCTCCGGATATTGTGGTTTGAATTATTTTGCCCTTCTTGCATTTTGTATCTTTTCTAGTCACTGACTTCCCACTCTGTGACAGGTTCGTCAGGGGGCGAGCGTAGGGACGCTGGTGAGGCCGCGCGCGCGACGTTCAGAGAACTTTGAGTACCACAAACTTGGTGGACTCATCTTCCCTTTTACTTTATTAGTTATGCTAGCTAGTTGTGGTGTGCGATACCCCTGTGGGATCGACGTGGATGTTGCCCTTTTCCTTTTATGACTGATGCATGAGTGTGGACTCTCTCTTTACTCTTGGCCGATTTAAAGTAAAAGCTCAAATCGTTTGCGAAAATAGTTTTCAAGAAATATGGGTGTCGGGTGGACGCCGCTTTCAAAACCCTGCGATGTTTTATCCTTTATAAATAGTTGGCCTCTTTTCAAATAGACCAGTATATGGGCGGTGTGATTGTATGATGTATGCGCCTGTGCCTTGAACTAATGTGGTCAAAGTTATACGAGTTGCATTATGTAATCAGGACGCCGTGCATGTGCAAAGGAGACTCCGCTCGTCAGCGGGGTGAATTTGCATATGTGGCGGGTCTGTGCGCGCACCGGGGCGGATTCTCAAATGAAAAAAAAAGATACACTATTTTGGGAGCATAGGTGGCTCAAATCTTCCGCGTGTTAGAACCCCCGGGGCGTGACACCCTGCGCGACACGTGGCACCCAGCACAGCGCACAGCGGCGCGAGCCGCTGCGGTCGCGCCACGTGGCACGACAGCTCTGCCCCCGCGCACGATGCCTCCCTGACCCGCCGGAACGGTCGCCTGCCCGCCGGTACGGCCGCCTGCCCGCCAGTACGGCCACCTGCCCCGGCCACCCCAGCTCCGCTCCTCGCGTGGACCGCGCGCACTACACCAACCAATCCCTCGCTGCCACGTGTCCAGACCTCAGTAAATAGGAAGATGCCACGTGGCACTCTCCCGCGCTGCACCGCGCGCCTGCCCGCACCCGCGTGTCTGCCCGCGCCTGCTCCTCCGCCTGCCCGCGCCTGCGCCGCCGCGTTACACCGCTGCCCGCCGCCGTCGGCGATGCCCAGCCGGCCGGAGCAGTAACCCAACACCTCGAAATCCGTATTTTCGCATTCGGGCTCCGAAAAATACAAGTAGATAGTCCATTTCGATAGTTTTCGCGTGCTGAATCCAAATCCGCTGTCCGTTTTGTCAAATTCCACTTCTAAAATTTGTCGAAAATTCTCGAAAAAGTGAACTTGATCCATTTTTCGTGCCGGGTCAAATCCTTGGTTCCAATACGCGCGCGCAAACACCTCTATCACCCAACATGGGCCTCTAGAAGCTGCTGATCAACCAGTAACCTCATCGCAGGGATCCGTGTAATGGTCCAGATTCCCATGCTATCTTTCCCATGAATCCAATGTGTAAACACACCTGTTGATGGTGTGTCTGGTCCATAGTGTATCAAAGGGATAGCACGGATGGACCCTGTGAGGTATCTTTTGCTGAATTGGCCTTCGGCTGCATTTGCTGAATTTTAGAAAAGGATTTGGGCCAAACAGAGGTTGGATTTGGATTCAGCGCAGAAAAACGCTTGAAAATAGCTATTTGCTTGTTAAATTCTGAGTCCGGATGCCCAAAAACGGACTCCCGAAAATTTTCAGTCATTTTTGGTGCATGGGGGGGGGGACCGTGGGCCGCCAGCATGCCACGTGGCGGCCTATTATTGGCCGGTTTGCAGCGCTCGGTCCATATAGCGGCGCGGCTGGGTGCATGAGCCCGGCGCAGGACAGGTGGCAGGCACAGATTGGACGGCTTTTGGTGCGCGGTTCACGGGGTTGGCGCGGCGGTGCATGGACCAGAGCAGGGGGACACGTATCGCACCCCAGTTGGTCGGCGCACGCGGCGCGGTCCATTGAACCCAAAAGCGGGTGCGTGGACCGGGTGTAGGGGATGCGTGGCAGCGTTCGATTGGTGGGCTCACCGTGCGCGGCGCACGGGGGCGTGGAGGTCCACCTCAGGGCGCGTGTGCGCACAGTGCCAGGCGGCGCTGTCGGCCGCACGTGGCCCGCGCTTGAGTGCGGGCCACGTGTCGCCCCGCCATTGGCGGCGCTCACCTACCCGGGTTGACCGAGAGGGGGCACGTGGCCGACTCCCAGCCGCCCGCGCACGCTGTCCGCTGTTTGGGGACACGTGGCGGGCGCAGGGACTTTCGGGCGCAGCGTCGGACGAGGGGGTGTGTGACCGGGCGGATTCGGGCTCCCGAAAGTTGCGCCCGAATCCGGCCCAACAGTGCTATGGGCTGGGCCTATAAATAGGTCCTTTGAGGCCTTTTCTCTCTTTTCTAGACTTCTTTTCGCAGAGAGAGCTTAAGGGGTCTTCTTCTTCACACAGTGCACTGTACTTTAGAGGACTTTGAGGATTTTTGGAGGACACGACTTCGGCGTTTACTACGATTCGGAGCACAGCGACGCTCCTCCACCGGCGACCCGTTTCGTCGCATTTTAGTGCGCGGACTCCCTCGGCTCACTCCGACCTCCGATTCAGGCGATTCTTGCGCCGTTGGCTTCACGACTGGTAGGGCTTCGATTTTTGTGTTTTGAGCTCCCCCTCTTTTCGAGTTTATCTTGGAGTTTTCTGGGCTTTCTTTTGACCTATTTTTCTTCGCGGAGTTTTGGACAACACTTGGGTATTTTGGCGATATCTTCGCGCACAAGCGTCGGATGGAGGCGTGCTTATAGGCGTTTTGCATCTACACACGCAAGGAATATCCTCAAAATTTCTTGGATTTTTCTGAGCTCTTTCCGAAGGTGAAAAATCCCTTTTTCCAGTGTTGGGTTATATAATATGGATCTAAATAGGGGAAAAAACACCTAGAGGGGGGTGAATAGGTGTAAACAATAAACACTCAAAAAATCATTGCGCAATAAAACCCAATGCGGAAAAATAAATGAACACGCAAGATTTTTACGTGGAAAAACTCCAAACCGGAGTAAAAAACCACGGGACCGATAACACGGCGAAATCCACTAGAATTAACACACGTACAAGGTGATATAACGTACTCACAGACGACTCAACCTTTTACCATACGCTCCTAGTAGATCTTCTCCGCTCGCTCCACGACGCTTCTCGAATCCACGATCTGCGCCCAACGCTGAATCCACAGCGTCCAACGTCGAGTCCACGACGTCCGACCGAATCCACGGTCTTCACCCAGTAGCACGCTTCGAATCCACGAACGTACCTCGCTCCGAATCCACGAGAGCGGTTGCACCTTGAATCCACAAGGCCACGCGAGTCCACGCGCCGATTTTGGGTAAATCGTTGTTTTTGGGTGGTGATGATCCGCCGAATACTTAGATTAGAAATAGATCGGAAATACCATCTAAGTATTCATTGATTTGATTCTACTCAAAATCTGAGTTTGGAAAACCTAGAATCAAATCAATCAATATAGATGAAGAAACATAGAATTAATCTATTGATTTCCTTTCTTCTCTATATGTGGATTTTTCTCTTTCGGCGTATTTTTCTATTATATTCGGATGCCCTAGAAAATGAATAAGGGTCTATTTATAGGTTAGAAACCATTGGAAGAAGATAAGGATCAAAAACATCCTTTTCTGGAAATTTTCAGGACGGCGATCCGGATCGGATTAGCTGCGATCCGGATCGCGTAGCAAGAAAGACAATTTCCAGAAAACAGGGTTCGGGATCCGGATCGAAGTTCCGATCCGGATCGTTCATACAGTTTCACCAAACATCATGTTCGGGATCCGGATTGCAAATCCTGATCCGGATCGTTCAAGCAAAAGGTAAAACTAGTGTTCGGGATCCGGATCAAAGGATGCTGCGATCCGGATTGAACCAGTGTATGAACGAACACCCTTCGGGATCCGGATTGCAAGGTCTGATCCGGATCCTGAACATGTCCCATGTCCAGTTTTTGATTTTTATGCAATTAAAAATTCTTCCAGGTGTTTCTACACTACAAGAAGTATTCGGATCACCAAAAATCTTTAGTTAAACATACCTGATCCTTTTGAATTCTTCTTTCTTGAGATTGAGGTATATGATCCAAAGTTTCTCATCTTCAATCTTCAAGACTTAACACTTTCACGAAATACGCCAACTCAAATTCCGTAACAATCTCCCCCTTTGGCGGTTTCGTGACAAAACACAAATCCACAAAAGAAAATTCAAAAAGGATATTTTTGTTGCTATCACCATACAACAAAAATTTACAATGGAGATCCAAAAATTAAATACATGAGATAAACTCCTAAAACAGACTCTAGACTTAGACATCTGTACTCTCTGCAAAAGAAATCATTCTTGACAAAAAAATCGTTAGATACCTCAAGAATTGAAACATACAAAACCAAGCAGAGATAGAGTTTATACTCATCATGACATTTGAGTAATTCAGATATGTAATAAGATCATAATCAAACACCAACATATCTTCTAAGCAATAAGATTCCAAATGTCATAACTTTGTTTGTTAGTAACAAACAACTTGTTAGTCATATTACATGCCCAAATAGTTAGTCAAATAGTTAGTAGGGACATGCAACAAATCACAAGAAAACCAAAGTTGTGATACTTACCTTCCACCAAAGTCAAAGTTTGAGTTCGTTCAAAGTTCTCACACAAAGTTCTCTCTACTCTCTCCCCCTTTTTGTCACAAACAAAGCCAAAATGTAGTCAAAACTACAAAGTGTAAGGAGAGTTAAAAGTTCCAATATCAAGAAAAACCTGAGAACTTAAAAAAACTAAAAACTAAGTCCTAAAAACTAAAATCCTGCACACAAAAAAAATGGTCAATCCGAGGTGTCAGAACTGGTGCAACTGAGCTTGCTCAAAATCCCTTTGAGCAATTTTGATATATGTGAATACTTCTTCTTGATCTTTTTATGCTCAGATGAAATGTGCTGAAGTTCTTTGGAAATCCTTTCTTGTTCAGCAGAGAGTTTTTGCTGTTCCTGACGAATGGATGCCAACGCATCTGTTTCTGATGTCATTCTCTTGGAGGTTGATGGATTTTGCGTAGATGCAGATGGTGCATTCTGGCCCTCAATCCATGGAGATTTACTCTGTTGAATTCAGAGAATGAGCGTGCTCTAGTACGAGGCTCATTAAGTAGAATGCCGCCTTCTTTGACATTCTTCCGTCGTGTATATTGTTTCGTCGTTGAGGCAGATTTCATTAGTCTTTTGCCTTTCAAATAGTTTCTGTCTTCCTCATCAATTTTTGTTGATTTATCCTGAGGAATTCTTCCCACTCCTTTTCGTCAAAGTCTGAGCTGTCTTCATCCGCTTCTCTTGTCTTGTCTCGAGTTGTGTCAACCTGTTCCTCTTTAACTGTTGCACGTGTGTGCACCATCGAAACCAAGAGAAGAATGATCCATGAGAATGCATTGCTGTGCGTGCTTTAAGAAGATTGAAATCCTGTGAAGAACAACTCAAGAACACGAAAAATCGTCAATTTTCAAAGATTTGAAAGAATTGTACCCAAACAATCATAATCATGTAGAGAAGCCAAGAATCAAATTAGTTTTGCAAAAAGAATTTTAAAAATAGATCAATTCCATGATTTTCAAAAATTCCTCTTATATGCCCTAAAACAGAATTTTTAGAAATCGAAGCCCAAAAATTCGTTAATCTTGAGAAAACCCAGCATATAATCAAAACTAATCTACCCAGAGTTCTTATTTCAAAAGAAATTTGATCAAAAACCATTCACAAACGAAAAAGATCCAGAAATTTCATCACGTTTTGTGAAAATATAGAAAACCTGTGAAAAACCGAGATTTTGATCAATAAAACTTACTTGGAATCGAAGAACTTGAGTTAGGAAAGCTCCAAGATGCAAGAAATCTAGAGAGAGAAACTCTAGAGGCTTAAGAACAAAGATTGGGTAAAAGAAATCAAAACCCTCTTGTTCTTATTAAAACCCTAGCCGTGATCCGGATCGGATCGAGATTGTGATCCGGATCGGCTACCCGCAGGAAGAAGCCTGCGTTCGGGATCCGGATCACTTAGTCCGATCCGGATCGGCTCCAACTTTTTCTTCAGAAAAATTCAGAAAAATTCCATAAAATCCAGAAAAAGTATGTAAGCACTTTAGCATATCAACTTTAAACAAAAATCATCGTTTCATACAACAAGAAATAGATTATACAAAATCTATCAAAAATACTCAAAAATGAAACGAAAATTTATGAAATTAAAACACTTAAAGTTGAACAACTTCAATCACATCTATCCTGATCTTATGCGTAATGCCTTTATCAAATCATCAATTTTGGTAAAGAAAATGAAATACCAAGATCAATAGATGTTTGAAATCCCAGATAAGTTAGATAATATATCTAGACAATCTGTTGAAGGAGTGGCTCTTTGAGCATCTTTCATCAAAAATCCCACCTTATACCAACCTTGAAATTTGACAGAGTCAAGTATTTCAATATGCATTTCATCAACAATTTTTAAACACAAAATTTGCTTTGCATACATGGGGTATTTTTTTTTTCTTTTCTCCATGTGGTGGTAGTTTTCACACTCCTCATTGGGATGTAACTCTTTCCACATCTTTTGAGCATTTTACTTTTCTTTGACTCCCCCTCAATTGGCTATCAATTATTTAATATATAAGGTATTCAACCAAAAATTGATCTCGCATTCATACTCGACTAAGCAATCAAATAAGATAATGACTATACCAAGAGATCATTGAGAGAGAAATTGACTTTGATCACTTAAAAGATGACTTAATTAACATAAATGATCATTGCAACATTGAAATATTATGATATCAAAAGCATAATAAATTTCTAAATGCGTGAAAAGATGCAATTAAAGTCAATTATGATTTATGCTCAATTAATGTCCTATGTACAAACATAGATAAAGAACAAAACACAACAAAAACAAAACCTAACCTAAGCAAAGGTTTCAAAAAGGTTATTTCAAGGAAAGCATGCCAATTGCTTTACGCAAGTGAATAAAACGTTTTTGATCCAAAGGTTTTGTTAAGATATCAGCTAATTGATCCTCAGTTGAAATATATGACAGTTGAAGAATATTTGATTCAACTAGCTCTCTAAGAAAATGATATCTAAGTTCAATATGTTTTGTTCTAGAGTGCAACACAGGGTTTTTAGAAATGTTAATAGCACTAGTGTTGTCACAAAAATGGTTACCGAAGATGCTGAAATCCGGAAGTCGCTCAACACGCTTTTCATCCAAATCAATTGGGTTGAACAACTTCCTGCTGAAATGTACTCCGCTTCGGCAGTCGAGAGTGCTATGCAGTTCTGCTTTTTACTGTGCCATGCAACAAGGCAATGGCCAAGATAGAAGCATGCACCACTCGTGCTTTTCCGATCATCCACTGATCCAGCCCAATCGGCATCTGAGTATCCAACAATATCCAAACTTGTTCCCATAGGATACCAAATTCCGAAATTGATTGTACCTTTGATGTATCGGATGATCCGTTTCACCGCTTTCAGGTGAACCTCCTTCGGTGCTGATTGATATCTCGCGCAAATCCCAACACTGAAGGATATATCCGGGCGACTAGCCGTGAGATAAAGTAGACTTCCAATCATACTGCGATACAGTTTCTCGTCTACATTCTCACTATGTGATTCACTTCCAAGTCCCTTATGGCTAGTTCCCATTGGAGTCGGAAAATCCTTAGAATTTTCTAGATCAAACTTTTTGACCAACTCCATTGCATACTTGGATTGACACAAGTGAATACCTTCATCGTTTTGTTTAACTTGTAATCCAAGAAAATAAGTCAATTCGCCCATCATGGACATCTCAAATTCGCTTTCCATGGTCTCCGCGAATTTAGAAGCATCATTATCTCTTGTTGCGCCAAATACAATGTCATCGACATAGATTTGTGCTACAATGAAATTGTTTTGATAATGCTTCACAAAGAGAGTCCTGTCAGCTCCCCCTCGAGTATAGCCCTTCTCCAAAAGGTGCTTTGTCAACCTTTCGTACCATGCTCGCGGTGCTTGTTTCAGACCGTAAAGAGCCTTTTTCAAACGAAAAACATGGTTAGGTAGTTTATGGTCCACAAAACCTTTCGGTTGAGCCACATAAACTTCCTCATTTAAAAACCCATTTAAAAATGCGCTCTTAACGTCCATTTGAAATAATTTGATTTTAAAATGACAAGCAATAGCAAATAGGATACGAATGGACTCGAGTCTAGCTACAGGGGCGAAAGTTTCATCAAAGTCTATACCTTCTACTTGAGAGTAGCCTTGAGCAACTAGTCTTGCTTTGTTCCTGATGATAGTACCATCCTCATTTTTCTTGTTCTTGAAAATCCATTTGGTACCTATCACATTGTGTTGCTTCGGAGGCTTCGTTAATTCCCAGACTTTGTTTCGCTCAAATTGATGGAGCTCTTCCTGCATTGCTTCAATCCAGTAGTCATCCTGAAGAGCTTCATCAACATTCTTTGGTTCGATTAAAGATACGTAGCAAGCGAATCCGCAAACCAATTGTCTCCGAGTTCTGACTCCTTCTTGTGGATCTCCAATGATGTTCGATTCAGGTGATCCTTGGAGATGCGTAACGTTTGAGGTAAGGAGTAGTCGGAGGTACACGAGATGATTCCTGCACATCAGATAAACTTGAAGAACCGTTAGATGCATCATTATTATCGAAAGAATTGTTAGAGAAGATGCATTAGCAGGTGTATCATCATCAAGAGAGATATCGAGGGTAGATTTTTCAGAGTCAAAGTGAAAAGCTTCATCTACTTTAACATTTATCGATTCTACGATCGTCTTAGATTCTAAGTTAAAAACTCGATATGCTCTGCTGTTTGTAGAATAGCCCAAGAAAATCCCTTCGTCACTTCGAGAGTCAAATTTTCCAAGATTTTCACCGTCACGTAAAATAAAACACCGACTCCAGAAGATACGAAAATATTTGATATTAGGTTTTCTACAAAACCATAGTTCATATGGTGTGTATTAAAGTCCCCGGGCGCAAATACACGCGATTAATTACATAGACAGCAGTGTTCACCGCTTCAGCCCAAAAATATAACGGTAGGTTCCGGCTATGAAGCATAACACGTGCCATCTCCTGTACGACCCTGTTTTTGCGCTCGACTACACCATTCTGTTGAGGTGTATAGGGTGCTGAGAATTCATGTTTAATGCCGTTAGAAGTGCAAAAATCAATGAATTTAGAATTTATGAATTCTCCACCTCTATCACTTCTAACACGAGTAATCTTTTCATTCTTTTCAATCATAATACGATGGCAAATCTCATGAAAAGAATCAAAAGTATCAGCTTTCTCTTTTAAAAATGCTACCCAAGAATATCTAGAGAAATCATCAACCAATAAGAAAATATACCATTTACCTCCCAAAGATGGTTGACGAGTTGGCCCCATTAAATCCATGTGCAAAAGTTCCAAAGGCCGTTTTGTACCAATGTGGTTCAAGTTCTTGTGTGCAGTCCTTGACTGTTTTCCCTTTTGGCAACCGCCACACACAATGTTTTGTTCAAAAGAAAGTTTAGGAACCCCCTTGACCACATCTTTGTTTGAAATTCTAGCAAGTTCCTTAAAGTTTATGTGACCTAGCCTTTCATGCCAAAGTGTTTCATTTTTCAAAGAAGCTAGGTTACATTTTTCAGAAATTTTATGAGGAACAACATAACAATTGTTTTCAGATCTAACCCCTTTTAAAAAGAAGACATGGTTCTTGTCAGTTACAGTACATTCATCAGATGAAAAATTAACTGAATAACCATTGTCACAAAGTTGACTTATGCTTATGAGGTTAGTCTTAAGGCATTGAACAAAACACATTATTTAGAACCGGGCCATCTGGAATAGCTACCGTTCCTTTTCCAACAATTTTGGAAGACCGACCATCTCCGAAAACAACAAGTCCTCCGGAGATTTTCTCAAAGGTTTGAAAACAGTTTTTGTCACCGGTCATGTGACGGGAACACCCGCTATCCAGATACCAAGACGAACTATCATATGCATGCAAGGAAATATTGGTAACAAGACAGGAAAAATTTCACCTTTGCGCACCCAAACTTTTTGGAATGCGTCGGTAATGGTCGTGAAGTTATCTCCTAGGTGAAAGCGTCTTGTTGAAGATTGCTGCTCCTTGATGAAGTCGTCTTGAGCGGTGAACTACCAAGGCTCTTTTCCTTCAATTGATTTGCAATTGATTTCTGAGGATTCACCTTTGTGGTAGTCATTGCAAGAGGTGCTTGAGTTGAGCGTTTGGCTCCCATCTTGCAAAATCTTCTTATGTGCCCTGAAAAGCCACAACGAAAACATACCTTAGTTCTTGACGATCCCAAAGAGGATGAAGTAGGCTTGTTGTCGTTGGTTGTCGTGAATTCCGGTGTGAGGACCTGGATCCCCACGACGAGTTTGCTGGCTGACCAGCAGCTCCTGGAGGCCTATGTGGCGTGTCGGTGACGGTTGTGCACCAAAGGGACACTAGTGATGGACTCAGAGTGTTTAATTGATCACGAGTGTAGTCTGATGACCCAGTCGGAAGTTTAGAAGTGGTTTCGTGCGCAATGGATAATAAAAATGGACTCAGCGCGAAGTTTGGACCAAGGAACACCTTTCCGGATGCCTTCGGCAATTTTTAGAGTTGGAATTTGGCAAATCGGACTTCGGATTTGGATTCAGCGCGCGAAAACGATGAAAATGGACTATTCACTTGCATTTTTCGGAATCCGGATGATTCGGCACGTTTTTCGAGGCAAGGGTACTGTTCCGGCCGGCGGCAGCGGCGGCGGGCAGCGGCGGCTGGCGGAGGAGCACGGCGGCGGGGTGAAGCACTGCCGCTCGGTCCACCGCGGCGGGCGTGCACCTGGGGGCTGGACGCGTGGCGGCCCCGGAGTGGCGGGCGCAGGAGCGCGCGGTCCACGGGAAGGCGGGTGGTGCATGGACCGGGCGGGGACACGTGGAGGCCAGTGATTGGCCAGTCATCGTGCACGCGGTCCACGGAGCGGGTGCAGGCCGCCTCGGGGCGCGTGCGTGCAGGGTGGCAGGCGGCGGCGCAGGCGCGCACGTGGGCGCGGTCGGGGCTGAGTGCGGTCCACGTGTCGACGCCTCCGCGCTCCACGTGTCGAGCAGCGGATGGCCGGGTTGGCTGTCCGCTGTTCGGGGGCGACGTGGCGGGCCCTGGGCTTTCCGGGCGTGAACAGTGTTGGGCCGGGCCCAACACTGTAGCCGCCCGGATTCGTGCCAGCGCCCGAAAGGGGGACTTGATGGTCATTTTGGATTTGTTTCCTGGAGCCTTTAAAAGGGGATCCGAGCCTTCTTCTTCCTCCTTTTTCCTCCATTTTCGAGCTTCCCCTCACTCCGAGCCCTTAAGGAAAATTGTTCCCCTTCGTGTGCTGCATCCATCTGCAGAGTTTTGAGATTTTTGGTGGCACGCTTATCGAGGTTTCCATTTTTACGGCGCGGCGCGACGCTCGTCCTTTTGGGTTCCCCTTCGTCGCGTTTCGGTGCGCGAGCTCCCCCGGCCTACTCCGACCTCCTTTCAGGCGATTCTTGCGTCGTTGGATCCGCAACAGACAGAGCTACGATCTTGGTATTTTCTTCTTCCCCTAGTTTCGCGGTTTTCGAGGTGTTTTTCCGAGTTTACTGTGACACGGTTTTTCTGATGGAATTCTGGACAGCGGCACCTTGCCGGATTTTTATCTCCGCAACCGGGCATCGGATGGCGACGTGCTTATACACTTTTTTCATCTACTCGACGCGAGGATGGTCACAGTATTTTTATTGGATTTTTCTGAGGCTTGCCCAGAGGTATATTTTTCTCCCTTTATCTGTGCATGGAAATACAGATGTGTGGTTGTGTGTTTGTGAGCGCCCTGTATTGTGGAATTTGTAACTCGGCCTACGGGGCTCGGAATTTGACGTGCAGGTACTCGTTTCGAAGGTATCGACGCGAGGAACGCGACAGTATTTTTGTCGGATTTTTCAGAATCCGTTCTGCAGGTGAAAACTGCACATCTTCGGGGCTGCTTTCTGATGATGTATATACTTGGATATTTTGGGGAATAAACTGTAACCTTGGACCTTTTGTTGTCCCCAGGAGGGTTCGCGAGTGTTTCTGAACCTGTTGAAATTGGAGATAGTGGATTTCGGGTATTTTCAGCTGATTGGAGCCGAGGCTTGCGCGACATGTACTGAGGGTGCAGCTTTAGCAGATTTTGGACTGTGAGCGTCTACACTCTTCACCGACTTCAGGTTTGCCTTGGTTTAAGCGCTTCAGGTGGGTAAGCTTAATTTAGTAACTGTATAAGGTTTTTATATCATGGTGAATGTAAGTGCACATGTGGGGATATCACCCCTCTATGATTGATAACGGGCGTATTTGTTGTACCACCGATATGAGCGAGAGGTAAGCAAGGAATGGCCCACTTGGGTGAGATTGGTATACCATAGTAGGAATGTTTTAGCATGCTTTACTATTATATGCTTCACCCACTTTTATTATTTCTGAGAACAAAAGCATGCTTGTATGAACATGTAGCTAGGCCATCTTTTACTGCTGCACTACTTATTGGAACTTGACTTAGGAGAAACCATGCTTATCCTTTTCTCCTTCTTTGTTAGTCAGGTGGTCTGTGTTGCTCAGATTCGAGCAGGGGTTCCGGGTAGTGTAGTCGGGACTTGGTGTCTGGGACAGGTTGGATTAGTTGTGGGCTTTGCGGCAACCGCGGATATTGGGCGGTTGACCGGACATTTATTTATGCACCAGATTGGGTATCTGATTTCTCTAGTGGACAGAGTTTCCCACTTTGATCCGAGTTATGATCCAGTCCTGCTGATTTATGATACTTGTGTTACTGAGATACTTTTTCTCGTGTGGGTCGCTCCCCACGAGTGCCACTCCGGAGTGCGCGGCTGACAGACTTCGAGTCCTTGGGACTCCTTTGCTTCGGTGTTATGCGTAGGCTGGCATACCCGTCGCGGCAGAGCAGGCAGTACCAGTTCTACTGGTGGCATTAGATTGGGCTTATTACAGACATTTACTTTATAGTTGCACTCGTGTCAGGGGGACCGAGTGGAGTCTAGTGGCGGTGTTTGGACCAGTGCTAGTGTTGTTGGGAACCGTTTGGGGATACGGTGGTCCCAAGGTCGTTGTGAGTTGTTGACCGTTGTATGGCAGGCAGGCATAGGCAGGCATGGCAGGCAGGCAGGCATAGTAGGCATAGGCAGGCAGGGCAGGCATGGCAGGCATAGGCAGGCACGGCAGGCATGGCAGGCATAGCAGGCATGGCAGGCATAGGCAGGCATAGGCAGGCATAGTAGGCATAGGCAGGCAGGGCAGGCATGGCAGGCATAGGCAGGCACGGCAGGCATGGCAGGCATAGCAAGCATAGGCAGGCATAGGCAGCCATAGGCAGGCAGGGCAGGCATGGCAGGAAGGCAGGCATAGGCAGGCAGGGCAGGCATGGCAGGAAGGCAGGCATAGGCAGGCATGGCAGGCAGGCAGGCATGGCAGGCATAGTAGGCATAGGCAGGCAGGGCAGGCATAGGCAGGCATGGCAGGCATAGGCAGGCATGGCAGGCATAGGCAGGCATGGCAGGCATAGGCAGGCATAGCAGGCATGGCGGCAGGCATAGCAAGCTTAGGGGCAGGATAGCTGTTGAGAGGCTCCAGCTTCTTTTTATCTGTCTTTACGGCTTTGGTTAGTTTTTGTCTCTTGAGGACTTGGTGGGCAGACCGTCGGTTCTGGCGGTGGTACCCACTGAGAACTCCCTTTTTGGTGTAGTTCTCACACCCTTTGGGGGTTTTCCCCCTTCTTTTTCCTTCCTCTCCTTTGCTTTGCAGAGTCTTAGCGGGTGTTGCTGATTCTGCGGTTGTTGATCGAGGCGAGGGAGTCGCGAGCTAGATCCCTACCCATGTTTGGAGAGTAGCGGTACCTCTTCAGAGGAGAGCTTCAGTAGATTAGTTGTTTTATTTCCTCTTTTGAGAGACTGTTGTAGTGAGGATGATATGTATTGAGAGCCTGTACACTGTTGTATTTATTGGAGATACCTCCCTGTTGAGCCATGGGTTCTGTATCTGAGGATTTTGTACGATTATTATTCTTTTGGGAGGCGGACATTGTTGTATTACTTCCAGTTGTACAGTGATTGATTTTAGTTATACAGCAGGTTTATTTTTTAGCTCTGATATCTGTTTAGCTGTAGTACTTTTCTTGCAGGTAGGACGCTTCGCCTATGCGGGTTTGGCATAGGTGGCGGATCTGTTGGCGAGCCCGGGTCGCAGTTTCGACCCCGGGGCGTGACAGATTAGAGTGGTATCAGAGCCTAGGTTGTAGGTCATGGTAGACTTAGAAACCCTAGGCTTATGGTTTGACCCTTGGTTGACTTCGTGAGAGTCGTGATTTTTAGCGAGAGTCCTGATTGAGTTTTATACCTCTCCCAAGGGACGGGAAGAGAGATTGGCATGTTTATTCTCCTAAGTGATTATGTTGGCTGCAGACAACATAATGCTGTGGAACGGGTGACATGCTTTAGACTTTCGCTGGATTGGGTCGAGCGCTGTTTTGTGTTGTTTTGTGGTTTCGTCGTGGCGAGCGGTGTCTCCCCGACGCTGGGTTTTGACCCGTGTGCATCCTATCATGGCAGTTGAGCTTGAGCGGTTGGTTTTGGGCCGGATACCCGGATTGAGGTCTGAGAACTCCGGACTCAGATGACAGGATTGTCAGAGGCTTATCAGCGGCGGAGTGAGCAGCTGGTCTTGGTGACACAGTTGTCGGAGCACTGAGTAGCCCCCTCTGTGCCAATGTTTAGTGCCGAGGCACCGAGGCAGGGTGGATAGCTGACAGCAGAGGAGCTGTGGGACATGATCGATCTATTGAGCCAGATTTGGCAGATGAACCACCCCGACTCGTAAGATTGAGTTTGGAGCCTTTGGAGGCAGAGTCGTGGTTGGTGGTGATGGAGTGATCAATTGAGAGCCTCCCTGTGCCAGAGAGTTTATGCAGTTGTTGAACTGCGCGCTTCGGGTTTTGAGGGACGAGGCGCATAGGATATGTGAGACTGGGAGTGGATTGCGCCAGGACACCTTTCAGTTTAGTTAGTCCCTCAGTTACGGATTATTGACGCCTCGTTGGTGTAGGCGTTGTGTTTGGAGCGTGGCATAGCAGTTCCTTTGGAAGGGGATCTGCCGCCAGAGGCGAGTTTTGGATTTTGGCGCTTGACGCCGGGTGATGGAGGACAGATCGGCCGGCAGAGGCGTTTCTGATTTCCTTTTCCAGGATAACGAGTTCCCGAGATGCCGGAGATCGGGTGGACCCCGATGGCAGCATCAGCATCTATATCAGAGTGGCGCAGCGGTAGCGTGGATTTGTTATCTGCGGAGGACCTTATTCGTCGCCTCAATGTGATCAGAGACAGAGGTCGTGCTTCCTTGTGGATAGTCCTGATTTTTAGGCAGATTGAGCGACAACCACTTGCTTTGAGCGGATGAATCTGTGCCGCCCGGTTGGAGGGCGCCACGGTAGTGGATCGAGTGTCGCAGGTGGGATTTCACCACAGCAGTCGGAGTTAGAGCATGTTTCATTCTTGCCTGGACTAGAGGCAGATTTGTTACCACGTGCACTAGAGGTACAGGTTCCTGTTGTTGTTGTGCATGTGGAGGAGGCTTTTGGATCATGTCCAGTGCGGCCGAGACCGCGAGTTACCGGCAGAATTATTGGAAATTGTAGCAATTCGGTGTTTCGACCCTGTGCTTGAGGTTGATTTGCACAATGCCACAGAATGTTTGACTGCGGCGAGAGAGGACTTTGATCTTCAGCAAGGCGGACAAGAGAAGGCTTGCTTGTTGAGATTGTTAGAGCACACAGGTTTTAGCGACAGTGTGAGAGGTGCTTACGGCGGCACCGGGACTCAGGGATATCCTTGTTGCTCATGAGATCCCGGGTGTGATTTCACCTGAGCTGTTGATAATGCCGCCGGTTAGGGAGATAGAGATTGCGTTGGGCGTGGTTCGGGGAACCGCGCCACCCTCGACAGCACCTCATTGGATATCGCCTGTAGAGCTGAGAGAGCTGATGGCGCAGTTGCAGGATCTGATGGATCGAGGGGTCTGTTTGACCTAGTGCCACGCCGTTGGTATACGGTGGTGATGCCACGCCGTCGGTATACGGCAGTGATGCCACGCCGTTGGTATACGGTGGTGATGCCACGTCGTTGATACACGACTGTGAGGGTCCTTTTATGGTTCGAGTGTAGACAGGTCCGGGTGGTATCTAGGACCTTTTGATGGAGCTATACTCCGGCAGTTATTGTATAATGCGAGTACCTACTTGGAATTAGACAGCCGAGGACTTCGCCTAGATGGCATTCAGGATCCGGTAAGGGCATTATGAGAGCATAGTGAGGCCAAATGGAATAATTGATGCCCTGTTGTCTTTGAGATCTGAGGAATTGTGTGTCCCAGTTGTACTTGGACGGATTGGGAGTGATGTTTCCCTAAGGATATTTTGATTTACTCCCAGAGCGACTTGGAGCACGAGGAGCACTTGTGGATGTGCTACCATGCATGTGTGAATGAAGCTGTATGCCAAGTTATTGAGGTACAAGTTGTAGCTTCTGAAGCATGCCTTCTTGGGTCACCTTGTTCTAGCCGTTGGAGCGGCGGTGGAATCCGACCAATTGGATGTTATTCAAGTTTGCTGAGACCACCATTTATTGTCGAGGTGAGGAGTTTCTTGGACTGGGTAGTGCCAGGAAAGCTTGGCAATCGGATGATGAGATTGCTACCAGCGCCAATGCTAGTATTTCCAGTGTTGGGAGAGATATCTGCGAGTTTTAGTGATGCCTCCTGTAGCGACTGTGGAATTACCGTTGGGTTATTGTTGAGCATTCTGGATTACCCCGACAGGGCCACTGTGATGGCGGATACCTGGCGCAGGAAAGCTGTCTGGGGATGAGTTTGATAATTCCACAGCTGGCGCTGTGTGGACTGTTGGGGCAAACTTGGCTTGTGGTTGTGTCCCTGAGGGTTCCTTTGGATGATAGACCGCGGCTGAGTAGTTCACTCGGATGGTCAAGATTCGGGAGTGACCGAGGGAGGACCCCTCCTTGTTAGGGCTCTTTTTCTTATTGGTTAGTCGTGTGGGTCTGCTTCGGGTTGCCTTGGTTGAGTTGTCACAGGTTGTGGTTTGGTGTGTGTTACACTGGCGGTTATCTGGTTTCCCCCAACTTTTGTTGGAACCCCGGTTGTATTGCATGTCTCAGCTCCGGAAGGTTATGTTTTTGGATCCCTCGCCCGTGATTGACTCGCCCCGTTTGAGATCTAGGGATGTTTGGAGTACGAGGGACGCCCGTTGCGAATTCTGGCTCGTGAGATTAGAGGTTGCGCAATCGGGCTATGCCGTACTGGCTGTTGTTGTTGTTGTTGTTGTTGAGGAGTGGTCACGGGGAGTGAGTAGCGACTTGGAGCTGGAGATGACGATGTTGAGTACTTACCCTTGGTGTTTGTGACTCCTGGTGGAATGGAGCTAGTTTCGAGGACGAAACTTTCTTTAGTGGGGGAGGATGTGAGGACCTGGATCCCCACGACGAGTTTTCTGGCTGACCAGCAGCTCCTGGAGGCCTATGTGGCGTGTCGGTGACGGTTGTGCACCAAAGGGACACTAGTGATGGACTCAGAGTGTTTAATTGATCACGAGTGTAGTATGATGACCCCGTCGGAAGTTTAGAAGTGGTTTCGTGCGCAATGGATATTAAAAATGGACTCAGCGCGAAGTTTGGACCAAGGAACACCTTTCCGGATGCCTTCGGCAATTTTTAGAGTTGGAATTTGGCAAATCGGACTTCGGATTTGGATTCAGCGCGCGAAAACGATGAAAATGGACTATTCACTTGCATTTTTCGGAGTCCGGATGAGTTGGCACGTTTTTCGAGGCAAGGGTACTGTTCCGGCCGGCGGCAGCGGCGGCGGGCAGCGGCGGCTGGCGGAGGAGCACGGCGGCGGGGTGAAGCACTGCCGCTCGGTCCACCGGCGCGGGCGTGCACCTGGGGCTGGACGCGTGGCGGCCCCGGAGTGGCGGGCGCAGGAGCGCGCGGTCTACGGGAAGTGCGGCCTGGTGCATGGACCGGGCGGGGGACACGTGGAGGCCAGTGATTGGCCGGTCATCGTGCACGCGGTCCACGGAGCGGGTGCAGGCCGCCTCGGGGCGCGTGCGTGCAGGGTGGCAGGCGGCGGCGCAGGCGCGCGCACGTGGGCGCGGTCGGGGCTGAGTGCGGTCCACGTGTCGACGCCTCCGCGCTCCACGTGTCGAGCAGCGGATGGCCGGGGTGGCTGTCCGCTGTTCGGGGGCGACGTGGCGGGCCCTGGGCTTTCCGGGCGTGAACAGTGTTGGGCCGGGCCCAACACTGTAGCCGCCCGGATTCGTGCCAGCGCCCGAAAGTGGGGACTTGATGGTCATTTTGGATTTGTTTCCTGGAGCCTTTAAAAGGGGATCCGAGCCTTCTTCTTCCTCCTTTTTCCGCCATTTTCGAGCTTCCCCTCACTCCGAGCCCTTAAGGAAAATTGTTCCCCTTCGTGTGCTGCATCCATCTGCAGAGTTTTGAGATTTTTGGTGGCACGCTTATCGAGGTTTCCATTTTTACGGCGCGGCGCGACGCACGTCCTTTTGGGTTCCCCTTCGTCGCGTTTCGGTGCGCGAGCTCCCCCGGCCTACTCCGACCTCCTTTCAGGCGATTCTTGCGCCGTTGGATCCGCGACAGACAGAGCTACAATCTTGGTATTTTCTTCTTCCCCTAGTTTCGCGGTTTTCGAGGTGTTTTTCCGAGTTTACTGTGACACGGTTTTTCTGATGGAATTCTGGACAGCGGCACCTTGCCGGATTTTTATCTCCGCAACCGGGCATCGGATGGCGACGTGCTTATACACTTTTTTCATCTACTCGACGCGAGGATGGTCACAGTATTTTTATTGGATTTTTCTGAGGCTTGCCCAGAGGTATATTTTTCTCCCTTTATCTGTGCATGGAAATACAGATGTGTGGTTGTGTGTTTGTGAGCGCCCTGTATTGTGGAATTTGTAACTCGGCCTACGGGGCTCGGAATTTGACGTGCAGGTACTCGTTTCGAAGGTATCGACGCGAGGAACGCGACAGTATTTTTGTCGGATTTTTCAGAATCCGTTCTGCAGGTGAAAACTGCACATCTTCGGGGCTGCTTTCTGATGATGTATATACTTGGATATTTTGGGGAATAAACTGTAACCTTGGACCTTTTGTTGTCCCCAGGAGGGTTCGCGAGTGTTTCTGAACCTGTTGAAATTGGAGATAGTGGATTTCGGGTATTTTCAGCTGATTGGAGCCGAGGCTTGCGCGACATGTACTGAGGGTGCAGCTTTAGCAGATTTTGGACTGTGAGCGTCTACACTCTTCACCGACTTCAGGTTTGCCTTGGTTTAAGCGCTTCAGGTGGGTAAGCTTAATTTAGTAACTGTATAAGGTTTTTATATCATGGTGAATGTAAGTGCACATGTGGGGATATCACCCCTCTATGATTGATAACGGGCGTATTTGTTGTACCACCGATATGAGCGAGAGGTAAGCAAGGAATGGCCCACTTGGGTGAGATTGGTATACCATAGTAGGAATGTTTTAGCATGCTTTACTATTATATGCTTCACCCACTTTTATTATTTCTGAGAACAAAAGCATGCTTGTATGAACATGTAGCTAGGCCATCTTTTACTGCTGCACTACTTATTGGAACTTGACTTAGGAGAAACCATGCTTATCCTTTTCTCCTTCTTTGTTAGTCAGGTGGTCTGTGTTGCTCAGATTCGAGCAGGGGTTCCGGGTAGTGTAGTCGGGACTTGGTGTCTGGGACAGGTTGGATTAGTTGTGGGCTTTGCGGCAACCGCGGATATTGGGCGGTTGACCGGACATTTATTTATGCACCAGATTGGGTATCTGATTTCTCTAGTGGACAGAGTTTCCCACTTTGATCCGAGTTATGATCCAGTCCTGCTGATTTATGATACTTGTGTTACTGAGATACTTTTTCTCGTGTGGGTCGCTCCCCACGAGTGCCACTCCGGAGTGCGCGGCTGACAGACTTCGAGTCCTTGGGACTCCTTTGCTTCGGTGTTATGCGTAGGCTGGCATACCCGTCGCGGCAGAGCAGGCAGTACCAGTTCTACTGGTGGCATTAGATTGGGCTTATTACAGACATTTACTTTATAGTTGCACTCGTGTCAGGGGGACCGAGTGGAGTCTAGTGGCGGTGTTTGGACCAGTGCTAGTGTTGTTGGGAACCGTTTGGGGATACGGTGGTCCCAAGGTCGTTGTGAGTTGTTGACCGTTGTATGGCAGGCAGGCATAGGCAGGCTTGGCAGGCAGGCAGGCATAGTAGGCATAGGCAGGCAGGGCAGGCATGGCAGGCATAGGCAGGCACGGCAGGCATGGCAGGCATAGCAGGCATGGCAGGCATAGGCAGGCATAGGCAGGCATAGTAGGCATAGGCAGGCAGGGCAGGCATGGCAGGCATAGGCAGGCACGGCAGGCATGGCAGGCATAGCAAGCATAGGCAGGCATAGGCAGGCAGGGCAGGCATGGCAGGCAAGGCAGGCATAGGCAGGCAGGGCAGGCATGGCAGGAAGGCAGGCATAGGCAGGCATGGCAGGCAGGCAGGCATGGCAGGCATAGTAGGCATAGGCAGGCAGGGCAGGCATAGGCAGGCATGACAGGCATAGGCAGGCATGGCAGGCATAGGCAGGCACGGCAGGCATAGGCAGGCATAGCAGGCATGGCAGGCATAGCAAGCTTAGGGGCAGGATAGCTGTTGAGAGGCTCCAGCTTCTTTTTTTATCTGTCTTTACGGCTTTGGTTGTTTTTGTCTCTTGAGGACTTGGTGGGCAGACCGTCGGTTCTGGCGGTGGTACCCACTGAGAACTCCCTCTTTTGGTGTAGTTCTCACACCCTTTGGGGGTTTTCCCCCTTCTTTTTCCTTCCTCTCCTTTTCTTTGCAGAGTCTTAGCGGGTGTTGCTGATTCTGCGGTTGTTGATCGAGGCGAGGGAGTCGCGAGCTAGATCCCTACCCATGTTTGGAGAGTAGTGGTACCCCTTCAGAGGAGAGCTTCAGTAGATTAGTTGTTTTATTTCCTCTTTTGAGAGACTGTTGTAGTGAGGATGATATGTATTGAGAGCCTGTACATTGTTGTATTTATTAGAGATACCTCCCTGTTGAGCCATGGGTTCTGTATCTGAGGATTTTGTACGATTATTATTCTTTTGGGAGGCGGACATTGTTGTATTACTTTCAGTTGTACAGTGATTGATTTTAGTTATACAGCAGGCTTTTATTTTATAGCTCTGATATTATGTTTAGCTGTAGTACTTTTCTTGCAGGTAGGACGCTTCGCCTATGCAGGCTGGCATAGGTGGCGGATCTGTTGGCGAGCCCGGGTCGCAGTTTCGTTGCGGGTCGTGAATCCGGTGTCGGAGGAGGAGATACCGACTGAGGCACAAATACTGTCCCACTCGAACTTGGAATGTCTCCAGTTTGAGTGTATCCGAGGCCGAACTTATTTGTTTGACCAAGACCAAGAAGTCTGTCCAACTTACTCCTTCCAGAAGAAAATCTCTTTAAGTCATCCTTTAGTTGGCGTATGGTCTTTGTCATTTCCATTTTTCCTGTCGAGCCTCGCCGTAGAGCTTCAAGAAGTAATTCGCTTTGTTCACCATTTCTCATGTTCTTCTCGAAATGCTCATTGGACTCTTGAAGGGAAACATTTGCTTTGGCTAGATTATCCCTTTCCACTTCAAGATCGGTTGAGAGAGAAGTTACCCTTTTTACTTCTTCTTCGAGATCCTGCAATCTCCCTTTCAACCCCTTGTTTTGCTTTGCCAGTTTCTTTGAATCCCTCAAAAGCTTATGGTAGGCAAGAGCAAAATCTTCACCTTCAGAATTCTCGATTCATCGTCCGTTGCAATCTTTTCAACAGAGGAGTTGGACATGAATCGGATGTACTTGCCATTAAGCACATGAAGGGTGAAGATGTAGTGGACGCGTGGAATGCTGTCGCGTTGTCTTCTTCATCACTTGAGGATGACTCATTTGACGTGGAGTTGTCATCCCAAGTGACGACTTGCATCGCCTTCTTCTTTGCCGGATTCTTGTTGGGACACTCCGTTGCAATGTGGCCGTAGCCTCGACATTTGAAGCACTGAACTTGTCCCTCTGAACTTTTCTTATCCTTTGAGAAGTTCTCTTGCTTTCTTGACTTGTAACTTGAAGAACCCTTGCCTTTCTTCGACTTTCCGAAGGATGGAGTTTTGCTTGGATTACCCCTTCGAAAGTTGCGGCGAAACTTCCTTGTCAAGAGAGCGAGCTGCTTCTCAAAGTCCTCCATAGATAGGTTCTCGTCATCGTCCGAGGAGGATGAATCCGCGTCTTCTTCTTTGTTGATTTCAATGCGTAACCTGAAGACTTAGAAGAGGATGCCTTTCCAGAAGAATAGTTAGTAGGAAATGTCATTTCATAAGTTTGTAAAGCACCTACTAATTCTTCTACACGCATTTCGTCCGGGTGTTTAATTGTTTCAATGGCTGCGACCTTCGGGCGAAATCGTTCAGGAAGAGTTCTTAAATTTTTCTTACAACTTTAAATTCTGGAATCTTCTCTCCCAAGTTAGCACATGAGTTTACGATGTCTTGCAATCGTGTGTAATAGTCAGTGAAAGATTCATTCTCTGCCATAGAGATAGAGTCAAACTTGCTCGTAAGCATTTGCAGTTTCTGAATCTTCACAAGGTTAGTTCCCTCATGCGTAACTTGAAGAACATCCCAGATTTCTTTCGCAGTCTCACATGCCGAGACGCGAGAGAACTCTGTTTGTGACAAAGCATTAAATAGAGCATTAATTCCTTTGCCATTGTAAGAAGATGAATCTATCTCTTCCTTGGTCCATTTCGACCTAGGTTTTAAGGTGCGAACATCAGAAATAATTTCAGTTGGATTAGACCATCCTAATTCAATTGATTGCCACACCCTTTCGTCGATGGAAATTAAAAAGGCTTTCATCCGTACTTTCCAGTACGCATAATTTGTTCCATCAAAGAAAGGGGGTCGATTGATGTTTCCACCTTCAACCATTGTTTACAACCCTATTCCCGCTCTGATACCACTTGTTGGGTTATACTAATATGGATCTAAATAGGGGAAAAAACACCTAGAGGGGGGTGAATAGGTGTAAACAATAAACACTCAAAAAATCATTGCGCAATAAAACCCAATGCGGAAAAATAAATGAACACGCAAGATTTTTACGTGGAAAAACTCCAAACCGGAGTAAAAAACCACGGGACCGATAACACGGCGAAATCCACTAGAATTAACACACGTACAAGGTGATATAACGTACTCACAGACGACTCAACCTTTTACCATACGCTCCTAGTAGATCTTCTCCGCTCGCTCCACGACGCTTCTCGAATCCACGATCCGCGCCCAACGCTGAATCCACAGCGTCCAACGTCGAGTCCACGACGTCCGACCGAATCCACGGTCTTCACCCAGTAGCACGCTTCGAATCCACGAACGTACCTCGCTCCGAATCCACGAGAGCGGTTGCACCTTGAATCCACAAGGCCACGCGAGTCCACGCGCCGATTTGGGGTAAATCGTTGTTTTTTGGGTGGTGATGATCCGCCGAATACTTAGATTAGAAATAGATCGGAAATACCATCTAAGTATTCATTGATTTGATTCTACTCAAAATCTGAGTATGGAAAACCTAGAATCAAATCAATCAATATAGATGAAGAAACATAGAATTAATCTATTGATTTCCTTTCTTCTCTATATGTGGATTTTTCTCTTTCGGTCGTATTTTTCTATTATATTCGGATGCCCTAGAAAATGAATCAAGGGTCTATTTATAGGTTAGAAACCATTGGAAGAAGATAAGGATCAAAAACAACCTTTTCTGGAAATTTTCAGGACGGCGATCCGGATCGGATTAGCTGCGATCCGGATCGCGTAGCGTGAAAGACATTTCCAGAAAACAGGGTTCGGGATCCGGATCGAAGTCCCGATCCGGATCGTTCATACAGTTTCACCAAACATCATGTTCGGGATCCGGATTGCAAATCCTGATCCGGATCGTTCAAGCAAAAGGTAAAACTAGTGTTCGGGATCCGGATCAAAGGATGCTGCGATCCGGATTGAACCATTGTATGAACGAACACCCTTCGGGATCCGGATTGCAAGGTCTGATCCGGATCCTGAACATGTCCCATGTCCAGTTTTTGATATTTATGCAATTAAAAATTCTTCCAAGTGTTTCTACACTACAAGAAGTATTCGGATCACCAAAAATCTTTAGTTAAACATACCTGATCCTTTTGAATTCTTCTTTCTTGAGATTGAGGTACATGATCCAAACTTTTCTCATCTTCAATCTTCAAGACATAACACTTTCACGAAATACGCCAACTCAAATTCCGTAACATCCAGAACTTTGTGCTACAGATTTTGGTTTATTTTGGGGTGGTTCCCTTGCAGAATTTATATCTCAGTGTAGGAAATTCGGATTTGAACGTGCAGGTGCTCATTTCGACCGGTTCGTCGCGACGATCGTGACAGTATTTTTCTTGGAATTTTTCGAGCCTTTTTTGCAGGTGAAAATAATGCATCTCTCGACTGTTGTGTTGGGACAGCTTGTGTTGGTGCAATTGTATGTTTAATTGTGTATGTTTTTGGGGTATGTTGTATAGTGTTTGTGGTGGTTGACTTGCTTGGGCTAGGACTTCACTTTTGGACAGGGATTTAGCGTTCGAGGTTGGTGATCGTTGTGAACCTCTTAATTTGGGCTACCCACTAGGCTTATTGGAATAATACATGTATGAAAGGCTAAAATGCATATGTGGATAAATTGGCATGCTTGTTGGATTACAATGCATATGTGGATAAAATGCTTGTATGAGTTCAAGTTGCTGCATTAGTGCTCGCCTTTGAATGAAAATTATTATCAGGAAATGTAGTATCGTGCTAATAGGGAATGCTGACTAGTATATTGCAATTAATATGCATGTGGTATAGGTGGGCATCGATCATGTTGGTACATAGTGTCTTATGTGATTATTAGTATTCAAGAATAGCATGCTTTGCTAAATACTTGAACATCGCTACTTACATTTATTTTATCATCATGAGGACTTTTGCATGCTTGTATGGTCACCTAGTTTGGCCACCTTTTTCTGCTACACTATCATGCTGGAACTGACTTAGTCGAAACCATATTTTTTTATTCTTTCTCCAGTTATCTAGACTTAGGGGATAGTGTGCTCGGGTTCGAGCAGGGGCTGGGATAGTGTAGTCAGACATTGGGGATTTGGGACAGGCAAGCTGTGATGGCAGGGTATTGCGGCAACCGCGAATTTTGGGCGCTTGACCGGACAGTTGTTATTGCATTAGATCGGGGGAGAGGGTTTGGGCTTCTTTTAGTGGATGGTTTTTCCCACTTTGATCAATGTCATGATCCAGTCCTGCTGACTTATACTACTATATTACTTATTACTCAGGCACTTTACTCGTGTGGGTCGCTCCCCTCGAGTGCCACTCCGGAGTGTGCATATACAGACTTTGACTCCTTGAGACTCCTATCCCCTATCGGTGTTATGCGTTGGCCGGCATACCCGATTTGGCAGGCATAGCAGGCAGCACCAGTGTCTACTGGTGTATAGATTGGGTTTATTCAGGCAGGCATTTATATTCTGATGCATACATTTAGCTATTCTTCTATCTTGACATTTTATAGGCATATAGTGGTAGCTTTTTCATCAGTAGTTATATTAATAGCATATCACCTTATTTCTTTCTCGCCTCTGATAGTCCTAGTGGGCATGTCTGAGTTTGAGGTCTACCCTACTCGGGGAGGCTACTGTTTTATAGTAGTTCTCACCCCCCACTGTTTTCCTTCTTCTTTTTCCCCTTTGTTTTGCAGAGTCATCTGCGGGAGTTGCGGGAACCCTCCTCGGCGGATCGAGGTAAGAGGATCATGGATTAGATAGCTGTCTACCTGGTCGCCAGTTTAGCTGTTTGATGTATCCCCTGTACACTCAGATACTTGTACTTTTTCTTTCTTTTGGGCCTGGCTTCGGCCAGCTGGTTGTATTATTTGGTGAGCTGGGAGAGACACTTGTATATTTGAGAGTTTCCTTTCTTTGTACTTTTACTTTCCAGCTTTATCTGAGATGTATTAGTTGCAGTTTAGCTCTGTTTTATGCTGTAGTGTTCTGGTTTTTCCCATGCAACCTTCCGATGAATCCACTGTGTATAACACCTAGTGTTGGTGTCTGGCCCATGGTGCATCAAAGGGGTGCCACAGATGGACCCTGTGAGATATTTTTATCTGATTTGGCCTTCGGCTGTATTTGCCGAATTTTAGAAAAGGATTTGGGCCAAACAGAGGTTGGATTTGGATTCAGCGCGGAAAAACGCTTGAAAAGGGCTATTTGCTTGTTAAATTTGGAGTCCGGATGATAAAAAATGGGCTTCCGGAAGTTTTCAGGGTTTTTCGGTGCATGGGGGGTGACTGTGGACCGCCGGCTGCCACGTGGCGGCCTGTCATTGGCCGGTTCACGGTGTTCGGTCCATGGAGCGGCGCGGCTGGGTGCATGAGCCCGGCGCTAGACACGTGGCAGGCGGGGATTGGTTGGCTTTCGGTGCGCGATCCACGGGAATTGGAGCGCCGGTGCACGGTTTGAACGGCGGCGCAGGGTTCTGAGCGGGAACCACGTGTCGCGCCCTGGTTGGTGGGCGCACACGGCGCGGTCCACGGAACCCAAAAGTGGGTGCGTGGACCCGGTTTATGGGACGCGTGGCAGTTTCCTATAGGTGGGCTCAGCTAGCGCGGCGTACGGAAGCGTGGAGGCCCGCCTCGGGACGGAGCGCGCACAGGGGCGCCTGACACGGCGGTCGGCCGCACTCGAGTGCGCCATGCGTCGCGACGCGAGAGGCCGGCCGTACTCGAGTGCGCCACGCGTCGCGACGCGAGTGGCGGGCCGTACCTACCCCGCTGACCGCGGGGGGACACGTGGCGCGCGGCGGGGCCACTTGCATGGCTGTCCCGTGTTATGTGTACACGTGGCGTCACCTCAGGATTTCGGGCGCGTCGGACGGGCAGCGTGCAACCCATGTTGGCGGATTCGGGCGCCCGAAAATCCGCGCCCGAATCCGGCCCAGCACAGTAATGTGCTGGGCCTATAAATAGGCTTCTTTGTTTTTCCTTTGGGCTTTTTACACTCCTTTTCACTGTGGTGTCTTCAGAGGAAATTTCCCTCACACAGTGCACTATCCATTGGAGGAATTTGAGGATTTTTGAAGGCACGCATCCCGAGGTTCGCGATTTTACGGCGCGGCGCGACGCTCGTTCTCCGGCGACCCGCTTCGTCCCTTCTCAGTGTTTGGGCTCCGCCGACTCACCCGACCTCCTTTTCCGACGATTCTTGCGCCATCAGACTCTCGACAGGTAGGACTCCAACTTCTGTGTTTCGAGTTTCCTCGATTTCCATGCTGACCTTGGAGTTTTCCGAGCTTCTATTTGACCCTTTTTTCTTCGAGGATTTTTGGACAGCACTGCGGTGTTCTAGCTATATCTTTGCGCACAGGTGACGGATCGAGGCAATTCGAAAGGCAATTTTCATCGACATTTCGCAAGAAATCTCCTGGATTTTTCTCAGATTTTTCTGGGTTTTTTACGAAGGTGAAAATCTCCTTTCTCCGTAGTTCTTTGATACAGAAATTTTGGATAGTTTGTTTTGGGGTGTTTCCCTTGCCGGATTTTTATCTCAGCGTAGGAAACTCGGTTTTGAGCGTGCAGGTACTTGTTTCGACGGGTTCGTCGCGAGAATCGCGACAGTATTTTTCCTGGAATTTTCCGGGCAACTTTCGTAGGTGAAAATTGAGAAACTCTGGACTGTGGTAATTGTGGACAGATTTTGTGAACTTTGTATGTTTAAATTATGTATGTTCTTTTGGGGTATGTTGTGCAGTGTTGTGGTGACTGTTGGACTGAGCGTGGGATTCGCTTTTGGGACAGGGATTTAGCGCTCGAGGTGGGTGTTGTTGTAAACCTCCTACTTTGGATTTGTCACTAGACATATTAGAGTGTTGCTTGATCATGTTGCTAGTTAGAATTGTGAAATGGACCAAGTATGCTTGTATGAGATCATGGTTTCTGTGCATTTAGGACTCACATGTAAATTATTTAACCCCTTAAGTGAAATAAAATTATTTAATGTTTAAAAGTCGGTCGGTGCGTGGTGCGGGTATTTTTCTGACAAAGAGCTCGAAAAATGAAGACCGACGGTGCGATCGGATCGGGAATCCGATGTACGGATCTCCCGGAAGGGGACTTTGAAGATCGCGGTGACGTAAGGGCGTGCATCGAAATCCGTGTAAAATATCCGACACGCTTTCTGAGGAAGTTTGGATATTCCGTGTGATTAATTAATTAAGGAATTAATTAATCGGTGACGATAGATTAAGTTGGAAATTTATTCCCTATGATTATTTAATTAGGAAATTAAATAATCGGTGACTAGGATTTAAAAGGTGGGATTTTATCTCGTGGGATTAGATATTTATTGTTAAGAGATAAATATCCGGTTATTCGTGGGTTTTTCCTTTTTACGTACGTATGAAATAAAAAGAAAAATAAATAAATAAATAAATATTAAATAATAAGGGACTATATAAGTGATCCCGGTTATCGGAAGGAAATAAAAACCCTAATCGGTGAGTGGAAAAAGAAAGAGAGAAAGAAAAAGACGGAACCCTAGCCGGAAGAAAGAAAAAGGAAAAAGAGAAGGAGTCCGACCTTCCCGAACAACGAACCGAAGGCAAGAACGCGACCGGGCAACCTTCCCGACGATCTTTTCGGTTAGTAAATTATTGTAGTTATTTTTCGAGATTTTTCCGTCATCTTTTGTTGAGTTTTCGGGCTTCTCCGTCGTCTCCGTTACCGTCGTCGCCATCGTCGTCATGCTAGGGCGCGGAGCGGACGACGGAGACGCGCGATGGCGCTAGGGCATCGCGCGGAAGGACGCCGCGGACGGACGGTCGCCGCCGCGAGCGGCGACGGCGGAAACCGCGCGGGCACCGCGCGGGCCGTACCCGCGCGGGCGCCGCGCGGCTGCCGCGCGGGCGGCACCCGCGCGGGGCACCGCGCGGGCGCCGCGATGGGCCGCACCCGCGCGGGCGCCGCGCGGGCAGCACCCGCACGGGCGCTGCGCGGGGGCGCCACGCCGCGTGGACCGAAACCCACGCGGCCGCCGCCCGCGGAGACGCGCCCCGCGGTTTCGAGCCGCGCGGGGCTCCGGCAGGCGGCGACGGCGGCGCGGGGTTCCGGTTTTCGGTGAACCGGACGGTGTTGGGGGTTTCCGTCAAAATAAGTAAAGATTGGGTTTCCGTTTTGAGATGTTAGTACACGTTTTTTACTATAGTTTACCCTTGCGGACTTTCCTTAGGTCCAGGTGCGCAGCGGGAGTGTGTGAAAGATCCAGGTGCTTCGATCTCCCTCGCAACAAGGTGGGTACCGTTGCTATAAGTGCAACAAGTGCAGTAAGTGCATCTATCATCATAAAAAGCCTCTTAATTTGTCCAACAAAGTAGATGGACTGTTTAACCTTTCGCATGAATGTATTTTATGTATATAACAATTGTTGCGGCTGAGGTCGCAGTGCTTAATACACGCCGACTTGGCAAATCTGGTTTTGGATGCTGCACGTACACAGGCGGATTGGCCTCCGCATGGGTGTACTTTTCCAGAGAAGTGGTCTAAATGACCCGTGTGCCCCACGTGTGTAGGGTGGGGACCTCTTCACGACAGCTATAGGTGCCGCACTAGCTCCGTGAAGAGGTTAAAAGCATCAAAGGTGTTGTGCACGAGGGGAGACTTCTGTCTCTCCGACAGGTACTCTGGGGTTGGTGCCCAGCTTAATTATGTACAGAGTTTAACGAAAGGTTCCGGTGTAATCGGTTTGCTCTTTATTCCTTGTTGATATTTAGACATCTACTTTGTTTGTCACTGACTTTACCCACTCCGTGACAGGTTCGACTAGGTGCGTTAGCTGGGATGGCGGTGAGACTGCGTCGCGAGGACCGTAGTCAGGATATCTTGGGTTTATCTCATTTCTTTTATGCTTTCATTTGTTAATTTGCTTTGTGGATTATATTAGTTGTGGACAATTATTGTTAGCACTGTGGATGGGACGTACTTATATGATTTAGCTATTTTTGGTGATGTTTTCATGCGCGGCACGTTTTGATGAAAAACCAAACGATTTCGAAAACGTTTTCCCAAATCGGAGTGCCGTGTGGGCACAGATTTTACAACCCCTGGTTTTATCCTTTCTAAACGGTGATGCCGCTTCAATGTTTTAAAGGTTGAATTACTTGGAAAATAAGGTGTCGGGTGGACACCGGTTTTTAAAACAGTAGCTAAATGAATGTTCTCTGATTGGTGATGTATGCCTACTGCATGGTTGATGGTTGATTGTTGATGTTGTAAATGGGACGCCGTGCATATACAAAGGAGACTCTGTCCGTTGGCAGAGTGAATTTGTGTATGTGGCGGTCTGACACGCACCGGGGATGAGGTTTATGTCCATTTATTAAGAAAAAAAAAGTTATACACGCACTTTTCCGCTTGGCTTGACTTAAAAACCCCCGGGGGAGTGACAGATTAAATGGTATCAGAGAAAAACCACCATAACCACAGTAGACGGTGACCCACATCCACAGTGTATAATGCCACAAGCAAATTGGACATGAGATAACCAAGGTGTAGGTGCGGTAGTACGTGAGAGTACGGGGAAAAAGGGGATTTAATATAGGTGTAATCGTAAGACAGGGTGCTATGGTGATAACCTTAGGGTTAACGTGGTTTCTTTATTTACAGCAGACAACGGCCAGGATTCGGCCACTGAGCGCTAACTATTTCTCAATGGACAGGATGGATCCCACAGCCGCAGCCAATCGCTTACTCCGCAACCAACTACGCGACATAGCAGGGCAACTGTTAACTCTCACCGAGCGCCTATGCCTACTGACTCAAGACTTTGAGGGTGTCAACCGCACCCAGCGAGACGCCAGGGACGACGCCTATGGGGGGATGCCACCGGCAGGGTTCCCCACTTTTAATGAGGCGGTTATGTTGGCCCTGTTACGGAATTTGAGTTGGCGTATTTCGTGAATGTGTTAAGTCTTGAAGATTGAAGATGAAGAAACTTCGGATCGTATACCTCAATCTCAAGAAAGAAGAATTCAAAAGGATCAGGTATGTTTAACTAAATAATTTTGATGATCCGAATACTTCTTATAGTGTAGAAACACCTGGAAGAGGTTTTAATTGCTTATTCATCAAAAACTGGACATGGGACATGTTCAGGATCCGGATCGTGGCTTTCAATCCGGATCCCGAAAGGTGTTTGTTCATACACTGGTTCAATCCGGATCGCAGCACTCTCTGATCCGGATCCCGAACACTAGTTTTACCTGTTTGCTTCTTCGATCCGGATCAGGAATTGCAATCCGGATCCCGAACATGTTTTTCTGGTAAAACTGTATGAACGATCCGGATCGTGGCTTTCGATCCGGATCCCGAACAGCAATTTTCTGGAAACCGTCTTTTGTGCTTCTGCAATCCGGATCGTGGCTTTGCAATCCGGATCGCCGTCGGTAAAACTTTCCAGAAAAGTTTGTTTTTGATCCGAATATTCTTCCTAGGGTTTCTAACCTATAAATAGCCCTTCCATTTCATTTCTAGGGCATCCGCAATAGAACGGCTCATTGAGAAAATATAGCCGAAAAGAAAAATCCACATATAGAGAAGAACGGAAATCATTAGATCTATTCTATGGTTCTTCATCTATATTGATTAGTTTGATTCTAGGTTTTCATACTCACATCTTGAGTAGAATCAAACTAATGAATACTTAGATGGTATTTCCGATCTATCTTTAATCTAAGTATTCGGCGGATCATCACCACCCAAACAAACAACGATTTACCCCAAAATCGGCGCGTGGACTCGCGTGGCCTTGTGGATTCAAGGTGCAACCGCTCTCGTGGATTCGGAGCGAGGTACGTTCGTGGATTCGAAGCGTGCCATTGGGTGAAGACCGTGGATTCGGTTGGACGTCGTGGACTCGACGTTGGACGCTGTGGATTCAGCGTTGGGCGCGGATCGTGGATTCGAGAAGCGTCGTGGAGCGAGCGGAGAAGATCTACTAGGAGCGTATGGTAAAAGGTTGAGTCGTCTGTGAGTACGTTATATCACCTTGTACGTGTGTTAATTCTAGTGGATTTCGCCGTGTTATCGGTCCCGTGGTTTTTTACTCCGGTTTGGAGTTTTTCCACGTAAAAATCTTGTGTGTTCTTTTATTTTTCCGCATTGGGTTTTATCGCACAATGATTTTTTGAGTGTTTATTGTTTACACCTATTCACCCCCCTCTAGGTGTTTTTTCCCCTATTTAGATCCTTATTAACCTAAACCCAACAAGTGGTATCAGAGCGGGAATAGGGTTGTAAACAATGGTTGAAGGTGGAAACATCAATCGACCCCCTTTCTTTGATGGAACAAATTATGCGTACTGGAAAGTACGGATGAAAGCTTTCTTAATTTCCATCGACGAAAGGGTGTGGCAATCAATTGAATTAGGATGGTCTAATCCAACTGAAATTTTAGATGATGTTCGCACCTTAAAACCTAGGTCGAAATGGACCAAGGAAGAGATAGACTTATCTTCTTACAATGGCAAAGGGATTAATGCTCTATTTAATGCTTTGTCACAAACTGAGTTCTCTCGCGTCTCGGCATGTGAGACTGCGAAAGAAATCTGGGATGTTCTTCAAGTTACGCATGAGGGAACTAACTTAGTGAAGATTCAGAAACTGCAAATGCTCACGAGCAAGTTTGACTCTATCTCTATGGCAGAGAATGAATCCTTCACTGACTATTACACACGATTGCAAGACATCGTGAACTCATGTGCTAACTTGGGAGAGAAGATTCCAGAATTTAAAGTTGTAAGAAAAATTCTAAGAACTCTTCCTGAACGATTTCGCCCGAAGGTCGCAGCCATTGAAACAATTAAACACCCGGACGAAATGCGTGTAGAAGAATTAGTAGGTGCTTTACAAACTTATGAAATGACTTTTCCTACTAACTATTCTTCTGGAAAGGCATCCTCTTCTAAGTCTTCAGGTTACGCATTGAAATCAACTAAAGAAGAAGACGCGGATTCATCCTCCTCGGACGACGACGAGAACCTTTCTATGGAGGACTTTGAGAAGCAGCTCGCTCTCTTGACAAGGAAGTTTCGCCGCAACTTTCGAAGGGGAAATTCAAGCAAAACTCCATCCTTCGGAAAGTCGAAGAAAGGCAAGGGTCCTTCAAGTTACAAGTCAAGAAGCAAGAGAACTTCTCAAAGGATAAGAAAAGTTCTGAGGGACAAGTTCAGTGTTTCAAATGTCGAGGCTACGGCCACATAGCAACGGAATGTCCCAACAAGAATCCGGCTAAGAAGAAAGCGATGCAAGTAGTTACTTGGGATGACAACTCCACGTCAAATGAGTCATCGTCAAGTGATGAAGAAGACAACGCGACAGCTTTCCACGCGTCCACTACATCTTCTCCCTTCATGTGCTTAATGGCAAGTACATCCGACTCACTGTCCAACTCCACTGTTGAAAAGATTGCAACGGACGATGAATCAGATGATTCGGAAGGTGAAGATTTTGTTTTAGCCTACCATCAACTTTTGAGGGATTCAAAGAAACTGGCTAAGCAAAACAAGGGGTTGAAAGAGAGATTACAGGATCTTGAAGATGAAGTAAAAAGAGTAACCTCTATCTCAACCGATCTTGAAGTGGAAAGGGACAATCTGATTAAGACAAATGTTTCCCTTCAAGAGTCCAATGAGCATTTCGAGAAGAGTTATGTAGATATGGTGAACAAAGCGAATTACTTCTTGAAGCTCTACGGCGAGGCTCGACAGGAAAAATTGGAAATGACAGAGACCATACGCCAACTGAAGGATGACTTAAAGAGATTTTCTTCTGGAAGGAGTAAGTTGGACAGACTTCTTGGTCTTGGTCAAAGAAACAAGTTCGGCCTCGGATACACTCAAACTGGAGACATTCCAAGTTCGAGTGGGTACAGTATTTGTGCCTCAGTCGGTATCTCCTCCTCCGACACCGGTGTTCACGACAAGCAACGACAACGAACCTACTACATCTTCCTCGGAATCGACAAGAATCAAGGTATGTTTTCGTTGTGGCATTTCAGGGCACATAAGAAGAAATTGCAAGACGGAAGCCAAACGCACACCTCAAGTTGTAGTGTTCTGGTTTTTCCCATGCAGTTTCCCGATGGATCCACCTTGTATAACACCTAGTGTTGGTGTCTGGTCTAGGGTGCACCAAAGGGTGCCACAGATGGACCCTGTGAGATTTTGTAACTATTTGGGCCTTCGGCTGTATTTGCCGAAAGTTAGAAATTGAATTTGGCCAAATGGAGGTTGGATTTGGATTCAGCGCGGAAAAACGCTTGAAAACGGCTATTTGCTTGTTGAATTTGGAGTCCGGATGACCAAAAACGGGCTTCCGGAAGTTATCGGGGCTTTTGGGTGCATGGGGGAGTGTCGGTGGACCGCCAACTGCCACGTGGCGGCCTATAATTGGCCGGTTCGCGACGTTCGGTCCACGGAGCGGCGCGGCTGGGTGCATGAGCCCGGCGCAGGACACGTGGCAGGCGGGGACTGGCGGGCCTTTGGTGCGCGGTCCACGGGAACTCGACCGGCGGTGCAGCGGTTTGAACGCCGGTGCACGGGTTCAGGCGGGAACCACGTTTCGACCCGTGGTTGGCCCGTGCCTGGAGCGCGGTCCACGGAGTTCCCTGCGCGGGTGCATGGACCCGGCGCAGGGACACGTGGCGGCTGGTGAGAGGCGGGCTCAGCATGCGCGGTGTACGGGGTCCGTGGAGGCCCGCCTCGGGACAGGGCGCGCGCAGGGGGGCGCTGACGCGGCTGTCGGCCGCACTCGAGTGCGCCACGCGTCGCAACGCGAGAGGCGGCCGCACTCGAGTGCGCCACGCGTCGGCCCGCGGTTGGCGGTCCGTACCTACCCCGCTGACCGCGGGAGGACACGTGGCGCGCGGCAGGGTGCATTGCACCGCTGTCCCCTGTTATGGGGACACGTGTCAGCCCCAGGAATTTCCGGGCGCGTCGGACGGGGGCTGTCCGACCCCTCTTCGGGTTTTCGGGCGCCCGAAAGTTGCGCCCGAAAACCCGGCCCACTTGACTTTGGGCTGTGCCTATAAATAGGACTCCTTAGTTCTTTTGCGGGCTTTTTAGACTTCTTTTCACTGTGGACTCTTCAGAGAAGTTCTTCCCCTCACAGTATACTATCCATTGGAGGACTTTGAGGATTTGTGGAGGCACGCAACCCGAGGTTAGCTATTTTGCGGCGCGGCGCGACGCTTGTTCACCTTCGACCCGCTTCGTCCCTTTTCAGTGTTTGGGCTCCCCCGACTCACCCCGACCTCCTTTTTCGACGATTCTTGCGCCATCGGACTCTCGACTGGTAGGACTTCAACTTTCGTGTTTTGAGCTTCATCGATTTCCGTGCTGATCTTTGAGTTTTTCGGGCTCCCATTTGACCCATTTTTCTTCGCGGATTGTTGGACAGCACCGCAGTGTTCCGGCTGTAACTTTGCGCTCAGGCATCGGATCGAGGCGATTCAAGAGGCAAAATTCATCTACATTTCGCAAGGAATCTCCTGGATTTTTCTCAGATTTTTGTGGATTTTTCGCGAAGGTGAGAATCTCCTTTTTCTGTAGTTCTTCGTTACAGAAATTTTGTACAGTTTGGATTGGGTTGTTCCCCTTGCCGGATTTTTATCTCAGCGTAGGAAACTCCGATTTGGGCGTGCAGGTACTCGTTTCGACGGGCTCGTCGCGAGGATCGCGATAGTATTTTTCTGGGATTTTTCTGGGCATCTTTCGCAGGTGAAAATTTGAGAACTCTGGACTGTGGTTTTAGGGGACAGATTTTGGGAAATTGAGAATGAATAGCTTATGTGTTGTCTTTGGGGTATGTTGTACAGATTCGTGACCAGTTTTGGACAGAGCGAGAGATTCGCATTTGGGGACTTGGATTAGCGCTCGAGGTGGGTGATGTTGTGAACCTCCTACTTGTGAATGTCACTAGGCCTATTGGAATGCCTTGATCATGTGTTACTAATTGTGGATGTATCAAGCATGCTTGTATGAGATTAAGATTCCTTTGATAATATTTGCATTGTTAGCAAGCTACAAGTTAGTGAGCGGTATTTCCATGTTTTAGATATGTAGTTTAATTATATGAAAATAATGCTATAGCCATATCATGTTGTATGTTAAGTGAAGGTTTGAGCATGTGGTTAGAATTCATGTTGTAAAGAGGGGAGACTTGATAGTAGATTATGCATCCAAATTGTATCATGAATCATATGTCATGCCACGTATACATTAGAGGTTCCAAATACTTAATGTTGCATATGTTAGAATAATTGAAATGATTTTATCAAGTAAAGGACTTTGCATGCTTGAATGGTCATCTAGTTAGGCCACCTTTTTCTGCTACACATACATGCTGGAATTGACTTAGGAGAAACCATGCTTTTTATTCATTCTCCTGATGTCTAGTTTTAGGGGATTGTGTAGTCAGATGTTCAGAGTTGGAACAGTTGGGGATTGATGATTGGGTGTTGCGGCAACCGCGGACTGGGGGCGGTTGACCGGCTTATTAGTATTATTATTATTATTGCATCAGATTGGAGGTGAGGGATCGGGCTTCTTTAGTGGATGGTCTTACCCACATGTTTAGAGTCTTGATCCAGTCCTGCTACATCAGATACTTATGGTTACATACTTTACTCGTGTGGGTCGCTCCCCTCGAGTGCCACTCCGGAGTAGGCTTAGGGCCGTGCCGTGTGCCGGTCGGTTGGATACTTTTAGGGCCGTGCCGTGTGCCGGTCGGTTGGATACTTTTGGGATCGTGCCGGGTGCCGATCAGTTACTTGTTCTTGAGAGGACAGCAGAGCAGGCAGTACCAGTGTTACTGGTGTTCGATTGGGTTGGTCTTGTAGTCTGTGACATCCTGGTCCATATCATTAGCTATTCCTTTAGCTAGGCATCTTTGAGGCATGATAGGGGTAGCTCTTCATCAGTAGTTTTACTTATAGCTTACCACCTTGTGTTATTTTTCCGCCTCTGATAGTCCTAGTGGGCATGCTCGAGTTTGAGGTCTACCCACTAGGGGAGGCTACTGTTTTTATAGTAGTTCTCACCCCCCACTGTTTTCTCTTTTCTTTCCCCTCTTTGTTTTGCAGAGTCTTCTGCGGGATTTGCGGGACCCTCTACCCAGGATCGAGGTAAGAGGATAGCTGATTAGATAGATACTTCCCGGGTTTCGAGCTTTGTAGTTTTGGATGTATCCCCTGTACTCTCAGACAGTTGTATTTTTTTTGTTATTTCGGGTCTGGCTTCTGCCAGCTGGTTGTATTTACTTCGTGAGCTGGGAGAGACACTTGTACTTATTTGAGAGCTTTATTGTACTTTTACTTTCCAGCTTTTGTCTGAGATGTTTTAGTTTTAGTTAGCTCTGTTGTATGCTCCTTTATTATATTATTTCTTATATCTGAGCAGGTTACCAGCGCTTCGTGTACACGGGAAATACCGTGTGCTCGGCGGATCTGTGTTTGAGCCCGGGTTCTGGTTTACACCCGGGGCGTGACAGATTAAGTTGGTATCAGAGCTTAGGGATAGGTCAGTTGGGACTTAGGAAACCCTAGGCATTGGACAGACCCTAGGATGGCAGGGCGTGAGTGACGTGATATTTTGCGAAAGTCAGAAATTATTGTATTAAACTCTTCCTGTGAGTGAAGGAGGACTGGCATATCCTATTTCTGGAGAACCATTATGTTGGCTGCAGACAACATAAGGTCACAGAAATAGAGGATGACCATGACTTTCGCTGGATTGGGTCGAGAGTGGTTTTGGTTACTGACCCGTGGTTTCTTGTGTGACAGGATGCCTCCTAGGCGGCAGATCCCTACCCGGGGTACTCCTATACCCCCGGAGGAGCCGGAGCAGTCTGGGCCGTCTGAGATTAGTGAGCTGAGGGCCATGGTGGCCCAGTTGGCGGAGAGTCACCGCCGACAG
>JAQOTM010000170.1:218484-264124 GCA_029168755.2 Tillandsia fasciculata | reverse complement strand
CTATGCCTGCCTTGCCTGCCGTGCCTGCCTATGCCTGCCATGCCTGCCCTGCCTGCCTATGCCTGCCATGCCTGCTATGCCTGCCCTGCCATGCCTAGCCTGCCTTGCCTGCCATGCCTGCCTGCCATGCCCTGCCATGCCTGCCGCCTGCCTTGCCTATGCCTGCCATGCCTCCCTGCCTGCCTGCCTGCCTGCTATGCCTACTATGCCTGCCCTGCCTGCCATGCCGGCCTGCCATGCCTGCCTGCCATACAATGCGTTGCAACAACTCACAACGACCTTGGGCCACCGTATCCCCAAACGGTTCCCACAACACTAGCACTGGTCCAAACACCGCCACTAGACTCCACTCGGTCCCCCTGACACGAGTGCAACTATAAAGTAAATGTCTGTAATAAGCCCAATCTAATGCCACCAGTAGAACTGGTACTGCCTGCTCTGCCGCGACGGGTATGCCAGCCTACGCATAACACCGAAGCAAAGGAGTCCCAAGGACTCGAAGTCTGTCAGCCGCGCACTCCGGAGTGGCACTCGTGGGGAGCGACCCACACGAGAAAAAGTATCTCAGTAACACAAGTATCATAAATCAGCAGGACTGGATCATAACTCGGATCAAAGTGGGAAACTCTGTCCACTAGAGAAATCAGATACCCAATCTGGTGCATAAATAAATGTCCGGTCAACCGCCCAATATCCGCGGTTGCCGCAAAGCCCCAACTAATCCAACCTGTCCCAGACACCAAGTCCCGACTACACTACCCGGAACCCCTGCTCGAATCTGAGCAACACAGACCACCTGACTAACAAAGAAGGAGAAAAGGATAAGCATGGTTTCTCCTAAGTCAAGTTCCAATAAGTAGTGCAGCAGTAAAAGATGGCCTAGCTACATGTTCATACAAGCATGCTTTTGTTCTCAGAAATAATAAAAGTGGGTGAAGCATATAATAGTAAAGCATGCTAAAACATTCCTACTATGGTATACCAATCTCACCCAAGTGGGCCATTCCTTGCTTACCTCTCGCTCATATCGGTGGTACAACAAATACGCCCGTTATCAATCATAGAGGGGTGATATCCCCACATGTGCACTTACATTCACCATGATATAAAAACCTTATACAGTTACTAAATTAAGCTTACCCACCTGAAGCGCTTAAACCAAGGCAAACCTGAAGTCGGTGAAGAGTGTAGACGCTCACAGTCCAAAATCTGCTAAAGCTGCACCCTCAGTACATGTCGCGCAAGCCTCGGCTCCAATCAGCTGAAAATACCCGAAATCCACTATCTCCAATTTCAACAGGTTCAGAAACACTCGCGAACCCTCCTGGGACAACAAAAGGTCCAAGGTTACAGTTTATTCCCCAAAATATCCAAGTATACATCATCAGAAAGCAGCCCCGAAGATGTGCAGTTTTCACCTGCAGAACGGATTCTGAAAAATCTGACAAAAATACTGTCGCGTTCCTCGCGTCGATACCTTCGAAACGAGTACCTGCACGTCAAATTCCGAGCCCCGTAGGCCGAGTTACAAATTCCACAATACAGGGCGCTCACAAACACACAACCACACATCTGTATTTCCATGCACAGATAAAGGGAGAAAAATATACCTCTGGGCAAGCCTCAGAAAAATCCAATAAAAATACTGTGACCATCCTCGCGTCGAGTAGATGAAAAAAGTGTATAAGCACGTCGCCATCCGATGCCCGGTTGCGGAGATAAAAATCCGGCAAGGTGCCGCTGTCCAGAATTCCATCAGAAAAACCGTGTCACAGTAAACTCGGAAAAACACCTCGAAAAGCGCGAACTAGGGGAAGAAGAAAATACCAAGATTGTAGCCCTGTCTGTTGCGGATCCAACGGCGCAAGAATCGCCTGAGAAGGTGGTCGGAGTAGGCCGGGGGAGCTCGCGCACCGAAACGCGACGAAGGGGAACCAAATGGACGTGCGTCGCGCCGCGCCGTAAAAATGGAAACCTCGATAAGCGTGCCACCAAAAATCTCAAAACTCTGCAGATGGATGCAGCACACGAAGGGGAACAATTTTCCTTAAGGGCTCGGAGTGAGGGGAAGCTCGAAAATGGTGGAAAAAGGAGGAAGAAGAAGGCTCGGATCCCCTTTTAAGGCTCCAGGAAACAAATCCAAAAATGACCATCAAGTCCCCACTTTCGGGCGCTGGCACGAATCCGGGCGGCTACAGTGTTGGGCCCGGCCCAACACTGTTCACGCCCGGAAAGCCCAGGGCCCGCCACGTCGCCCCCGAACAGCGGACAGCCAACCCGGCCATCCGCTGCTCGACACGTGGAGCGCGGAGGCGTCGACACGTGGACCGCACTCAGCCCCGACCGCGCCCACGTGCGTGCGCCTGCGCCGCCGCCTGCCACCCTGCACAGCACGCGCCCCGAGGCGGCCTGCACCCACTCCGTGGACCGCGTGCACGATGACCGGCCAACCATGTGCCTCCACGTGCCCCGCCCGGTCCATGCACCAGGCCGCACTTCCCGTAGACCGCGCGCTCCTGCCGCCCCGCCACTCCGGGGCCGCCACGCGTCCAGCCCCAGGTGCACGCCCGCCCGGTGGACCGAGCGGCAGTGCTTCACCCCGCCGCCGTCTCCTCCCCAGCCGCCGCTGCCGCGCCCCGCCGCCGCTGCCGCCGCCGGCCGGAACAGTACCCTTGCCTCGAAAAACGTGCCGACTCATCCGGACTCCGAAAAATGCAAGTGAATAGTCCATTTTCATCGTTTTCGCGCGCTGAATCCAAATCCGAAGTCCGATTTGCCAAATTCCAACTCTAAAATTGCCGAAGGCATCCGGAAAGGTGTTCCTTGGTCCAAACTTCGCGCTGAGTCCATTTTTATTATCCATTGCGCACGAAACCACTTCTAAACTTCCGACTGGGTCATCAGACTACACTCGTGATCAATTAAACACTCTGAGTCCATCACTAGTGTCCCTTTGGTGCACAACCGTCACCGACACGCCACATAGGCCTCCAGGAGCTGCTGGTCAGCCCAAGCAACTCCTCGTCGGTATCTCCTCCTCCGACACCGGAATTCACGACAACCAACGACAACAAGCCTACTTCATCCTCTTCGGGATCGTCAAGAACTAAGGTATGTTTTCGTTGTGGCATTTCAGGGCACATAAGGAGAAATTGCAAGATGGGAGCCAAACGCACACCTCAAGCACCTCTTGCAATGACTACCAAAAGGTGATTCCTCAGAAATCAATTGCAAATCATTGAAGGAAAAGAGCCTTGGTAGTTCACCGCTCAAGACGACATCATCAAGGAGCAGCAATCTTCAACAAGACGCTTTCACCTAGGAGAATAACTTCACGACCATTACCGACGCATTCCAAAAAGGTTTGGGTGCGCAAAGGTGAAATTTTTCCTTGTCTTGTTACCAATGTTTCCTTGCATGCATATGATAGTTCGTCTTGGTATCTGGATAGCGGGTGTTCCCGTCACATGACCGGTGACAAAAACTGTTTTCAAACCTTTGAGAAAATCTCCGGAGGACTTGTTGTTTTCGGAGATGGTCGGTCTTCCAAATTGTTGGAAAAGGAACGGTAGCTATTCCAGATGGCCCGGTTCTAAATAATGTGTTATTTGTTCATGGCCTTAAGACTAACCTCATAAGCATAAGTCAACTTTGTGATAATGGTTATTCAGTTAATTTTTCATCTGATGAATGTACTGTAACTGACAAGAACCATGTTTTCTTTTTAAAAGGGGTTAGATCAGAAAACAATTGTTATGTAGTTCCTCATAAAATTTCTGAAAAATGTAACCTAGCATCTTTGAAAAATGAAACACTTTGGCATGAAAGGCTAGGTCACATAAACTTTAAGGAACTTGCTAGAATTTCAAACAAAGATGTGGTCAAGGGGGTTCCTAAACTTTCTTTTGAACAAAACATTGTGTGTGGCGGTTGCCAAAAGGGAAAACAGTCTAGGACTGCACACAAGAACTTGAACCACATAGGTACAAAACGGCCTTTGGAACTTTTGCACATGGATTTAATGGGGCCAACTCGTCAACCATCTTTGGGAGGTAAATGGTATATTTTCTTATTGGTTGATGATTTCTCTAGATATACTTGGGTAGCATTTTTAAAAGAGAAAGCTGATACTTTTGATTCTTTTCACGAGATTTGCCATCGTATTATGATTGAAAAGAATGAAAAGATTACTCGAGTTAGAAGTGATAGAGGTGGAGAATTCATAAATTCCAAATTCATTGATTTTTGCACTTCAAATGGCATTAAACATGAATTCTCAGCACCTTATACACCTCAACAGAATGGTGTAGTCGAGCGCAAAAACAGGGTCGTACAGGAGATGGCACGTGTTATGCTTCATAGCCGGAACCTACCGTTATATTTTTGGGCTGAAGCGGTGAACACTGCTGTCTATGTATTAATCGCGTGTATTTGCGCCCGGGGACTTTAAATACACCATATGAACTATGGTTTTGTAGAAAACCTAACATCAAATATTTTCGTATCTTTGGGAGTCGGTGTTTTATTTTACGTGATCGCGAAAATCTTGGAAAATTTGACTCTCGAAGTGACGAAGGGATTTTCTTAGGTTATTCTACAAACAGTAGAGCATATCGAGTTTTTAACTTAGAATCTAAGACGATCGTAGAATCGATAAATGTTAAGGTAGATGAAGCTTTTCACTTTGAATCTGAAAAATCTACCCTCGATATCTCTCTTGATGATGATACACCTGCTAATGCATCTTCTCTAACAATTCTTTCGATAATAATGATGCATCTAACGGTTCTTCAAGTTTATCTGATGTGCAGGAATCATCTCGTGTACCTCCGACTACTCCTTACCTCAAACGTTACGCATCTCCAAGGATCATCCTGAATCGAACATCATTGGAGATCCACAAGAAGGAGTTAGAACTCGGAGACAATTGGTTTGCGGATTCGCATGCTATGTATCTCAAATCGAACCAAAGAATGTTGATGAAGCTCTTCAAGATGACTACTGGATTGAAGCAATGCAGGAAGAGCTCCATCAATTTGAGCGAAACAAAGTCTGGGAATTAACGAAGCCTCCGAAGCAACACAATGTGATAGGTACCAAATGGATTTTCAAGAACAAGAAAAATGAAGATGGTACTATCATCAGGAACAAAGCAAGGTTAGTTGCTCAAGGCTACTCTCAAGTAGAAGGTATAGACTTTGATGAAACTTTCGCCCCTGTAGCTAGACTCGAGTCCATTCGTATCCTATTTGCGATTGCTTGTCATTTTAAAATCAAATTATTTCAAATGGACGTTAAGAGCGCCTTTTTAAATGGGTTTTTAAATGAGGAAGTTTATGTGGCTCAACCGAAAGGTTTTGTGGACCATAAACTACCTAACCATGTTTTTCGTCTGAAAAAGGCTCTTTACGGTCTGAAACAAGCACCGCGAGCATGGTACGAAAGGTTGACAAAGCACCTTTTGGAAAAGGGCTATACTCGAGGGGGAGCTGACAGGACTCTCTTTGTGAAGCATTATCAAAACAATTTCATTGTAGCACAAATCTATGTCGATGACATTGTATTTGGCGCAACAAGAGATAATGATGCTTCTAAATTCGCGGAGACCATGGAAAGCGAATTTGAGATGTCCATGATGGGCGAATTGACTTATTTTCTTGGATTACAAGTTAAACAAAACGATGAAGGTATTCACTTGTGTCAATCCAAGTATGCAATGGAGTTGGTCAAAAAGTTTGATCTAGAAAATTCTAAGGATTTTCCGACTCCAATGGGAACTAGCCATAAGGGACTTGGAAGTGAATCACATAGTGAGAATGTAGACGAGAAACTGTATCGCAGTATGATTGGAAGTCTACTATATCTCACGGCTAGTCGCCCGGATATATCCTTCAGTGTTGGGATTTGCGCGAGATATCAATCAGCACCGAAGGAGGTTCACCTGAAAGCGGTGAAACGGATCATCCGGTATATCAAAGGTACAATCAATTTCGGAATTTGGTATCCTATGGGAACAAGTTTGGATATTGTTGGATACTCAGATGCCGATTGGGCTGGATCAGTGGATGATCGGAAAAGCACGAGTGGTGCATGCTTCTATCTTGGCCATTGCCTTGTTGCATGGCACAGTAAAAAGCAGAACTGCATAGCACTCTCGACTGCCGAAGCGGAGTACATTTCAGCAGGAAGTTGTTCAACCCAATTGATTTGGATGAAAAGCGTGTTGAGCGACTTCCGGATTTCAGCATCTTCGGTAACCATTTTTGTGACAACACTAGTGCTATTAACATTTCTAAAAACCCTGTGTTGCACTCTAGAACAAAACATATTGAACTTAGATATCATTTTCTTAGAGAGCTAGTTGAATCAAATATTCTTCAACTGTCATATATTTCAACTGAGGATCAATTAGCTGATATCTTAACAAAACCTTTGGATCAAAAACGTTTTATTCACTTGCGTAAAGCAATTGGCATGCTTTCCTTGAAATAACCTTTTTGAAACCTTTGCTTAGGTTAGGTTTTGTTTTTGTTTTGTGTTTTTGTTCTTTATCTATGTTTGTACATAGGACATTAATTGAGCATAAATCATAATTGACTTTAATTGCATCTTTTCATGCATTTAGAAATTTATTATGCTTTTGATATCATAATATTTCAATGTTGCAATGATCATTTATGTTAATTAAGTCATCTTTTAAGTGATCAAAGTCAATTTCTCTCTCAATGATCTCTTGGTATAGTCATTATCTTATTTGATTGCTTAGTCGAGTATGAATGCGAGATCAATTTTTGGTTGAATACCTTATATATTAAATAATTGATAGCCAATTGAGGGGGAGTCAAAGAAAAGTAAAATGCTCAAAAGATGTGGAAAGAGTTACATCCCAATGAGGAGTGTGAAAACTACCACCACATGGAGAAAAGAAAAAAAATAAAAATACCCCATGTATGCAAAGCAAATTTTTGTTTTAAAAATGTTGATGAAATGCATATTGAAATACTTGACTCTGTCAAATTTCAAGGTTGGTATAAGGTGGGATTTTTGATGAAAGATGCTCAAAGAGCCACTCTCTTCAACAGATTGTCTAGATATATTATCTAACTTATCTGGGATTTCAAACATCTATTGATCTTGGTATTTCATTTTCTTTACCAAAATTGATGATTTGATAAAGGCATTACGCATAAGATCAGGATAGATGTGATTGAAGTTGTTCAACTTTAAGAGTTTTAATTTCCATAAATTTTCGTTTCATTTTTGAGTATTTTTGATAGATTTTGTATAATCTATTTCTTGTTGTATGAAACGATGATTTTGTTTAAAGTTGATATGCTAAAGTGCTTACATACTTTTTCTGGATTTTATGGAATTTTTCTGAATTTTTCTGAAGAAAAAGTTGGAGCCGATCCGGATCGGACTAAGTGATCCGGATCCCGAACGCAGGCTTATTCCTGCGGGTAGCCGATCCGGATCAAAATCTCGATCCGATCCGGATCACGGCTAGGGTTTTAATAAGAACAAGAGGGTTTTGATTTCTTTTACTACAATCTTTGTTCTTAAGCCTCTAGAGTTTCTCTCTCTAGATTCTTGCATCTTGGAGCTTTCCTAACTCAAGTTCTTCGATTCCAAGTAAGTTTTATTGATCAAAATCTCGGTTTTTCACAGGTTTTCTATATTTTCACCAAACGTGATGAAATTTCTCTATCTTTTTCGTTTGTGAATGGTTTTTGATCAAATTTCTTTTGAAATAAGAACTCTGGGTAGATTAGTTTTGATTATATGCTGGGTTTTCTCAAGATTAACGAATTTTTGGGCTTCGATTTCTGAAAATTCTGTTTTAGGGCATATAAGAGGAATTTTTGAAATTCATGCAATTGATCTATTTTTAAAATTCTTTTTGCAAAACTAATTTGATTCTTGGCTTCTCTACATGATTATGATTGTTTGGGTACAATTTTTCAAATTTTTGAAAATTGACGATTTTTCGTGTTCTTGAGTTGTTCCTCACAGGATTTCAATCTTCTTAAAGCGCGCACAGCAATGCAATTCTCATGGATCATTCTTCTCTTGGTTTCGATGGTGCACACACGTGCAACAGTCAAAGAGGAACAGGTTGACACAACTCGAGACAAGACAAGAGAAGCGGATGAAGACAGCTCAGACTTTGACGAAAAGGAGTGGGAAGAATTCCTCAGGATAAATCAACAAAAATGTGATGAGGAAGACAGAAACTATTTGAAAGGCAAAAGACTAATGAAATCTGCCTCAACGACGAAACAATACACACGACGGAAGAATGTCAAAGAAGGCGGCATTCTACTTAATGAGCCTCGTACTAGAGCACGCTCATTCTCTGAAGTTCAACAGAGTAAATCTCCATGGATTGAGGGCCAGAACGCACTATCTGCGTCTACGCAAAATCCATCAACCTCCAAGAGAATGACATCAGAAACAGATGCGTTGGCATCCATTCGTCAGGAGCAGCAAAAACTCTCTGCTGAACAAGAAAGGATTTCCAAAGAACTTCGGCACATTTCATCTGAGCATATAAAAATCAAGAAGAAGTATTCACATATATCAAAATTGCTCAAAGGGATTTTGAGCAAGCTCAGTTGCACCAGTTCTGACACCTCGGATTGACCATTTTTTTTGTGTGCAGGATTTTAGTTTTTAGGACTTAGTTTTTAGTTTTTTTAAGTTCTCAGGTTTTTCTTGATATTGGAACTTTTAACTCTCCTTACACTTTGTAGTTTTGACTACATTTTTGGCTTTGTTTGTGACAAAAAGGGGGAGAGAGTAGAGAAAACTTTGTGTGAGAACTTTGAACGAACTCAAACTTTGACTTTGGTGGAAGGTAAGTATCACAACTTTGGTTATCTTGTGATTTGTTGCATGTCCCTACTAACTATTTGACTAACTATTTGGGCATGTATTATGACTAACAAGTTGTTTGATTACTAACAAACAAAGTTATGACATTTGGAATCTTATTGCTTAGAAGATATGTCAATGATTGATTATGATCTTCTTACATATCTGAATTACTAAATGTCATGATGAGTATAAACTCTATCTCTGCTTGGTTTTGTATGTTTCAATTCTTGAGGTATCTAACGATTTTTTTGTCAAGAATGATTTCTTTTGCAGAGAGTACAGATGTCTAAGTCTAGAGTCTGTTTTAGGAGTTTATCTCATGTATTTAATTTTTGGATCTTCATGGTAAATTTTTGTTGTATGGTGATAGCAACAAAAATATCCTTTTTGAATTTTCTTTAGTGGATTTGTGTTTTGTCACGAAACCGCCAAAGGGGGAGATTGTTACGGAATTTGAGTTGGCGTATTTCGTGAAAGTGTTAAGTCTTGAAGATTGAAGATGAGAAAACTTTGGATCATATACCTCAATCTCAAGAAAGAAGAATTCAAAAGGATCAGGTATGTTTAACTAAAGATTTTTGGTGATCCGAATACTTCTTATAGTGTAGAAACACCTGGAAGAATTTTTAATTGCATAAATATCAAAAACTGGACATGGGACATGTTCAGGATCCGGATCAGACCTTGCAATCCGGATCCCGAAGGGTGTTCGTTCATACACTGGTTCAATCCGGATCGCAGCATCCTTTGATCCGGATCCCGAACACTAGTTTTACCTTTTGCTTGAACGATCCGGATCAGGATTTGCAATCCGGATCCCGAACATGGTGTTTGGTGAAACTGTATGAACGATCCGGATCGGGAACTTCGATCCGGATCCCGAACCCTGTTTTCTGGAATTGTCTTTCACGCTACGACGATCCGGATCGCAGCTAATCCAATCCGGATCGCCGTCCTGAAAATTTCCAGAAAAGGATGTTTTTGATCCTTATCTTCTTCCAATGGTCTCTAACCTATAAATAGGCCCTTGATTCATTTTCTAGGGCATCCGAATATAATAGAAAAATACGACCGAAAGAGAAAAATCCACATATAGAGAAGAAAGGAAATCAATAGATTAATTCTATGTTTCTTCATCTATATTGATTGATTTGATTCTAGGTTTTCCAAACTCAGATTTTGAGTAGAATCAAATCAATGAATACTTAGATGGTATTTCCGATCTATTTCTAATCTAAGTATTCGGCGGATCATCACCACCCAAAAAACAACGATTTACCCTAAATCGGCGCGTGGACTCGCGTGGCCTTGTGGATTCAAGGTGCAACCGCTTTCGTGGATTCGAAGCGAGGTACGTTCGTGGATTCGAAGCGTGCTACTGGGTGAAGACCGTGGATTCGGTTGGACGTCGTGGACTCGACGTTGGACGCTGAGGATTCGGCGTTGGGCGCAGATCGTGGATTCGAGAAGCGTCGTGGAGCGAGCGGAGAAGATCTACTAGGAGCGTATGGTAAAAGGTTGAGTCGTCTGTGAGTACGTTATATCACCTTGTACGTGTGTTAATTCTAGTGGATTTCACCGTGTTATCGGTCCCGTGGTTTTTTTACTCCGGTTTGGAGTTTTTCCACGTAAAAATCTTGCGTGTTCATTTATTTTTCCGCATTGGGTTTTATTGCGCAATGATTTTTTGAGTGTTTATTGTTTACACCTATTCACCCCCCTCTAGGTGTTTTTTCCCCTATTTAGATCCATATTAGTACAACCCAACACTGGAAAAAGGGATTTTTCACCTTCGGAAAGAGCTCAGAAAAATCCAAGAAATTTTGAGGATATTCCTTGCGCTGTGTAGATGCAAAACGCCTATAAGCACGCCTCCATCCGACGCTTGTGCGCGAAGATATCGCCAAAATACCCAAGTGCTGTCCAAAACTCCGCGAAGAAAAATAGGTCAAAAGAAAGCCCAAAAAACTCCAAGATAAACTCGAAAAGAGGGGGAGCTCAAAACACAAAAATCGAAGCCCTACCAGTCGTGAAGCCAACGGCGCAAGAATCACCTGAATCGGAGGTCGGGGTGAGCCGAGGGAGTCCGCGCACTAAAATGCGACGAAACGGGTCGCCGGTGGAGGAGCGTCGCTGTGCTCCGAATCGTAGTAAACGCCGAAGTCGTGTCCTCCAAAAATCCTCAAAGTCCTCTAAAGTACAGTGCACTGTGTGAAGAAGAAGACCCCTTAAGCTCTCTCTGCGAAAAGAAGTCTAGAAAAGAGAGAAAAGGCCTCAAAGGACCTATTTATAGGCCCAGCCCATAGCACTGTTGGGCCGGATTCGGGCGCAACTTTTGGGAGCCCGAATCCGCCCGATCACACACCCCCTCGTCCGACGCTGCGCCCGAAAGTCCCTGCGCCCGCCACGTGTCCCCAAACAGCGGACAGCGTGCGCGGGCGGCTGGGAGTCGGCCACGTGCCCCCTCCCGGTCAACCCGGGTAGGTGAGCGCCGCCAATGGCGGGGCGACACGTGGCCCGCACTCAAGCGCGGGCCACGTGCGGCCGACAGCGCCGCCTGGCACTGTGCGCACACGCGCCCTGAGGTGGACCTCCACGCCCCCGTGCGCCGCGCACGGTGAGCCCACCAATCGAACGCTGCCACGCGTCCCCTACACCCGGTCCACGCACCCACTTTTGGGTTCAATGGACCGCGCCGCGTGCGCCGACCAACTGGGGTGCGATACGTGTCCCCCCGCTCTGGTCCATGCACCGCCGCGCCAACCCCGTGAACCGCGCACCAAAAGCCGTCCAATCTGTGCCTGCCACCTGTCCTGCGCCGGGCTCATGCACCCAGCCGCGCCGCTATATGGACCGAGCGCTGCAAACCGGCCAATAATAGGCCGCCACGTGGCATGCTGGCGGCCCACGGTCCCCCCCCCCATGCACCAAAAATGACTGAAAATTTTCGGGAGTCCGTTTTTGGGCATCCGGACTCAGAATTTAACAAGCAAATAGCTATTTTCAAGCGTTTTTCCGCACTGAATCCAAATCCAACCTCTGTTTGGCCCAAATCCTTTTCTAAAATTCAGCAAATGCAGCCGAAGGCCAATTCAGCAAAAGATACCTCACAGGGTCCATCCGTGCTATCCCTTTGATACACTATGGACCAGACACACCATCAACAGGTGTTTTACACATTGGATTCATGGGAAAGATAGCATGGGAATCTGGACCATTACACGGATCCCTGCGATGAGGTTACTGGTTGATCAGCAGCTTCTAGAGGCCCATGTTGGGTGATAGAGTGTTTGCGCGCGCGTATTGGAACCAAGGATTTGACCCGGCACGAAAAATGGATCAAGTTCACTTTTTCGAGAATTTTCGACAAATTTTAGAAGTGGAATTTGACAAAACGGACAGCGGATTTGGATTCAGCACGCGAAAACTATCGAAATGGACTATCTACTTGTATTTTTCGGAGCCCGAATGCGAAAACACGGATTTCGAGGTGTTGGGTTACTGCTCCGGCCGGCTGGGCATCGCCGACGGCGGCGGGCAGCGGTGTAACGCGGCGGCGCAGGCGCGGGCAGGCGGAGGAGCAGGCGCGGGCAGACACGCGGGTGCGGGCAGGCGCGCGGTGCAGCGCGGGAGAGTGCCACGTGGCATCTTCCTATTTACTGAGGTCTGGACATGTGGCAGCGAGGGAATGGTTGGTGTAGTGCGCGCGGTCCACGCGAGGAGCGGAGCTGGTGGCCGGGGCAGGTGGCCGTACTGGCGGGCAGGCGGCCGTACCGGCGGGCAGGCGGCCGTTCCGGCGGGTCAGCGAGGCATCGTGCGCGGGGGCAGAGCTGTCGTGCCACGTGGCGCGACCGCAGCGGCTCGCGCCGCTGTGCGCTGTGCTGGGTGCCACGTGTCGCGCAGGGTGTCACGCCCCGGGGGTTCTAACACGCGGAAGATTTGAGCCACCTATGCTCCCAAAATAGTGTATCTTTTTTTTTCATTTGAGAATCCGCCCCGGTGCGCGCACAGACCCGCCACATATGCAAATTCACCCCGCTGACGAGCGGAGTCTCCTTTGCACATGCACGGCGTCCTGATTACATAATGCAACTCGTATAACTTTGACCACATTAGTTCAAGGCACAGGCGCATACATCATACAATCACACCGCCCATATACTGGTCTATTTGAAAAGAGGCCAACTATTTATAAAGGATAAAACATCGCAGGGTTTTGAAAGCGGCGTCCACCCGACACCCATATTTCTTGAAAACTATTTTCGCAAACGATTTGAGCTTTTACTTTAAATCGGCCAAGAGTAAAGAGAGAGTCCACACTCATGCATCAGTCATAAAAGGAAAAGGGCAACATCCACGTCGATCCCACAGGGGTATCGCACACCACAACTAGCTAGCATAACTAATAAAGTAAAAGGGAAAGATGAGTCCACCAAGTTTGTGGTACTCAAAGTTCTCTGAACGTCGCGCGCGCGGCCTCACCAGCGTCCCTACGCTCGCCCCCTGACGAACCTGTCACAGAGTGGGAAGTCAGTGACTAGAAAAGATACAAAATGCAAGAAGGGCAAAATAATTCAAACCACAATATCCGGAGCAACCCCCTTTTTGACTCGGAGTACGGTCGACGCCATTATCGACCTACCCTGAATTAAACAAAGAAAACCGGGCACCTTTCTCGACCACCACACCGGGCGCCTACCCCGGTGTTCCCTGCCGAGCCCCTACCTCGGCCGCCGGGCACCCGCCCCGGCATCATCGCTCACACCCCCCACCCGCGGGGGCCCCCATTCCTAACGCCACCATCACGTGGGGTACACGGGACACCATTACCACTTTTCCGAAAAAGCACACCCTCGCGGTGGCCAAACCGCCGGTGTGCGTGTAGCAACAAGAGCCATAATGATTGGATAAATTTACGAGAGATACTTATACATATATATACATGGGGTTAGTATCATAATCCATAATTATTTAAGCTCCAAACGTGCCCGAACATGCAAATTGCGTGACTTGCACCTTTTCCCATACACCCTGGAAAATACACCCACCTGAAGGGAAGTTTGATGGTTGATTCGTCCCGTCGGCTTCGTGCGTCGAGCTTAGAACGTCCCGCACTCCTGGGGGAAACAATGGAAAGCTCAGACCAGGACTAAAAATGAAAATCGACCAAAACACTGAAAGACGGGGGAGCCCGGCGCGTTCCCCGGACCTTGTGCGGCGTCCACCTCCGCACGGCACCGACCCGTGCGTAGCGCGCATAGTCCGAGGATCGTTCCGCGCGGTCTCCCACCCCTATGCCGCGCCGTCGTGTTTCCCGCGGCGCGGCGACCCCGCGCGTGGGCGGCCCCGCGCGACGTCGCGCAGCGCGGTCGCCCGGCCCGCAGGCAGGCCCCGCGCGGCTGCGCGCCGCGCGGGCGCCCCGCCCGCGGGCGGCCCCCCGCGGCGTCGCGCCGCGCGGGCGCCCGGCCTGCGGGCGGCCCCGCGCGGCGCCGGCCGCGCGGGCGGCCCGCCCGCGGCCGGCCCCGCGTGCGGGCGGGCCCCGCGTGGCGGTAGCCGCGCGGGCGCGCCGTCCGCGGCGCGGGCGGCCCCGCGCGGCGGTGAGCCGCGCGGCGTGCCGCTCACGGCGGCGACGTCCGTCGCCGGCGGCGCCCACCTCCCCTCCGGTGGCGGCGGTTCGGCCGCCCGACGATCTTGCCGCCCAACCCCAAAAATAAATAAAATAAAATTAATAAAAATAATAGCGTTACCTTGGATGGCGAAGAAAGAGCAGGGGATCGTAGGTTCCGAGCGGGAGTGGAAAAAGGTTGGGTTGCCGTCCTCCCCCTCCTTGGATCCGCTCGTTCCCTGGAAACCCTAGCCGCTCGGTCGAGGAGAAGAGAAAGGAAGAGGTGTACGGGAAAACCATAATCCCCCCCCCCCCAAGCCGGGTTTTTATATCCCGTACGAAAACCTAAAATAATATTAATAAAATAATACGAGTAATAGTAATAACAATAATAATAAATATAATAATAATAATAATACATCCGGCTGCTGATGATTGCTTGGAAAAACGTGCAAACTGTTTCGCACGGATCCCGGAATGTTAGACGGGGGATCCAAACTTTGGAATTAAATTCAGGGAGCTCCCGAAATCGGAATTCAGATCTGGTTGCGCCGCCGAGTTCGGTTCCGCGAGCTCTAACACCTAAAATTTCCGCAAGCCACAGGGTTTGCCCAAAATTAACAAAAATTTTGCATCCACTGGGCATCCCGCCCGCGAAAAGGGAAGAGAAAGGAAAAACCAAACGGGAGAGTAAAGCGGGTCTTACATCACTCACCACTAAGAACAAGTTTCGTCCTCGAAACTTAACTCCTCTCCGCGGCGAAAAGGTCCGGGTAGCACTCCCTCATCTTCGCTTCGGGCTCCCAGGTCGCTTCGCGTTCTTCTTGATTGCTCCAGAGCACCTTAACATAGGGGATAGATCGATTCCGTAGTCTTTTGTCTTCTCGTGCTAGGATCCGCACTGGCACTTCCTCATAGCTTAGGTCTTCCTTGAGTTCGACTGCGGTGACGTCGAGCACCCGTGACGGGTCGGGGAGGTACTTCCGAAGGATGGACACGTGGAATACATCGTGCACCCGGTCGAGGTGGGGCGGTAGGGCGAGGCGATAGGCCACTGGTCCAACGCGCTCTAGGATTTCGAAGGGCCCTACGTAGCGCTGGGTCAACTTGCCTCTCAGCCCGAACCGTCTCACCCCTTTGGACGGTGAGACCCGCAACAACACGTGCTCCCCCACCTGGAATTCCAAGTCGCGGCGCCTCTGATCCGCGTAGCTCTTTTGTCGACTTTGGGCGGTCACCAGCCGCTGCCTGATGAGGCGCACCTTTTTCTCGGTTTCTGCCACCAGATCCGGCCCTAACAATTTCCGCTCTCCCAGATTGTCCCAACAGATCGGAGACCTACAGCGTCTGCCATACAGAGCTTCGTACGGTGCCATGCGGATGCTAGCCTGGTAGCTGTTGTTGTAGGCGAACTCCACTAGAGGTAGGTGGCGCGTCCATCCGTCTCCAAAGTCAAGTACGCAGGCTCGGAGCATGTCCTCAAGGATCTGAATTACCCGCTCGGCCTGTCCGTCCGTCTGCGGGTGGAAGGCGGTGCTGAAATGCAATTTAGTTCCCAAGGCCCGTTGCAAGCTCTGCCAAAAATTTGAAACAAACCTCGTGTCCCTGTCCGAGGTGATCGATGCTGGTACCCCGTGTAGTCTCACAATCTCGCTGATGTAGGTCTGGGCCAGTCGATCGCGCGTCCAGGTCGTGTGGACGGGCAAGAAATGAGCCGACTTGGTTAGCCGGTCCACAATGACCCAGATGGCGTCATGTCCTTGTTGTGACCGCGGGAGCCCAGTGACAAAGTCCATGGTAATTTGTTCCCACTTCCATTCCGGTACTGGTAAAGGCTGTAGCATTCCCGCCGGCCGTTGGTGCTCCGCCTTTATTTGCTGGCAGATCAAACAGTGTGCCACGAAATGTGTCACGTCTCTCTTCATCTTTGGCCACCAAAAGGTCTGCCTGAGATCCCTGTACATTTTGGTGCCCCCAGGGTGTACCACGTACGGGGCGCAATGCACTTCGATCAAGATTTCTTTCTTCAGATCTGGCAGATCGGGCACGCATACCCGCCCCCGGAATCGGAGTATTCCGTCCGTCCCTTCTGAAAAGTCCCCCCTGGTTCAGAGGAGATTCTCGTTCGTTCCAGTTGTAGTTGTGGGTCGGTTCTCTGCCCTTCTCGGATTCTTTCAATTAGTGTGGGCGCGACCACCAAGGCCATCAGTTGCTCGATCGTCCCTGCCGGTACCACTTCCAATTGTAATCGTGAGAATTCAGCGATCAGATCCTCCTGTTGGGTAATCTTCCTTGCCGTTGTTCCTTCCACTCGTCCCTTTCTACTCAGGGCATCCGCGACCACGTTTGCCTTTCCCGGATGGTACTGGATTGAAAGGTCGTAGTCTTTCAACAGCTCCAACCACCGCCTCTGCCGCAAGTTTAATTCCTTTTGGGTGAAGAGGTACTTGAGGCTTTGGTGATCCGAGAATACGTTGCAGTGGACGCCATAGAGGTAGTGCCTCCAAAGTTTTAGAACAAAGACGACCGCGGCGAGCTCGAGGTCGTGTATCGGGTAATTCCGTTCATATTCTTTGAGCTGCCGGGAGGCATAGGCTATCACCTTCCCCTGTTGCATCAGCACGCCTCCCAATACGACTCGTGAGGCGTCGCAATATACCTCGTAGTCCTCCCCAGGCGTCGGCAGTGCTAGTATCGGTGCTCTTGTCAGTCTCCTTTTGAGCTCTTCAAAGCTCTCTTGGCACTGGGCCGTCCATACGAATTTCTCCCCCTTACGGGTCAGGCAGTTCAGGGGAGTCGCAATCTTCGAGAAACCTTCGACGAAGCGTCTATAGTATCCCGCCAGGCCTAGGAAGCTACGGACCTCCGTCACCGAGGTCGGCTGGGGCCAATCGGTTACTGACTCTATCTTCTTTGGGTCCACCGCGAGTCCTGCGGCAGAGATAATATGTCCCAAAAATCCCACTTCGCGCAGCCAGAACTCGCACTTTTTGAGTTTGGCGAATAACTTCTGTTCTCTGAGCGTCTGCAGTACGATTCGCAAATGCTCCTCGTGCTCTCCATTAATGGGTGAATAAATTAAGATGTCGTCAATGAACACCACTACAAACCGATCCAGGTAGGGCCGGAAGATTCGGTTCATCATATCCATAAACACCGCTGGGGCGTTGGTGAGCCCGAACAGCATTACCGTGAATTCGTAGTGGCCGTACCGGGTCCGGAAGGCCGTCTTCGGGATATCCTCATCCCGCACTCTGAGCTGGTGATAGCCTGACTGTAAGTCAATCTTAGAGAAGACAGTCGCTCCCCTCAGCTCGTCGAAGAGGTCATCTATTCTTGGCAAAGGGTACTTATTCTTCACCGTGACCTTGTTAATCTCCCGGTAGTCGATGCACAGTCACAGGCTTCCGTCCTTCTTACGCACAAAGAGCACCGGCGCGCCCCAAGGCGACGCACTCGGCCTGATGAATCCTTTGTCTAGGGGGTCTTCAAGTTGCGCCTTTAGTTCCTTTAGTTCTGCGAAGGCCATCCTGTACGGCGCTTTCGTGATCGGCCGAGTGTTAGGTTGGAGCTCGATCGGAAACGTGACCTCCCGCTCGGGAGGCATCCCGGGCAGTTCGGTGGGGAAAACGTCAGGAAAGTCTCTTACCACCGGAATGTCGGAAAGTGCCTCAGAGGGCTTCGTGGCCAAGTCTACTGACGCCAAAAAGGCCACGCACCCTCCCTCAATTAGCTTCCGTGCGCGCGACGCGGAAATAACGGGAGAGAAGGTGACACTCTTGCACGCCAGGTATACGTTTTCCGGGAACTCGGGGTACATTAGTCGCACCTGTTACGGCATTTTGGTGTTGGCATATTTCGTGAGTCAAGTCAGTGAGTTGAGTCGGAGTCTTAAAGGGATCAAATTGTCAAATCAGCCTTCGAAGACTCATTGAAGATTCAAAATGAGCCCAAGTCAACTACCAGGTATGATTAAATATAAATCATGGTGATTAAAGTTCGTTTATAATCATTGGAATCAGGAAATTAATGAAAACCGGTTTAGACTTGGTTTTAGGAACTTGGTTTTAACTTACAACTTGTTTTAAGTTTGGATTCCGGTACTTGGTCTGTTTTGGATAAAGTTTATCTTGGAAAAATCAGTTTTTACATTGAGTACCGGAACCACACTTGAAGTTCCTCAAACCCGACACAGAATTTTCTGAAATTTGTATTGCGTACCGGAACACAGACTCACGTACCGGAACACAATAGAAAAATCTGTGTTTTGCACCATTGAGTACCGGAACACAATATTTGGTACCGGTACACAATGTCATCTCGGGAAAAGTTTCCTAAACCGACTTTAACTTGTTTCCAAGGGTTATAAATAGATACTTAGGGTTTCTCGACGATAACGACCGATACCGAAAACACTCGAGAGCAACCCTAGAGGCTAGGTTTTTATCGTTCTTCTCTTTAGCCTCTTTTAGGTCAATTCGACGGTTCTTCCAAGATCTATCTTTTGTCGAATTGATCTAAACTTTGCTTAGAAATTCTTTCTACGGTTCTTCAATGATAATCTAAGCAAAGGATCACCATCGAAGCCTATATTTCTTATCGGCTGAGTTTGCGTCGTGGATTCGACGTCGCACCGTGGATTCGGTGTGTTGAAGGCGTTTCGTGGATTCGAAACGTGTGCTCGTGGATTCGAGTGGCGTTCGTGGATTCGAACGTGTGCAGTGGACGTGCAATCGGTGGAGCGCAAGGTCCGAAGAATTTGAAGGAGGGGTTTAAGTCCGTGGAGTCGGTAATCACCTTGTTATTCTTTGTTTTCTTAGTGGATTGTTATTGCGTGTTGGTCCCGTGGTTTTTCTCCTGGATTGGAGTTTCCACGTAAATCTCGGTGTGCTATTTTTATTTCCGCATTGGTTTTTATTTTTGCACTGAGATTTGATTTTTAAATATTACACCTATTCACCCCCCTCTAGGTGTTTGATAATACCTATTTAGATCCTTGTGGATCCTAAAAAACCAACAATTGGTATCAGAGCGGGTTTTAGGTTTATCTATCATGTCGGGTGAAAGTGGTAATATTTTTAGACCTCCTCTTTTTGATGGGACCAATTATGCATATTGGAAAGTGCGGATGAGAGCTTTTCTCATCTCAATTGATGAGCGTGTTTGGCAAACCGTGGAATACGGTTGGGTGCATCCGGTTGAGGAAGTAGGAAATTCTACTACCCCAAAACCTCGCTCTAGATGGTCCAAAGAGGAAATCGAAAGATCTTCTTACAATGGGAAAGGTATGAACGCTTTATTTAATTCTCTTTCCTCGACTGAGTTCACACGAATTTCTGCGTGTGAAACCGCGAAGGAAATTTGGGATATTCTCAAAATTACACATGAGGGTACTAATCTTGTAAAAATTCAAAAGCTCCAGATGCTTACAAGTCAATTTGACTCTATTCATATGGAAGAGCATGAATTGTTTACAGATTATTACACTAGACTTCAAGATGTAATTAATACATGTGCTAATTTAGGAGAAAAGATCCCGGAGTCGAAAATTGTAAGAAAGATTCTTCGGACTCTTCCGGAACGGTTTAGGGCAAAGGTTACCGCCATTGAAACCGTTAGTCATCCGGATGAGATGAGTGTAGAGGAATTAGTAGGTGCTTTACAAACTTATGAGATGACTTTTCCTACTAATCAAATTTCTTCCAAGTCTTCTTCTAAGCTTACAGGTATTGCATTCAAATCAACAAAGGAAGAAGATAGCGAATCAAGTTCCGATGATGAAATCTCTTTTGCCGATTTTGAAGAACAATTGGCGCGGATCACAAAGAAATTTCGTCGGAAATTTTGGAAGAATCGAACCGATGGATCTTCATCCACGAAACCATCTAAAGGATCATCGGGTTCTAAATCCTCTAAACTCAAAGGCGTTGCAAAACCTTCTAAAGAAAAAGAAAAAGATGATTTCGAAGGAGAAATCCGATGTTATCGATGCAAAGGCTACGGCCATATTTCAACGGATTGTCCTTCTAAGAAATCATACAAAAAGAAGGCTTTGCAAGCAAAAACTTGGGACGATTCTATTTCCGATGAATCGACCTCAAGTGAAGAGGAAAAAGAAAAAATTGTTGCTCTTCATGCCTCTAAAATTCCCTCTTCTAATTTGTGCTTATCATCTTTAGTCACTGACTCTATTCCTTTGATTTTGCATGAAACATCAACATCCGGAGGAGAGTCATCAAGTGAGGGGGAGTCGGACGAAGAAGAACTCGTTGAGGCATACCAACAACTTCTTGCGGAATCAAAGAAGATGGCCAAGCATATCAAGAAGTTGAGGAAGCAACGACTTGAGGTTCAAGACGAGAATCAAGCTTTAAAGATCAAACTTCATGATCTCGAGGAGGAACAAGGACGGTTACTGGATAACAATAAAATCCTCCAAGAAAAGTTAAACCAATCGGAGACAAACGCTAAATCTTATATGGACAAGATTGGTTTTCTTGAAAAACAGTTTGAAGAGATTCATGTCACCAACCAAGCTTTGACCAAGCAAGTTCATGAACTCAAATCCGACATACAAAGTCTTTCAACCGGTTCCAAGAAACTAGAAAGTATGTCCGGATTAGGTCAAACAAGCAAGGTTGGTTTGGGATTTAAAAAGAACCAAACTGTGAAGGCTTCAAGTTCCACAACTAAATTGAAAGAAAGAACTTGTCACTTATGTGGACTTGAAGGACATTTGGTGAAGAATTGCCCAAAAAAGAGAAAGAAGAGTCCTTCGGCAACTTCATCTACGGAGCGAACTCAACGGAATCAAAAGACACATCAAGTCAAAGGAGTTCACTCAACCCACCAAAGGTCCGAGCCACAACATCAATCATACAAGTGGATTATTGCGAGGCAAAGACCTAAGGTGGATCAACAGTCAAAGCGGACAACCCCCGGCCACAACGAATCAAGACAACCCAAAATCCAGCGATTTTGGATTCGGAAAGGTGATATCTTTCCTTGTCTTAAGTTCTAAATAGCTTATGACTGTATGTAATGCTTTGATTGGTTTTCCCTTCATATTTTTCTTAATCTTTGCATTACATGTTTTTCAATGCTCTTTATTTTTATACTTTGTTTTTGAACAAAAGGGTTTTTATTGAACAAGTGCATTGAATAAAAAGGGCTTCACGTTCATTCACTCCAAATTAATTTTATATGGATTATCAACTTTACTCCATAATCATAATCTTGAAGATACTTCATTATAGGAGTTTTTGATAGTTATAAGCATCAAATTTTAGAAATCATGTGTGATCTTTAGATGCTTAATCTATCTCGGTTGTGTGAATTCATTGTGATAAATGTGAGACAACCGATAGACTAAAATTTGGGATTTAATTCTTTCACGTAAGAGATTGCCTTCTTACAAGGGTAAATAAATGAGTTGCAAAAGATGTGGAAAGAGTTACATCCGAAAGGAGTGTGAAAACTACCACCACATGTTGGAAAGAGCTACCACATGTTTGGATGCTTGGAAAATATTTTATGAGAAAATCTTTAGTTGAAGCATTCGGAGATTTAAATTCAAAGTTCTTATTTTAAACAATCTCCTGGTTGGTATAAGGTGGGATAGTTGAAAAAGATGCTCAAAGAGCCACCCTTAGGTATTTTAGTGCTTATCTCAATTTGAAAGGGTAGAATTCAAAATTGATGTCATTTGGAAAATCTCCGTAAGTCATCTTTGTAAATCCGTTACATCTTGATAGAGTTTGGATCTCAAGATTATTTTTGATGACTTGTGTTTGATGAATATAACATGAAAAACTGTTTATAATGTTTTATCTTTGTTTTTCATGATTTAGGAGTAAATCTTTTTAATTTTGTGAAATTAATTGGATTGAATGGCATCTGTGTGAATTCGTTGTTTAAAGCACTTAAATTGATTTCTTGATGGAATACAAATCGGTATTTGAAAAGATTTCAAAATTTGGATTTGTTTCAAGAAATTCTTGTCTTTCTGGCTCTGGTGTACCCGTACTTGAATTTTAGTACCGGAACCAAGATTCCGGATCAAAAACCCAATCCGGATCCCGAAACATGAAAATCTCTGTTTTTCTCTTGTGTACCGGTACTCCATGTTTAGTACCGGAACTAAATTGCGGATCCGGATCAGAATTTTCAATCCGGAACCCGAACGAAGGATTTTCAGTTTTTGCACTGCGTACCGGTACGCGACTTCTTGTACCGGTACGCGATCTGGATTTCTTTATATTCCGGAACTCCAAGGTTTTTAATTCATCTCTCCCATTTCAAAACCCTCCCTCTCTCTCTCTAAAACTTCTCTAAGGGTTTTTCTCTTCAGATCTAGAGATTTGGTGCCTTGATTTGTAAGTTTTTTCATTAATCTTGTTTTCTTTTGCTTCAAAACCCTAGTTTTTAGGTTTTGATGTTTTATTTAGGGATTTTTGAATAGATTCTTACTTTAAATGAAATCTCTTGCATAAATTACCCTTGATTCATGTTTAGAACATATATGGTACATTTCTATGCAATTAGATTCAGGTTTTCATGCTTATTTGATTGAATCTAACATTTGCATATGTTCTTGACATAGAAAAAATTGAGAATTAGGGCTTTTAATGTAAATGGCTTTTAAGTGATGAATCATCAATTGTGACATGTTTAGAATGTTTCTTAGACATGTTTAAGCTTTCCTATACGATCAAATCATAGTGCATTGTGTTCTTTGTAGGAAATGGCTTTTTCATGGCTACTTGCACTGGTGATTTTGATGGCCACTGGAAGTGGACGTGGTCGCGGTTATGGAAAGAAAAAGGCTACCAAACGATCACGCAATGAGGATTCAACTAGCTCAGAATCTGAACATTCCTCAGAATATGAAGAGGAATCAGTTCAAGGAAAGGGGAAAGCACCTTTGGCTCCAAGGAAAAAGAAGAGTGCAGATTCTCCTCCGCGTAGAAGTACCGGTGGACCGGTAATACGCGAGCGCTCTCAACGGAGATCAAATGTTGATGAAAGCAAAACGCATGTGAGTGCAAAACGCCGTGCCAGATTTGCAAACCGCACATGCATTGGAGAGCGACACGTGAATTTTAATGAGCTATGTCGTGAGGTGCCAGACTTTGCAAGGCTTTTGGAACGAAGTCATATTCGCCCACTTGGCAGAGTCCAACCAAAGATGGGTTTTTGTGTTGAGATCATCAGGGAATTTTATATGAGAGCTAACATACTGCAAAAGGACCATGATACAGGGGCTTTCATCATTGAAACAACAGTTAGAGGCGTCAAATTTGACATTACTCCAGCAGTAATTGGGGCAAACCTTGGGCTAGCTGTTGACACTACTGGTCTTTACTACACAGATGGTGATTTCCAGCATGACACTCATTGGGACATGGTTGTGGATTCAATTTGCAAGTCAGGGACACACACAAATAGGTCATATGTTGAATCAAAGGACCTAAAACCAGAATATCACATTTTGTCCTTAATCGTCTGCTACAACTTATTGCCTACAATGGGGACCAAGAGGATTCGATGGGATCGATTGCTACTTCTCTTTTTTCTTGGTCACCCGGAAAATGCAAATGGAATCAACATCAACATTCCGTTTCTAATTTGGCAGCAAATGGTACATGTCATTGAGGGATCAAGGCAACGTGACCTTCTACCGTTTCCAATCTTGATTACTCGTATTTTGGAAGATCACGGTGTTGACATTTCTTGTACCAAGTTTGACTACGGCTTAGGCTCAATTGATGGAATCACGTTAGCCAAGTCAGTTAGCACTTTAAAGACATTTGGACACACAAAGGGCTATGCAAGTGAAGCAACTCCGAGCGCACCGCCTCGCCAAGAATCTCCTGAACCAGATGAAGTGGTAACTCTTCAAACCTTGCATCGGGATGTTCGTTCATTAAAGCAAAGGATGGAGCAAAGGATGGAGCAAGGCTTCAAGAAACTTGAGGATGGTTTAAAGAAAATCTTCGATATCCTTGGGTGTAAACACGATGATGTGGTCACTGGAGCAACTGCACCGAGTACATCTCATGGACCTACATCACATGAGGACGATGATGATTCAAATCAGGATGAGTGATTTCTTTGCCTTCTTGTTTTTGGTTTTTAGTTTCTTTTCACTTTATGATGAACAAGAACTCTAATGGGCATGTAACTATGAACGTATCCTGCTAGTATGTCTCTTTTTGTCTATTTTGATTGTTCGACAATTTGTGACAAAAAGGGGGAGAACAGAAAATATTGATTGAATCACAAAGGGGGAGAACATAGATGCTCAAGACAGGGGGAGAACATGGAGAACGTGGAGAACATGGAGAACATGTTGGAATGCTCAAGATAAGGGGAGATAAAGAAAAGATTGAAAGAGCCACAAAACAAAAGAGCTGGAAAAACAAAAGAGCCAAATGGAAGACGAATCAAATGTAGGATTTTAATTTCTAACGACTAATGTTTGATTTTGTTTGGAGTTTTGTTTTGCAGGAATTACATCACTTTAAGACTCCAAGTCCTAAGTCATAGAGTATGTTCTAGGACTTTTTGGTTCAAATGTAATTTTGTATTTATTGGATCTTTCACGTAAAGAAAATCAATGTTTTGGTGATGACATTGAATTTCGATTTTTTGGTTTAAGATGAGTGACTTGAGCGGTTTTATGTATTTTTGGGTTTTGTCACGAAATTGCCAAAGGGGGAGATTGTTACGGCATTTTGGTGTTGGCATATTTCGTGAGTCAAGTCAGTGAGTTGAGTCGGAGTCTTAAAGGGATCAAATTGTCAAATCAGCCTTCGAAGACTCATTGAAGATTCAACATGAGCCCAAGTCAACTACCAGGTATGATTAAATATAAATCATGGTGATTAAAGTTCGTTTATAATCATTGGAATCAGGAAATTAATGAAAACCGGTTTAGACTTGGTTTTAGGAACTTGGTTTTAACTTACAACTTGTTTTAAGTTTGGATTCCGGTACTTGGTCTGTTTTGGATAAAGTTTATCTTGGAAAAATCAGTTTTTACATTGAGTACCGGAACCACACTTGAAGTTCCTCAAACCCGACACAGAATTTTCTGAAATTTGTATTGCGTACCGGAACACAGACTCACGTACCGGAACACAATAGAAAAATCTGTGTTTTGCACCATTGAGTACCGGAACACAATATTTGGTACCGGTACACAATGTCATCTCGGGAAAAGTTTCCTAAACCGACTTTAATTTGTTTCCAAGGGTTATAAATAGATACTTAGGGTTTCTCGACGATAACGACCGATACCGAAAACACTCGAGAGCAACCCTAGAGGCTGGTTTTTATCTTTCTTCTCTTTAGCCTCTTTTAGGTCAATTCGACGGTTCTTCTAAGATCTATCTTTTGTCGAATTGATCTAAACTTTGCTTAGAAATTCTTTCTACGGTTCTTCAATGATAATCTAAGCAAAGGATCACCATCGAAGCCTATATTTCTTTATCGGCTGAGTTTGCGTCGTGGATTCGACGTAGCACCGTGGATTCGGTGTGTTGAAGGCGTTTCGTGGATTCGAAACGTGTGCTCGTGGATTCGAGTGGCGTTCGTGGATTCGAACGTGTGCAGTGGACGTGCAATCGGTGGAGCGCAAGGTCCGAAGAATTTGAAGGAGGGGTTTGAGTCCGTGGAGTCGGTAATCACCTTGTTATTCTTTGTTTTCTTAGTGGATTGTTATTGCGTGTTGGTCCCGTGGTTTTTCTCCTGGATTGGAGTTTCCACGTAAATCTCGGTGTGCTATTTTTATTTCCGCATTGGTTTTTATTTTTGCACTGAGATTTGATTTTTAAATATTACACCTATTCACCCCCCTCTAGGTGTTTGATAGTACCTATTTAGATCCTTGTGGATCCTAAAAAACCAACAGCACCTAGCGTTTTTCGCAGTCAATCACCGCCTGGTACCACGTGAGCCAGTCCATCCCCAGGACGACATCGTACTCCTTTAAAGGGATGACTACTAAGTCCCAGGGGCAGGACAGCCTCCCTATCTTTATTGGGCAGGAGGGTATAAAGGTGCAGGCCTCTAAAGATCCCCCCGCGGTTTGAACAGACAACACACTGGGAAGGGGTCTCCCCTCGATGCCATGAATCAAAGCAAAATCACGCGACGCAAACGAGAGGGTCGCTCCGGTATCGAAAAGGGTTCTAGCACGGTAAAGTGAAGCACGAGTGATACCTGCGACAAGGTGCTCCGAGGGGTACCTCTCCTGGGGGTTCATCGTGTAGACTTGTCCTCCTGATTGGGGTGGTCGATCCCCCGCCGGTCGTGGCGCTGGTGGCTTGGGGGCCGGTGACATCGGGGCTTTGCCTCGTCCCGCGGGCTGAGGTGCTGACGCAGAAGCTGCAGAAGATGCGGCACCCTGGTTCAGGGGGCAGTTGTAACGGAAGTGCCCCTGTTGGCCACATCGGAAACAGTGGTCTTGTCGCTTGGCACATTCCGTCACCCGATGCGCCCCGCCGCAGATGACGCAGGGCAGATCGTCCGCTCTCTGTCCTCCTGGGGGTGCGTTACGGGTCCTCTGTTGGGGCCTCCACCGCTTGGAGGGTCGGCTCCCACTGGACGAGCCGCCCCAGAAAACGGCTGGGACCGCTTCCTGTCTTCCTACTGGGTGGGGCCCTCCTTCCGAGCGCGCGTGACGGCGAAGCCGTGCTCCACGATGGTGGCCCGGTCGACCACCTTCTGAAAGGTGTGTAAATCCGCCGCGTCTACGACTTGGAAAATGTCGCTCCGTAGTCCATCCACGAATAACTGCGCTTTGTGAGACTCGTCCCGTATGACGAAGGAGACGCAGTTGGCCAGTCTCACAAACTCTCTTTGGTACTCCATGACTGTTCGGTTGCCTTGCTGGATGTGGTTTAGGTTATCCTCTAGCTGCTTCTTGACACTGTTAGTGAAGATTGCCCCGAACAGTTCTCGTTTAAAGGTGGCCCAAGAGGGGAGGGCGGCACCCTTCGCGGAGTCGGGCCGCACTGTCTTCCACCAGATGCGGGCATTCCCCTCCAGGAAGTGGACAGCTAGGGGTACCCGCTCGTGATCTTCCATCAGCAGGTCTTCGAATAACTTTTCCATCGTGTCGACCCACTTCTCTACGACCCAGGGGTCCATCGATTCCCCTTCGAACACAGGCGGGTCGTACTTCTTGAAATCAGCCAGGTTGGCTCGAACCCGGTCCCGCTCAGTCGGCTGGGCAGTCCCTTCCCCCGCGAACGTGACGGCCACGGCTGGAGGGGGTGTGACCAAGGTCTCTCCCGCTGCGCCTCCGGTCGAGGTCCCCGGCGCCGTCCCCACCACCGCCGGCGTAGGGCCCACCTCTGGCACCGTCGGTTGGGGTGGTGCCGCGGGCGCCTCGCCCCGGCCTGGAGCGGTCCCCGTCTCTGCCTCTGGCCTTGGCGGCTCCGTTGCTGCGGCTGGTTGCCCTGGAGAGGGGCGGTCACCACCACTGTCGCGGCCGGCTGCTGCTGTTGTCGGGTCAGCTGTCGTACTTGGCTCGTGAGGGCTGTCATCTGTTCTGCCATTTCCCGTAATTGCTGTCTCAGGAGCTGGTTCTCTGCGGCCGCCGTCGCCGCTGCGTCCGCCCCTGCTTCCTCCGTGGCAGATCTAGTTCTAGCCATGATCTAGACACATGCACAATTCCAGTTACTTCTAGGCTGACCTATAGTAACACTTTGATTCAAGCATACAGAGATCACTAGTTACCCTTCCCCACGAACACTCACGTCCTACAGACCTATACGACGTTCACTTTATTGTTCATTAGCTAGAGTGCTTGCGCCCCGTGGATGCTGGGCCCCAACTATTGTGGTTAAGGTTCACTCTCTGATACCATCTTAATCTGTCACGCCCCGGGGGTTCTAACGCGCGGAAGATTTGAGCCACCAATGCTCCCAAAATAGTGTATCTTTTTTTTTCATTTGAGAATCCGCCCCGGTGCGCGCACAGACCCGCCACATATGCAAATTCACCCCGCTGACGAGCGGAGTCTCCTTTGCACATGCACGGCGTCCTGATTACATAATGCAACTCGTATAACTTTAACCACATTAGTTCAAGGCACAGGCGCATACATCATACAATCACACCGCCCATATACTGGTCTATTTGAAAAGAGGCCAACTATTTATAAAGGATAAAACATCGCAGGGTTTTGAAAGCGGCGTCCACCCGACGCCCATATTTCTTGAAAACTGTTTTCGCAAACGATTTGAGCTTTTACTTTAAATCGGCCAAGAGTAAAGAGAGAGTCCACACTCATGCCACAGTCATAAAATGAAAAGGGCAACATCCACGTCGATCCCACAGGGGTATCGCACACCACAACTAGCTAGCATAACTAATAAAGTAAAAGGGAAAGATGAGTCCACCAAGTTTGTGCTACTCAAAGTTCTCTGAACGTCGCGCGCGCGGCCTCACCAGCGTCCCTACGCTCGCCCCCTGACGAACCTGTCACAGAGTGGGAAGTGAGTGACTAGAAAAGATACAAAATGCAAGAGGGGCAAAATAATTCAAACCACAATATCCGGAGCAACCCCCTTTTTGACTGGGAGTACGGTCGACGCCATTATCGACCTACCCTGAATTAAACAAAGAAAACCGGGCACCTTTCCCGACCACCACACCGGGCGCCTACCCCGGTGTCCCCTGCCGAGCCCCTACCTCGGCCGCCGGGCACCCGCCCCGGCATCACCGCTCACACCCCCCACCCACGGGGGCCCCCATTCCTAACGCCACCATCACGTGGGGTACACGGGTCACCATTAACACTTTTCCGAAAAAGCACACCCTCGCGGTGGCCAAACCGCCGGTGTGCGTGTAGCAACAAGAGCCATAATGATTGGATAAATTTACGAGCGATACTTATACATATATATACATGGGATTAGTATCATAATCCACAATTATTTAAGCTCCAAACATGCCCGAACATGCAAATTGCGTGACTTGCACCTTTTCCCATACACCCTGGAAAATACACCCACCTGAAGGGAAGTTTGATGGTTGATTCGTCCCGTCCGCTTCGTGCATCGAGCTTAGGACGTCCCGCACTCCTAGGGGAAATAATGGAAAGCTCAGCTAGGACTAAAAATGAAAATCGACCAAAACACTAAAAGACGGGGGAGCCCGGAGCGTTCCTCGGACCTTGTGCGGCGTCCACCTCCGCACGGCACCGACACGTGCTTAGCGCGCATAGTCCGAGGATCGTTCCGCGCGGTCTCCCACCCCTATGCCGCGCCGTCGTGTTTCCTGCGGCGCGGCGACCTCGCGCGTGGGCGGCCCCGCGCGGCTGCGCACCGCGCGGGCGCTCCGCCCGCGGGCGGCCCCGCGTGCGGCTGCGCGTCGCGCGGGCGCCCCGCCCGCGGGCGGCCCCGCGCGGCGCCGGCCGCGCGGGCGCCCCGCGCGCGGGCGGGCCCCGCGCGGCTGCGTGCCGCCCGCGGGCGGCCCCGCGCGGCGTCGCGCTGCGCGGGCGCCCGGCCAGCGGGAGGCCCCGTGCGGCGCCGGCCGCGCGGGCGCCCCGCGCGCCGGCGGTCCCCTCGCGGCTGCGCGCCGCGCGGGCGCCCCGCCCGCGGGCGGCCCCGCGCGGCGTCGCGCCGCGCCGACGCCCGGCCCGCGGGCGGCCCCGCGCGGCGGTGAGCCGCGCGGCGTGCCTCTCGCGGCGGCGGCATCCGTCGCCGGCGGCGCCCGCCTCCCCTCCTGTGGCGGCGGTTCGGCCGCCCGACAATCTTGCCGCCCTACCCCAAAAATAAATAAAATAAAATAAATAAAAATAATAGCGTTACCTTGGATGGCGAAGAAAGAGCAGGGGATCGTAGGTTCCGAGCGGGAGTGGAAAAAGGTTGGGTTGCCGTCCTCCCCCTCCTTGGATCCGCTCGTTCCCTGGAAACCCTAGCCGCTCGGTCGAGGAGAAGAGAAAGGAAGAGGTGTACGGGAAAACCCTAATCCCCCCCCCCCCCCCAAGCCGGGTTTTTATATCCCGTACGAAAACCTAAAATAATATTAATAAAATAATACGAGTAATAGTAATAACAATAATAATAAATATAATAATAATAATAATACATCCGGCTGCTGACGATTGCTTGGAAAAACGTGCAAACTGTTTCGCACGGATCCCGGAACGTTAGATGGGGGATCCAAACTTCGGAATTAAATTCAGGGAGCTCCCGAAATCGGAATTCAGATCTGGTTGCGCCGGCGAGTTCGGTTCCGCGAGCTCTAACACCTAAAATTTCCGCAAGCCACAGGGTTCGCCCAAAATTAACAAAAATTTTGCATCCACTGGGCATCCCGCCCGCGAAAAGGGAAGAGAAAGGAAAAACCAAACGGGAGAGTAAAGCGGGTCTTACACAGGGATTGGCCGCGCTCGCTGTTTGCTGTGTGGGGACACGTGGCGCTCCAGGGTTGATTCGGGCGCTGACGGTTTGGGGTACGTTTTCGGGTTCCTCTAGCAGCCCGAAAGTTTCGGGCGCCCGAAAATGGGGACATGGAGGGAATTTTCAGATTTGTTTGGTTTGGGCTATATATAGCTCCTCTTGGGCTACGATTTTGGACCTTTTCCCGAGTTCTTCTCCTACTGAGCCTTTAAGCAAAGATGATCATCATCTTGTGCTCAATCTATTGAGGAATTTACAGATTTTTTGGAGGCCTCGACATCCGCGCTTTCTGCGACGCGGCGCACTGGGACGTTTCTTGGATTTTGGCTTCCACCGTCACTTTTCAGTCCGCGAGACATCGTGGATCACCCCAATGGACTTTTGAGCTGATTTTTATGGCAGCACGTTCAAGAGAGGTACGTCTTCATTTTCTATGTTGATCGCTTCGCCTCATTTTGGGCTTTTGGCATGGTTCCCGAGGTGTTTTGTGACCCCTTTTTCTGTTGTGAGATTTTGGACAGCGGAGGCTTGTCGATTTTCTATCTTGACCTACGAACTTCGGATCGGGGCGTATGAGGACTCGATCGGCATCTACTCTTCGAGAGGGACGCACTTGTATTTTGATTTGAATTTTCGGAGGACTCCTCGAAGGTGGTATTGAGCTTCTTTGGGACTATTTTTCCTGCAGAATTGTATTGTGGATTGTTTGGCTTACTACAGTGTTTCATTTATATCTTGGCCTACAGGTGTCGGATTGAGGTGTATAAATACTCGATTTGTATCTACTCGTCGCGAGGATCGCAACGGTGATTTTTTGGATTTTTCTGAGGACAGAATGCAGGTGAAAAAGGGCCTTCTTTGTGATGTTTTGGAAAAACAGCAAGTGATTGTTGTGGGTAAGTTGTGATGTTGTTTAATTGTGGGTTGTGTTGTTGGTTTGAGCAGAGGCTGGTGCGACTGTGTACTGAGGGTGCGGTTCCAGTGGATTTTGTTAGCAAGTGGCTGCGCACTTCACTGACTTCGGCTTTGCCTGCGGAAAGCGAATCAGGTGGGTTGCTTTGTCTCCAGAACCGGTGGACGGTTCTCTAATTCTATTTGATAGAATGCATGCATGTTAAGGTACCAATATCTGATTGAGATTCAAGCTTGGTAATGATATTGGTTTGAGGAATTGTATGATATGATATTCAGATATGCCTAATGAAAACTTGCAAGATAACATATTCATGTCTGGTAATTGAGAGCATGCAAAATTCATTGTACAACCTATAGCTTTGAGATGTGAGCATAAGAATGATTTAGTTCATGTGGATTGAGGCTTACATGATTTATGGTACACATTAGATACCTTCGAGATATTATATGTTCAATGATTGTATTCACCTATGCTAGTTGAGAGCATGTTTAGGGAGATGAAGCTTATTTTGATTGGTTTTGGTGATTATATCCATTAATGTTTCCTGCTTATGATTCAGTTTATTTAAATGCTATTATTTGAACTTGACCTAGCACCCCCGTCATATGCTACATGTTTAACCAGACCAGTAGAAAACCTTCACTTGGGCTAGGTTCTTTTATGCTTTAGACATCCCACACTTTGCATCTTTTCCTGGACATAGATTTTTCTCGCCCAGGTAGTGGGCCGAGTAGTCAGGTTTCTGTGGGACATTATTGCAGTCATGCCTGGGGGCTGAGTGGAGTCTGGTAGCTGAGTTTAGACTTGTGCTAGTGTTGTGGGGAGCCGTTTGGGTAGACAATGGTCCCAGGCCATCGAGTATCTTTCGGTCAGTGTTGTTGGGAACCGTTGGGGTTGACGATGGTCCCGGGTCGTTGAGTGTTGTCCGACCTGTTTGTTAGCCCTGAGTTGTGGGTCGATCCCGGCTGTGGAGTATCTCCAGCCAGTGTGTTTTGTGCCACGAGTTGGTGGAGTTTGCTAGTGTCTCGAGATTCGAGAGAGCTGATCAGCTGAGTCGTCGAGAGTACTCCGACCGTTGTGCTAGATGTTTGAGTATCTTGGGTCCTTCCGTTCTGAGAGTGAGCGTGGATTTTGACTAAAGCCTGCAGGAGCCACTTTGAGCTCGACAGAGTGTGCGGATACCTTTTTCCTCGGTGGGGTCGCGCCCCTCGAGTGCCTCGTCCGGAGTGGGCCTGTTACTTTTGTATCGCGACTTGTCGATGTTGTCCCTCTGGCTGGGCCAGTTTTGGCAGTCACGGACACCCTACGTAAGTCCCGTCCTCTTATGGATGTGTGGCAGTAGGTAGGCGCAGGCTTGTGTGGACCCTATGAGGCAATCAGTTTGATTGGGTCGATTGAGCACCTTGGGTGCGAGTAGTTACACATTGTAATGGCCGCCTTTTAAGCTAGAAAATTTTATTTTCAGTTTTATTTGATTATCTAAGTGGTCTGATAGGGGGGTTAAAAGTCGAGAATTTCTGGGCTGACCGTCGGGGTTTGTGGATATTTTTAGGTGCTAGAGCTCTCAAAACGGTGAACGGTGGCGCGATCGAATTCGAATTCCGACCCCGGGATCTCCCAGAATTGATTTTTGAAGTTTGCCAGCAATTTCGGGTGCATCAAAAGACGTGCGGGCAATCGGCACGCTTTTCGAGGTAATCTGGACCTCTCGTTCGCACCCCGACTGATTATTATTTGTGTTTGGGGACTTAGGTTTTTCCTGTTGACCATTCGTGCGTTAGGTTATACCGGAGTGCGTGCGGGAAAAGCCCCAATCCTCATTCTCCCTCCTTTCAAGTGTTGGCGTGAAGAACCAAGGCGGCGAGACAGGGAGAAGGAATGAACAATCGCTCTTTCTACGGGATCCAACGAGAGAGAGAGGGACGATCCTTCTTCTTCCCCCCTTCCTAGCGAAAACGAGGTGAGTGGTTTGTGTTTTCTGGTTCTTCGTGTTACCTTTTTGTGTGGGGGGTCTTCTTGGCATGGCCGCGTCGGAGGGGGAGAGAGGCAAAACCCCGTTGCCTAGGCCGCCGCCCTCGATGCCGCCGCCGCAGGAGACTGGACGCGAGGGGCGGGGCGTCCGCGCGGGCTGGCGCCGTGCGGGCCGCCCGCAGGTGGGGCGCCCGCGCGGGCCTGGCGCAGCGCGGGGCCGCCCGCGCCTGCGGGCAGCGCGCCCGCGCGGGCTGGCGCCGCGCGGGGCCGCCCGCAGGTGGGGCGCCCGGGCGGGCCTGGCGCTGCGCAGGGCCGCCCGCGCCTGCGGGCAGCGCGCCCGCGCGGGCTGGCGCCGCGCGGGGCCGCCCGCAGGTGGTGCGCCCGCGCGGGCCTGGCGCCGCACTGGGCCGCCCGCGCCTGCGGGCAGCGCGCCCGTGCGGGCTGGCGCCGCCCGGGGCCGCCCGCAGGTTGGGCGCCTGTGCCAGGCCGCCCGCGCCTGCGGGTAGCGCGCCCGTGCGTGCTGGGCCGCGCGGGGCCACCCACAGGTGGGGCACCCGCGTGGGGTCGCCCGCGCCTGTGGGCAGCGCGCCCGCGCGGGCTGACGCTGCGCGGGGTCACCCGCGCCAACGCGCTCGACCCGGGACGACGCCGCTGCCGGACCCTGAAGCCGTGTTCCGCGACTGACCCGGGGTGTTTCTTCTTTTTATTATTAGTACTTTGTCTATCGGGAGTGCTGACTTTCTCTTAGGGGGACTGTGTAGGTCCGGGAAGCACGCAAAGACGCGGACGAACCGAGCGTTGGTCGTTGCACGGGAAAGGTGGGTACTCATTCTGAGGTTTAGTTTCGGATTTTCGGGAACATGTAAACATGCTATATCTGCTCGACTAATTATGTTAACCTAGGGTAATCTCTTTTGCTTGTTATTATCGATATTGTGTTTGTGTACTTGGTTACGATGCTCGAGGCTGCAGCACGCACACCCGCGGTTTGGCCACCGCGAGGGTGTGCTTTTCCGGAAAAGTGGTCTGTGGACCCGTGTACCCCACGAGGTGGCATAGTGGGGGCCCTCGTAGGTGGGGGGTTAGAGGCGCCAAGGTGCGAGCAGTGCGACCCGTCGAGGTAGGTGCTTGGCGTGGTTTACCGAGGTAGGTGCTCGGTCGGGTTGCCGGGGCAGGTGTCCGGATTAGGTTATGCAGGGGGGAGAGTATCATGGTTTGCCCATTGAGGAGGGCGGTTGCTCTGGATGGTTTTCACGGTTTGCTTTAGTTACAGTTTTCCTGCATTTCATCTTTTATACCAGTCTTTGATTTCCAACTCTATGACAGGTTCCTTCAGGGGTGAGAGCTAGGGCGATGGTGAGGCCGTGGCAGGAGCACTTTTGGTCTTTCGAGGCCATAGACTGTATTTACTTTTTATTATGCGCATTTCATTACTTGTTAGTAGCTTACTTTGTGAATTTCGATACCCTTGTGGGGTCGATGTGGATGTTGGAATGTTCTTCATACTTTTGTGTGTTACGGCATTTTGGTGTTGGCATATTTCGTGAGTCAAGTCAGTAAGTTGAGTCGGAGTCTTAAAGGGATCAAATTGTCAATCAGCAATCAAAGACTTAGAGAAGATTCAACAAGAGCTCAAGTTGACACTCAGTGTCTTGAGTCTTGAAGATTGAAGATGAAGAATTGTGGATCAGTTACATCAATCTCAAGAAGAAAGTATTCAAAAGGATCAGGTATGTTTAACTAAATAATTTTGGTGATCCGAATACTTTCTTATAGTGTAGAAACACTTGGATGAATTTTTAATTGCATAAAAATCAAAAACTGGACATCCCTAGAGGCTAGGTTTTAATCGACACTTAGGGTTTCTCAAGAACGTGCGACCAATACCAAAAACACTTGAGAGCAACCCTAGAGGCTAGGTTTTTATCGTCCTTCTTTATACCCTCTTTTAGGTCAATTCGACGGTTCTTCCAAGATCTATCTTTTGTCGAATTGATCTAGTCTTTGCTTAGAGATTTCTTCTACGGTTCCTCAATGATAATCTAAGCAAAGGATCACCATCGAAGCCTATATTCTTTATCGGCTATTTGCGTCGTGGATTCGACGTGGCATCGTGGATTCGATGTGCTAAAGGCGTTTCGTGGATTCGAAACGTGTGCTCGTGGATTCGAGTGGCGTTCGTGGATTCGAACGTGTGCAGTGGACGTGCAATCGGTGAGCGCAAGGTCCGAAGAAGTTGAAGGAGGGGTTTGAGTCCGTGGAGTCGGTAATCACCTTGTTATTCTTCTTTTCTTAGTGGATTGTTATTGCGTGTTGGTCCCGTGGTTTTTCTCCTGGATTGGAGTTTCCACGTAAATCTCGGTGTGTTGATTTTTATTTCCGCATTGGTTTTTTATTTTTGCACTGAGATTGGTTTTTATAATATTACACCTATTCACCCCCCTCTAGGTGTTTGATAGTACCTATTTAGATCCTGGTGGATCCTAAATAACTCTACAATTGGTATCAGAGCGGGTTTTAGGTTTATCTATCATGTCGGGTGAAAGTGGTAATATTTTTAGACCTCCTCTTTTTGATGGGACCAATTATGCGTATTGGAAAGTGCGGATGAGAGCTTTTCTCATCTCAATTGATGAGCGTGTTTGGCAAACCGTCGAATACGGTTGGGTGCATCCTGTTGAGGAAGTAGGAAATTCTACTACCCCAAAACCTCGCTCTAGATGGTCTAAAGAGGAAATCGAAAGATCTTCTTACAATGGGAAAGGTATGAACGCTTTATTTAATTCTCTTTCCTCGACTGAGTTCACACGAATTTCTGCGTGTGAAACCGCGAAGGAAATTTGGGATATTCTCAAAATTACACATGAGGGTACTAATCTTGTAAAAATTCAAAAGCTCCAGATGCTTACAAGTCAATTTGACTCTATTCATATGGAAGAGCATGAATTGTTTACAGATTATTACACTAGACTTCAAGATGTAATCAATACATGTGCTAATTTAGGAGAAAAGATCCCGGAGTCGAAAATTGTAAGAAAGATACTTCGGACTCTTCCGGAACGGTTTAGGGCAAAGGTTACCGCCATTGAAACCGTTAGTCATCCGGATGAGATGAGTGTAGAGGAATTAGTAGGTGCTTTACAAACTTATGAGATGACTTTTCCTACTAATCAAATTTCTTCCAAGTCTTCTTCTAAGCTTACAGGTATTGCGTTCAAATCAACAAAGGAAGAAGATGACGAATCAAGTTCCGACGATGAAATCTCTTTAGCCGATTTTGAAGAACAATTGGCGCGGATCACAAAGAAATTTCGTCGGAAATTTTGGAAGAATCGAACCGATGGATCTTCATCCACGAAATCATCTAAAGGATCATCGGGTTCTAAATCCTCTAAACTCAAAGGCGTTGCAAAACCTTCTAAAGAAAAAGAAAAAGATGATTTCGAAGGGGAAATCCGATGTTATCGATGCAAAGGCTACGGCCATATTTCAACGGATTGTCCTTCTAAGAAATCATACAAAAAGAAGGCTTTGCAAGCAAAAACTTGGGACGATTCTAGTTTCGATGAATCGACCTCAAGTGAAGAGGAAAAAGAAAATTTTGTTGCTTTTCATGCCTCTCAAATTCCCTCTTCTAATTTGTGCTTATCATCTTTAGTCACTGACTCTATTCCTTTGATTTTGCATGAAACATCAACATCCGGAGGAGAGTCATCAAGTGAGGGGGAGTCGGACGAAGAAGAACTCGTTGAGGCATACCAACAACTTCTTGCGGAATCAAAGAAGATGGCCAAGCATATCAAGAAGTTGAGGAAGCAACGACTTGAGGTTCAAGACGAGAATCAAGCTTTAAAGATCAAACTTCATGATCTCGAGGAGGAACGAGAGCGTTTATTGGATAACAATAAAATCCTCCAAGAAAAGTTAAACCAATCGGAGACAAACGCAAAATCATATATGGACAAGATTGGTTTTCTAGAAAAGCAGTTTGAGGAGATTCATGTCACCAACCAAGCCTTGACCAAGCAAGTACATGAACTTAAATCCGACATACAAAGGCTTTCAATGGATTCCAAGAAACTTGATTGTATGTCCGGATTAGGTCAAACAAGCAAGGTTGGTTTGGGATTTAAAAAGGACCAAACTGTGAAGGCTTCAAGTTCCACAATCAAATTGAAAGGAAGAACGTGTCACCTTTGTGGACTTGAAGGACACTTGGTGAAGAATTGCCCGAAAAAGAGAAAGAAAAATACTTCGGCAACTTCATCTACGGAGCGAACTCAACGGAATCAAAAGACACATCAAGTCAATGGAGTTCACTCAACCCACCAAAGGTCCGAGCCACAACTTCGATCATACAAGTGGATTATTGCGAGGCAAAGACCTAAGGTGGATCAACAGTCAAAGCGGACAACCCCCGGCCACAACGAATCAAGACAACCCAAAATCCAGCGATTTTGGATTCGGAAAGGTGATATCTTTCCTTGTCTTAAGTTCTAAATAGCTTTTGACTGTATGTAATGCTTTGATTGGTTTTTCCTTCATATTTTTCTTAATCTTTGCATTACATGTTTTTTCAATGCTCTTGGTTTTATGTTTTGTTTTTGAACAAAAGGTTTTTAACGAACAAGTACATTGAATAAAAAGGGCTTCACGTTCATTCACTCCAAATTAATTTTATATGGATTATCAACTTTACTCCATAATCATAATCTTGAAGATACTTCATTATAGGAGTTTTTGATAGTTATAAGCATCAAATTTTAGAAATCATGTGTGATCTTTAGATGCTTAATCTATCTCAGTTGTGTGAATTCTTTGTGACAACACAAGTGCTATAAACATTTCTAAAAATCCTGTGTTGCACTCAAGAACAAAACACATTGAACTTAGATATCATTTTCTTAGAGAGCTAGTTGAATCAAATATTCTTCAACTTTCATATATTTCAACTGAAGATCAATTAGCTGATATTTTAACAAAACCTTTGGATCAAAAACGATTTATTCATTTGCGTAAGGCAATTGGAATGCTTTCCTTGAAATGATTTCTTTTTGAAACCAATCCTTAGGTTAGGTTTTTGTGTTTTTGTTCTTCATCTATGTTTGTACATAGGGCATTAATTGAGCATTGGTTATATTGACTTTAATTGCATCTTTTCACGCATTTAGAAATCTATTATGCTTTTGATATCATAATATTTCAATGTTGCAATGATCATTTATGTTAATTAATTCATCTTTTAAGTGATCAAAGTCAATTTCTCTCTCAATGATCTCTTGGTATAGTCATTATCTTATTTGACTATTTAGTCGAGTATGAATGCGAGATCAATTTTTGGTTGAATACCTTATATATTAAATAATTGATAGCCAATTGAGGGGGAGTCAAAGAAAAGTAAAATGCTCAAAAGATGTGGAAAGAGTTACATCCCAATGAGGAGTGTGAAAACTACCACCACATGGAGGAAAAGAAAGAAAGAAAAAGATACCCCATGTATGCAAAGCAAATTTTTGTTTTTAAAAATTGTTGATGAAATGCATATTGAAATACTTGACTCAGTCATATTTCATGGTTGGTATAAGGTGGGATTTTTGATAAAAGATGCTCAAAGAGCCACTCCTTCAACAGATTGTCTAGATATATTATCTAACTTATCTGGGATTTCAAACATCTATTGATCTTGGTATTTCATTTTCTTTACCAAAATTGATGATTTGATAAAGGCATTACGCATAAGATCAGGATAGATGTGATTGAAGTTGTTCAACTTTAAGGGTTTTAATTTTCATAAATTTTCGTTTCATTTTTGAGTATTTTTGATAGATTTGGTATAATCTATTTCTTGTTGTATGAAACGATGATTTTTGTTTAAAGTTGATGCGCTAAAGTGCTTACATACTTTTTCTGGTTATTATGGAATTTTTCTAAATTATTCTGATGAAAGGGTAGAATTCAAGATTGATGTCATTTGGAAATCTCCGTAAGTCATCTTTGTAAATTCGTTACATCTTGATAGAGTTTGGATCTCAAGATTATTTTTGATGACTTGTGTTTGATGAATATAACATGAAAAACTGTTTATAATGTTTTATCTTTGTTTTTCATGATTTAGGAGTAAATCTTTTTAATTTTGTGAAATTAATTGGATTGAATGACATCTTGTTAATTCATTGATTAAAGCACTTAAATTGATTTCTTGATGGAATACAAATCGGTATTTGAAAAGATTCTAAAATCTGGATTTGTTTCAAGGAATTATTTGATTTTTGCTTTCTGGTACCGGTACGCAATCTGCATTTTTGTTATATACCGGAACTGAGCTTTTATCTCTCTTTCTCTATGAACTAATGTTGTTAGTGATTTCCTTTTGTCTAGTATGTTCACTGTTTGACAATTTGTGACAAAAAGGGGGAGAAGAGAAATGACGGAGATGAGATCATCAAGAGAGGACAAACGAAAATGGAAAAATGGGGGAGAACGAAAAATGATGATCGTATCACAAAGGGGGAGAACATAGATGCTCAAGAACATGGAGAACATGGAGAACATGTTAGAGATGTGAGATGCTCAAGATAGGGGGAGACAAAAAAAAATTGAAAGAGCCGAAAAACAAAAGAACCAAAAGGAAGACGGATCAAATGTAGGATTTTAATTTCTAACGACTAACGTTTGATTTTGTTTGGAGTTTTGTTTTGCAGGAATTACATCACTTTAAGACTCCAAGTCCTAAGTCATAGAGTATGTTCTAGGACTGTTTGGTTCAAATGTAATTTTGTATTTATTGGATCTTTCACGCAAAGAAAATCAATGTTTTGGTGATAACATTGAATTTCGATTTTTTGGTTTAAGTTGAGTGACTTGAGCGTTTTATGTATTTTTGGGTTTTGTCACGAAATTGCCAAAGGGGGAGATTGTTACGGCATTTTGGTGTTGGCATATTTCGTGAGTCAAGTCAGTAAGTTGAGTCGGAGTCTTAAAGGGATCAAATTGTCAATCAGCAATCAAAGACTTAGAGAAGATTCAACAAGAGCTCAAGTTGACACTCAGTGTCTTGAGTCTTGAAGATTGAAGATGAAGAATTGTGGATCAGTTACATCAATCTCAAGAAGAAAGTATTCAAAAGGATCAGGTATGTTTAACTAAATAATTTTGGTGATCCGAATACTTTCTTATAGTGTAGAAACACTTGGATGAATTTTTAATTGCATAAAAATCAAAAACTGGACATGGGACATGTTCAGGATCCGGATCAGATGATCCAATCCGGATCCCGAAGGGTATTAGTTCATGTGCAAATCCAATCCGGATCCAAGCCTATTCTGATCCGGATCCCGAACATTGGATGTTGCTGAAATTCATGAACGATCCGGATCGGGCCTTCAATCCGGATCCCGAACCCTTGGATTTCTGGAATCGTCAATCTCGTTACGACGATCCGGATCGCAGTAATCCCGATCCGGATCGCCGTCCTGAAAATTTCCAGATAAGGTATGTTTTTGATTCTTATCTCTTTCCAAAGGTTTCTAAACTATAAATAGACACTTAGGGTTTCTCAAGAACGTGCGACCAATACCGAAAACACTTGAGAGCAACCCTAGAGGCTAGGTTTTTATCGTTCTTCTTTATAGCCTCTTTTAGGTCAATTCGACGGTTCTTCCAAGATCTATCTTTTGTCGAATTGATCTAATCTTTGCTTAGAGATTTCTTCTACGGTTCCTCAATGATAATCTAAGCAAAGGATCACCATCGAAGCCTATATTCTTATCGGCTAGTTTGCGTCGTGGATTCGACGTGGCATCGTGGATTCGATGTGCTAAAGGCGTTTCGTGGATTCGAAACGTGTGCTCGTGGATTCGAGTGGCGTTCGTGGATTCGAACGTGTGCAGTGGACGTGCAATCGGTGAGCGCAAGGTCCGAAGAAGTTGAAGGAGGGGTTTGAGTCCGTGGAGTCGGTAATCACCTTGTTATTCTTCTTTTCTTAGTGGATTGTTATTGCGTGTTGGTCCCGTGGTTTTTCTCCTAGATTGGAGTTTCCACGTAAATCTCGGTGTGTTGATTTTTATTTCCGCATTGGTTTTTTATTTTTGCACTGAGATTGGTTTTTATAATATTACACCTATTCACCCCCCTCTAGGTGTTTGATAGTACCTATTTAGATCCTGGTGGATCCTAAATAACTCTACATTGTGGATGGTTGATTTATTTTCTCCTGTTTGGCCGTTTTCAAACTACAAAAGAAAAAAAAAAAAGAAAGAAAGCATTGCGAAAACTGTTTTAAAAATATGGGTGTCGTGTGGGCACCGTTTAAAAACCTTGTGGATTTATGGATTTGCGAAAATAGTTTTGAAAAATCTGGGTGTCGTGTGGGCACCATTTTAAAAACCCTGTGGATTTATTGTCACGCCCCGGGGGTTTTAATTTTAGCGGAAACGGTACACGAAGGTAAGCGTAAGGTGCGTACAATTTTTTTTTTTTTTCTTTAAAACCTCCTTCCCCGGTGCGTGCCCAGACCCGCCACATATACAGATTTACTCGAAAATCGGCAGAGTCTCCTCTATATATGCACGGCGTCGCGGCTATTACCACCGTCAAACACAAGCAATCATTTTCCATTTAATCACAACAGTTCGAGGTGGTACGGTGCATGAAGATTAAACAACACCCGTGGCCAGTCAAGTTGAAAGTATAAACTCACTGTTTTGAAAACAGGCCCACACGGCCTGAGGTTTTTGAAAACAGTTTACAAAGTCCTTTTTCTTTTGCTTTCTAGTTGGTTTGTTTAGAAAACGGCCGACCGGGAATAATAAAGGAAACGGTAATGCGTAAAGGAAATGAAAGTACTCAACATCCACACGACCCCACGAGGGTATCGAGAACCACATAATAACCTACAGTTCCAAATGAAATGCAGAGCAAGGTAAATAAAACAGCATACTAGGGCCCCCTCGGCCCGACTGCTACCACCTCGGCCTCACCGTCGCCTACCTCTACCCCCTGGAGGTACCTGTCACAGAGTGGGTAGTCAGCGACACTATCATAGAAGAAGTACTAAAGCAGTAAAGTAGTACCAAACCATAAAGTAAGTCTAGCTGGAGCAACCACTCCTCTCAAACGGGTAACACCTGTAACACCTGTAGTACCTGTAATACCTGTAATACCTGTAACACTTTTATCACCTTTACCCCTGTAACACCTTTAACACCTGACCTCATCGGGATCCAATCCCGACGGTCGCACCGCTCACACCTTTGTGCCTCAAACCCCACATCTACGGGGGCCCCACTACGTCACCTCGTGGGTAAACACGGGTCAGAGACCGCCTTTCCGAAAAAGAGCACCCTTTGCGGTGGCCAAACCGCGGATGCGCGTGTCGCACTCGAGCATAGTAACAAAACACGGGGTAATATAGTAAATCATAGAAGCCGTCAGTGTTAGTACAGGTCAACATAATATTTAACATCCTCCCCGGAACACTAACATTACTAAACCTCGGGAGAAAAACCCACCTTTATCGTTGTCGCGCTCCTGACCGACACTAGGCTCCTCTGCGTCTTGGTGGGTCCGCCCTGACCTCCACGCACCTGTGATACAGGAATTGGTAACTCAGGACTCCGTCAGGCTAAAAGGACTGGAACAACCCGCACATGTGCGGCGCTGCCCGTATGGAGGTGCGGTGCCGCCGCCCGTGCGTGGAAATGCCCGCACGCGGCGGGTGCGGGCGCCGCTGCCCGCATGCGGCATTGCCCGCATGGAGGCGCGGCGCCGCCCGCGCGCGGAGTTGCCCGCGCGCGGGCGGGTGCGGGCGCCGCCCGCACGCGGCGCTGGCCGCGTGCGGGTGCGGGCGCCGCCCCCCGCGCGCGGAGTTGCCGCGCGCGCGGGCGGGTGCGGGCGCCGCCCGCACGCGGCGCTGGCCGCGTGCGGGTGCGGGCGCCGCCGCCCGCATGCGGTGCTGTCCGCATGCGGGCGCATGCGGCGCCGCCCGCATGCGGCGCCGCCCGCGACGGCGTTGCCCGCATGCGAGCGCCGCCCGCACGCGGCGCTTCCCGCAAGCGCGGCTCCGCGTGCGCCGGCTCCGGTGGTGTTGCCGACCCTTCTTCTTCCCTCTTCCAAGAAGGGACCAAGAATTGCTAAATACAACCTTAACTTAAGCTCACCTTGGTTTCGTCGGCTAGGGTTGATCTAGGGGATGATCGTCCTGTTCTTGGGTGAAAGGTATGCCGGCGATCTTCCTTCTCCTCACCCACTCCGCCTTGCTTCTCCTCTCGATCGATTGGGGAAAGGGTACGCTCGGTTGGGAAACTGGAAGTTTGGGGAATTGGGTTTCCTTTTTTTTTTTTTTTTTTTCGTTCCTTTGGGGTTTTGTACGCAGGGGAAGTTAAGGGGAGTTGCCGGTAGTTGGGGGAAGTTAGGGCGGTTAGTGGGAAGTCGTGGGGGGAAAAGTGGTGGGGAGTTGGGAGCGGTTCGGGGGGAGTCGACGGGAAAACGCGGGAGCGGTTAGGAAGCGGGAGCGGTTAGAAATGGGAATTAACCAAATTTAAATCAACGCGGGTAATTAATACGGGTACGAACCGGGGTCCGGTCCGCCTCAAAAATCGTGTTGGTTGCCTGAATCGTTAGCCAACTTCCGGAATTTATTCTGGAAGCACCCGACGTCGGAATTCAAATCCGATTGCACCGCCATTCTCCGTTTCGCGAGCTTTATTAACTAAAAATACCCGCGAGTCCCGACGGTCTGACCGGGAACAAGAAATTATGGATCACCCTCCGGGTCTAATTGGAAATAATTAAAACCAAAGGTGGACCCAAGTAATTATTTTAAACCAGCGGTTACTACATCACTCACCTCTTAAAGCGAGTTTCGTCCTCGAAACTCATTCCTGGTTCTCGCTGAAGAGATGGGGGTAACCCTCCCTCATCTTCGATTCCAGCTCCCACGTCGCCTCCCGCTCCTCGTGATTGTTCCAGAGCACTTTCACGTAGGGGATGACTCGGTTTCGAAGTGTCTTGCTTTCTCTTGCTAGATCCGAACCGGGGTTTCTTCGAAGCTTAGGTCCTCCTTTAGTTCGAGCGTCGAGATGTCCAGGACATGCGACGGGTCGGGAAGGTATTTCTTAAGCATCGAAACGTGGAACACATCGTGAATCCGATCGAGGTTCGGTGGTAGGGCAAGGCGATAGGCTACTGGGCCAATCCGTTCCAAGACTTCGAATGGCCCCACAAACCGCGGGCTCAGTTTGCCTTTTAACCCGAATCGCCTGATTCCCTTCGACGGCGAGACCCGCAAAAACACGTGTTCCCCCACCTGGAATTCTAAGTCGCGGCGTCTCCGATCCGCATAGCTCTTTTGTCGACTCTGGGCGGTTAGTAAGCGCTGTCTGATGAGGCGCACCTTCCCTTCTGTTTTCTCCACCAAATCGGGTCCCAAAAATTTTCGTTCTCCCAAGTCGTCCCAACAGATCGGGGATCGGCAGCGTCTCCCGTATAAGGCTTCGTAGGGTGCCATCTGAATGCTGGCCTGGTAACTATTGTTGTAAGCAAATTCTACAAGTGGCAGGTAACGCTCCCAACCGATTCCCCAATCAAGTACACAGGCCCGAAGCAGGTCCTCTAACGTCTGTATCACTCGCTCTGACTCCCCGTCTGTCTGAGGGTGGAAGGCTGTACTGAACTGCAACTTGGTCCCTAAGGCTCGTTGCAGACTCTGCCAAAACTTTGATACGAAACGCGTGTCTCTGTCTATGTGATCGATGCCGGTACTCCATGTAATCTCACAATCTCGCTGAGGTAGACTTGGGCCAACCGCTCCCTGGTCCAAGTTGTGTGAATCGGCAGGAAGTGCGCTGACTTGGT
>JAQOTM010000170.1:156006-218384 GCA_029168755.2 Tillandsia fasciculata | reverse complement strand
GGGACCAAGAATTGCTAAATATACAACCTTAACTTAAGCTCACCTGTTTCGTCCGCTACGTTTGATCAGGGGGATTCGTCCTGTCTTTTGGGGTGAAAGGTATGCCGTCGATTTCCTTCCTTCCTTCCCCCCTCCGCCTGCTTCTCCTCTCGATCTATTGGGAAAGGGTAAGCTCGGTTTGGACACCGGAAGTTTGGGGAATTGGGTTTCCTGTTTTTGTTTTTTTTTTTCGTTCCTTTGGGTTTGTACGCAGGGGAGGTAAGGGGGGTTGCCGGTAGCTTGGGGAAGTTAGGGCGGTTAGTGGGAAGCGTGGGGGGAAAAGTGGTGGGGAGTTGGGAGCGGTTCGGGGGGAGTCGACGGGAAAACGCGGAGCGGTTAGGAAGCGGGAGCGGTTAGAAATGGGAATAACCAAATTTAAATCACGCGGGTATTAATACGGGTACGAACCGGGGTCGGTCCGCCTCAAAAACCGTGTTGGTTGCCTGAATCGTAGCCAACTTCCGGAATTATTCTGGAAGCACCCCGACGTCGGAATTCAATCCGATTGCACCGCCATTCTCCGTTTCGCGAGCTTTATTAACTAAAAAATACCCGCGAGTCCCGACGTCTGACCGGGAAACAAGAAATTATGGATCACCCTCCGGGTCTAATTGGAAATAATTAAAACCAAAGGTGGACCCAAGTAATTATTTTAAACCAGCGGTTACTACATTTATGGATTGCGAAAACATTTTGAAAAACCTGGGTGCCGTGTGGGCACCATTTTTAAAAAACTTGGGGATTTATCTTTTAAACCAGTCGGCCTCGTGAATTCTTTAATCTTTGCGCTCATGTTTAGTAACTGTTGTGGTTAAATGATATTTGTAACTGCGTCGGCATATACAGAGGAGACTCCCCCATTTGCGGGGTGATCGGTGTATGCGGCGGATCTGGGCACGCACCGGGAAAAAAAAAAGGGACTTTCAAAAAAAAAAAAAGTACACGTGAATTCAGTCTTTTGTGTGGTCGTCTTCCGCTTAATGAAACCCCCCGGGCGTGGACAGATTAAGATGGTATCAGAGACTTTCCTTTAACCATGGCAGTCAGCGTCCGACATCCACAAAGATACCTCACTTAGCTACTAATCAATGAAATGAACATGACATAGAAGCGTAGAATGCGAGTGATGGGGGGGGGAGGGGGGGGGGGGGGGTATAAGTCCCTATCTCGATAATTGGTTGAGTGCTATGCTAGCGGAGTCTAGAGCTGACTTGTGTGTGTGTGTGTGTGTGCAGAGCATGGCCCGAACTAGATCATCAGCCGAGGACACGGGGGCCGACGCGATGGCATCGACGGCCGCGGAGAACCAGCTCCTTCGGCAACAACTGCGGGAGATAGCAGGGCAGCTGGCGACCCTCACGGACCACGTGCGTCAGTTGACGCAGCAGCAGCCAGCTGCGACAGTGGTGGTCGCCCAGGCCCCTTCGCAAGTGCCAACTGCACCAGCGACGGGACCGCCGGTGAAGGACACTGGGACGGGGGCGGCCCCTCCACAGGCCGCGGCAGCCGAGGTACCGTCACTCCAGCCCACGGCGCCAGCGGCAGCACCTTCGACAGTAGCTACGAGACCGACGCCGGGGACCACTACCTGTCACGCCCCGAGTGTAAACCAGAACCCGGGCTCGTCCACAGATCCGCCGTGTACACGAAATTTCCCGTGTACACGAAGCACTGGTAACGTGCTCAGATATAAATGATATAATAAAGGAGCATAAAACAGAGCTAAACTACAACTAATACATCTCAGATAAAGCTGGAAAGTAAAGGTACAAAAAGTAAACTCTTAAATATACATGTGTCTCTCCCAGCTCACCAATCAAAATACAACCAGCTGGCCGAAGCCAGACCCAAAAGAAATGAAAAGTACAAGTATCTGAGTGTACAGGGGATACATCAAACAGCTAAACTGGCGACCAGGTAGACCGCTATCTAATCCGCGATCCTCTTACCTCGATCCGCCGAGGAGGGTCTCGCAACTCCCGCAGATAGTAAATTAAATACAAATTCTGTTGTTCAAGTAATTATCAAAGCATGCTATTCCAGGATACTAATAATCACATAAGTCACTAGGTACCAACACAAACGATACCTGCCTATGCCACATGCATAATAATCACATAATGTACTAGTAAGCATACCTATAAGCATGATTCTACATTTCCTGATGATAAAATTCATCCAAAGGCGAGTACTAAAATAGCAATCATAAACTCATACAAGCATTTTATTCGCATATGCATTTTAGTCCAACAAGCATGCTAATCTGTCCACATATGCATTTTAGCCTTTCATACATGCATTATTCCAATAAGCCTAGTGGTTAGCCCAAATTAAGAGGTTCACAACGATTACCCACCTCGAGTGCTAAATCCCTATCCCAAAAGTGAAGTCATCGCCAAAGTCAGTCAACCACCACAAACACTATACAACATGCCCAAAAAACACACACAATTAAACATACAAAGCTCCAACAAATCTGTCCCAAAACACAACAGTTCATAGTTTTGCCTTTTTCACCTGCGAGATCTGCTCGAAAAATTCCAAAAAAAATACTGTCACGATCCTCGCGACGAACCGGTCGAAACGAGTACCTGCACGTTCAAATCCGAGTTTCCTACGCTGAGATACAAATTCGACAAGGGAACCACCCCGAAATAAACCAATCTCAAAATCTGTAGCACAAAGTTCTGTAAACAGGGATTTTTCACCTTCGGGAAATATTCAGAAAATTCCTAGAAAATTCGACGGTGTTCGTTGCCCTGTGTAGATGAAAAACGCCAATTGGCACGCCTCAATCCGATGCTTGTGCGCGAAGATATCGCCAAAATACCACATCGCTGTCCAAAACTCCGCAAAAGAAAAAGGGTCAAAAGGAAGCTCCAAAAACTCCAAGATCAACACGAAAAAAGAAGAAGCTCAAAACACCAAAATCGGAGCCCTACCTGTCGTGAGTCCAACGGCGCAAGAATCGCCTAAATCGGAGGTCGGAGTAAGCCGGGGGAGTCCGCGCACTGAAATGCTACGAAATGGAACGCCGGTGAACGAGCGTCTCGCCGCGCCGTAAAAATGAGAACCTCGGGATGTGTGCCACTAAAAATCACAGGAATGCTCTGTGGGGTGTAGCTCTGGTGGAGGAAGAAAAGTCCAGTAGAAGCCTCTGTAAGAAACTGGGCAGAAAAAGGGGAAAACGGGCCTCAAAGGCACTATTTATAGTCCACAGCCCACTTATTGGGCTCGGCGGATTCGGGCCCAACTTTCGGGCGCCCGAATCCACAAAAGGGGTCGGACGAGCTCCCATCCGACGCTCCCGAATCCACCCCGTGCTGACACGTGTCCCGCACAGCAAATAGCTGTGCGGGGCGCGTCAATCACCGCCGCGTGGCCCACCCGGGTGAGGGACGCGTGTCCCGCACAGCAAACAGCTGTGCAGGCGCGCCTGGTGCCGACGCGTGGCACCGCCCGGTCAGGCGGGAAGGTGGCGCCCGCGAAAGGCCGGGCGCCACGCGTCCCCCGCCCTGTCGCGGTCACATGTGCGGGCAGGCGCAGCCTGGCCGCCTGCCACGCACGCGCCCCGAGGCGCTAGTTCGCACCCCCGTGCGCTGCACCTCGTGAACCCGTCAATGGCATGCCGCCACGTGTCCCTGCGCCGGGTCCATGCACCCGCGCGGGGAACTCCGTGGACCGCGCAACCTGCGCCAACCAACCAGGGGTCGAAACGTGCCCCCCCACCCAAAACCCTACACCGCCGCTCAAATCCATGCACCGCTACACGAACTCCGTGGACCGCGCACCAAAAGCCAACCAATCCACGCCTGCCACGTGTCCTGCGCCGGGCTCATGCACCCCGCCGCGCCGCTCCATGGACCGAGCACTGCAAACCGGCCAATGATCGGCCACCATGTGGCAAGCCGGCGGACCACGGTCCCCCCCATGCACCCGGGACCACTAAAAACTTCCGGGAGTCCGTTTTTGGGCATCCGGACTCAGAATTTAACAAACAAATAGCCGTTTTCAAGCGTTTTACCACGCTGAATCCAAATCTAACCTCTGTTTGGCCAAAAACCTTTTCAAAAACTCGGCAAATGCAGCCGAAGGCCAACCAGATAATAAATACCTCAATGGGTCCATCTGTGCTATCCCTTTGATACACTATGGACCAGACACACCATCAACAGGTGTTTTACACATTGGATTCATGGAAAATAAAGCATGGGACCCTGGAACATTACATCCTCCCCTACAAAAAAAAAAAGATTCGTCCTCGAAACAAAAGTCATACCTCAAGCCGGTGCCTCGAACAAGTGGGGGTAAGCGTCCATCATCGCTGACTCCAGCTCCCAAGTAGCCTCGCGCTCATCATGGCTGCTCCAAAGGATCTTCATGTAAGGGATGGCCCGGCTGCGCAACTCCCTAACCTCACGGGCCAAAACCCGCAATGGCCGCTCGACATAACTCAAGTCCTCAGTGATCTCCAGTGGGGCGAAATCAATGATGTGCGACGGGTCATAAGCATACCTCCTCAGAGTGGATACATGAAACACATCGTGAACACCAGCAAGTCTGGGAGGAAGTACAAGTGTCACGCCCCGGAGGTCTACGAATTAGCGAAAAACTTACATATATTTTTTTTCTTTTCTAAAGACAACCTCTCCTACCGGTGCGCGTCAGACCCGCCACATACACAAATTCACTGTTCAAACGGACAGAGACTCCTTTGTAAATGCACGGCAACACATTTACAACAACATTCTTTAACGACACAGTCACAGCGAATACAACCAAAGAGAGAGAGTAATACTATTTATTTACAACCAAACTTTCATTCACGACATCAAGAGATGAAACTACGGGTTACAAACGGTGTCCACACGACACCTAGTTTTTCCAAAGTGTTAACACAAGTCACGATAGGGCGGCGACATCTTTTAAAAGGATAAATCCAGAGGTTTACAAAGTAGTGCCTACACGACACTTGGTTTTGGAAAGCATTTTCGAAACCCTTTTGTTTCGTATAAAACATGCCGCATATAAGTCATTAAGAAGCATAATAAAGATCACATCATGAAAACAACTCTCAATCCAACATCCACAATATTCCACAGTCAAGCAATTGAGAACTTAAACTAAGTAACAGGAGATGAGATAACCCAAAGCAAGAACGACGAAATAAACCTCACACGGCTAATGTCCTCTAGACACTGCCTCACCATCGTCCCGACTACTACACCTAGTCAAACCTGTCACAGTGTGGGTAAAGTCAGTGACAAATAAAGTAGATGATCAAAACAATTAGAAGTATTTTTAAAGCAAACCGAATACACTGGAACCTTTCGCATTTTCTCTCACGAGTCCATATCCCTTGCTTTATTTGCATGATACCTGTCGGAAGGTCTTATGACCTCCCTCGTGCACAATCACTTTGCTTGCGTAATGCTTAAACCCCTCACGGACGTTAGTGCCACATTTTTAAATGGCGTTTAGGGTCCCCACCGGTTTTTTCATAAACTACCTAACCATGTTTTTCGACTGAAAAAGGCTCTTTACGGTCTGAAACAAGCACCGCGAGCATGGTACGAAAGGTTGACAAAGCACCTTTTGGAAAAGGGCTATACTCGAGGGGGAGCTGACAGGACTCTCTTTGTGAAGCATTATCAAAATGATTTCATAGTTGCTCAAATCTATGTTGATGACATTGTTTTGGAGCAACAAGAGATAATGATGCTTCTAAATTCGCGGAGACCATGGAAAGCGAATTTGAGATGTCCATGATGGGCGAGTTGAATTATTTTCTTGGATTACAAGTTAAACAAAACGATGATGGAATTCACTTGTGTCAATCCAAGTATGCACTGGAGTTGGTCAAAAAGTTTGATCTTGAAAATTCTAAAGATTTTCCGACTCCAATGGGAACTAGCCATAAGGGACTTGGAAGTGAATCACAAAGTGAGAATGTAGACGAGAAACTGTACCGCAGTATGATTGGAAGTCTACTATATCTCACGGCTAGTCGCCCGGATATATCCTTCAGTGTTGGGATTTGTGCGAGATATCAATCAGCACCGAAGGAGGTTCACCTGAAAGCGGTGAAACGGATCATCCGGTATATCAAAGGTACAATCAATTTCGGAATTTGGTATCCTATGGGAACGACTTTGGATATTGTTGGATACTCAGATGCCGATTGGGCTGGATCGGTGGATGACCGGAAAAGCACGAGTGGTGCATGCTTCTATCTTGGCCACTGCCTTGTTGCATGGCACAGTAAAAAGCAGAACTGCATAGCACTCTCGACTGCCGAAGCGGAGTACATTTCTGCAGGAAGTTGTTCAACCCAATTGATTTGGATGAAAAGCGTGTTGAGCGATTTCCGAATTTCAACATCTTCGGTAACCATTTTATGTGACAACACTAGTGCTATTAACATTTCTAAAAACCCTGTGTTGCACTCTAGAACAAAACATATTGAACTTAGATATCATTTTCTTAGAGAGCTAGTTGAATCAAACATTCTTCAACTGTCATATATTTCAACTGAGGATCAATTAGCCGACATCTTAACAAAACCTTTGGATCAAAAACGTTTTATTCACTTGCGTAAAGCAATTGGCATGCTTTCCTTGAAATAAACTCTTTTGAAACCTTTGCTTAGATTAGGTTTTGTTTTTGTTCTTGTTTTTGTTTTGTTCTTTATCTATGTTCTGTACATAGCACACTAATTGAGCATAAATCATAATTGACTTTAATTGCATCCTTTTATGCATTTAGAAATTTATTATGTTTTTGATGTCATAATATTTCAATGTTGCAATGATCATTTACGTTAATTAAACCATCTTTAAGTGATCAAAGTCAATTTCTCTCTCAATGATCTCTTGGTATAGTCATTATCATATTTGATTGCTTAGTCGAGTATGAATTCGAGATCAATGGTTTGGTTGAATACTTTATATATTAAATAATTGATAGCCAATTGAGGGGGAGTCAATGAAATGTGAAATGCTCAAAAGATGTGGAAAGAGTTACATCCCAATGAGGAGTGTGAAAACTACCACCACATGGAGAAAATGAAAGAAAAAGGATACTCCATGAATGAAAAGCAAACTTTTGTTTGAAAAATTGTTGATGAAACTCATATTGAAATACTTGACTCAGTCGTATTTCATGGTTGGTATAAGGTGGGATTTTTGATTTAAGATGCTCAAAGAGCCACTCCTTCAACAGATTGTCTAGATATATTATCTAACTTATCTGGGATTTCAAACATCTATTGATCTTGGTACTTCATTTTCTTTACTGAAATTGATGATTTGATAAAGACATTACACATAGGATCAAGATAGATGTAATTGAAGTTGTTCAACTTTAAGTGTTTTAACTTTCGTAAATTTTCGTTTCATTTTTGGATATTTTTGATAGATTTTTCATAATCTATTTCTTGTTGTATGAAACGATGTCATTTGTTTAAAGTTGACATGGTAAAGTGCTTACATACTTTTTCTGGATTTTATGTATTTTTCTTAATTTTTCTGAAGAAAAAGGTGTAGCCGATCCGGATCGTGGCAAGTGATCCGGATCCCGAACGCAGGATTTTTCCTGCGGGTGGCCGATCCGGATCACATTCTCGGCCGATCCGGATCGCGGCTAGGGTTCTATATAGAAACTTTCAGATTCGAGATTTCTTTACCCTAATTTCTGGTTTTCAAGCTTCTAGAGTTTCTCTCTCTAGATTTCTTGCTTCTTGGTGCTTCAAAACTCAAAGTTCTTCGGATTCAAGTAAGTTTTCATGATCAAAACTCGGTTTTTCACAGTTTTTCTGTTTTTTTCATCAAACGTGAGTTGAAAGTTGGATTTTTTTCGTTTGTGAATGGTTTTTGATCAAATTTCTTTTGAAATAAGAACTCTGGGTCAATTAGTTTTGCTTTTATGCTGGGATTTCACTTGATTAACGAGTTTTTAGGCTTCGATTTCTAAAAATTCGGTTTTAGGGCATAAAAGAGGAATTTTTGTAAATCATGGATTTGATCTATTTTTAAAATTCTTTTTGGAAAACTAATTTGATTCTTGGCTTCTCTATATGATTATGATTGTCTAGGTACAATTTTTCAAATTTTTCAAAATTGACGATTTTTCATATGTTCTTGAGTTGGTCTTCACAGGACACCTTCTTAAAACTCAAAGCACTAGAATCAATGGCATTCTCCTGGTTGATTCTGCTACTGGTCACGATGGTACTCACTCGACCAACCAACAAATTGAAGAGAGCCAAGAAAGTTCAACGAAAAGGAGAAGTGGAAGTTATAAGTGACACTGAACTTGAAAAGAACCCTGATGAAGTACACTGGGATATGCTGACTGATGATGATGATGATGAGGTATTGCCTTCAAAATCTAACCGAAAAGGGAAAGCACCAATGAATACTGGAAATGTTCCTATGTCTACTCCAATTATCTCTTTCAAACGGAAACGACTTGCTAGACGTTATGGATTAAGACGAGACACTAACATTGATGCACCAATAGCCCCTGACTCTCCGCCACGTGTTGAAGAAGTAGTCGTTAATTCTGACCGTCTTCGAGCTTTTGAACGACGTGAATGCATAGGAGAACGACATGTCAATGTACAACAGATGAGGGATAGATCTGCAGAGTTTGGAGCTCTGTTTGATCAAGTTGGTCTTGGTCCGATCTGCAATTTTTCTGAGAAAACTGGGTACTGTCCACACTCAGTTCGGATCTTCTATCAGAATGCAGCAGGTCTTATTGATGAAGCTGATGGACGCCGAGAATTTCATACCTTTGTAAAAGGTATCAAGATCAAAGTCACTCCCCAACTGATTGGAGAGGTGCTCGGTATGACAGCCATCTCAGACGGAGTTCATTATTTGAAGACTCAAGTCTTCACAGCCAAATCTTGGAGAATAGTAGTAAATGGAACCTGCTCTCCGGATACTACGTCTGCCGGAAATTCAGTTTACTCCAGGGAACTCAAGAAGGAGTACAAGTACTTAAACTTCATTATTTGCTACAACATTCTTCCCAACATGAACACGAAAATCGTCCGATGGGATAGGTTGCTATTTCTTTATCTTCTTGGAAATCATCTGCGACAATGGGAGCAAACCTGAACATCCCTACCTCATTTGGAATAGGATGTCGCGGTATGTCGAACACTCACATCCCTCTGAGCGACTACCATATCCAATGATTATAATGCGTTGGCTTTGTGTTTGTGACAAAAAGGGGGAGAGAGTTAGCGAAAACAATGAACAATGAATGAACAATGATTGTGATATCAAGGTAAGTATGAATCTCAACTCAACTTTGGTTTTCTTTTGTGATTGTGACATGCTTCTATACTAACTATTTGACTAACTATTTGGGCATGTAATATGACTAACAAGTTGATGTTGGACTAACATACTTTGACATTTGGTTTTTCAACTGCTTAGAAGATATGTTGGTTTTAACTATGTTTCTTTCACATATCTGATTCTTTTAAATGTCATGATGAGATCAAACTCTATCTCTGTACTTGGTTTTTTATGTTCCAATTCTTGAGGTATCTAACGAATTTGTTTGTCAAGAATGTTTTCTGTGTGCAGAGGTTACAGATGTCTAAGTCTAGAGTCTGTCTTAGGAGTTTATCTCATGTTTTTAATTTCTGGAACTCTTTTGTAAATTTTTGTTGTATGGTGATAGCAACAAAAATATCTTTTTGAATTTTCTTTTGTGGATTTGTGTTTTGTCACGAAACCGCCAAAGGGGGAGATTGTTACGGAATTTGAGTTGGCGTATTTCGTGAATAGTTTAAGTCTTGAAGATTGAAGATGAAGAAACTTTGGATCATATACCTCAATCTCAAGAAAGAAGAATTCAAAAGGATCAGGTACGTTTAACTAAATAATTTTGATGATCCGAATACTTCTTATAGTGTAGAAACACCTGGAAGAGGTTTTAATTGCATATTCATCAAAAACTGGACATGGGACATGTTCAGGATCCGGATCGTGGCTTTCAATCCGGATCCCGAAAGGTGTTCGTTCATACATTGCTGCAATCCGGATCATAGCTTGGGCAGTCCGGATCCCGAATGGGGTGTTTTGTGAAAATGTATGAACGATCCGGATCGTGGATTATGATCCGGATCCCGAACAGGTGATTTTCTGGAAACTGCATTCTGTGCGTCTGCGATCCGGATCGTGGCTTATGCAATCCGGATCGCCGTCGGTAAAACTTTCCAGAAAAGTTTGTTTTTGATCCGAATATTCTTCCTAGGGTTTCTAACCTATAAATAGCCCTCCTATTTCATTTCTAGGGCATCGGAAAAAGAGCCGTCATTTTCAAATATCATTTTATACGGCCTTAGATCCACATATAGAGAAGAACGGAAATCATTAGATCTATTTATGGTTCTTCATCTATATTGATTAGTTTGATTCTAGGTTTTCATACTCACATCTTGAGTTGAATCAAACTAATGAATACTTAGATGGTATTTCCGATCTACTCTTGATCTAAGTATTCGGCGGATCATCACCACCCAAACAAACAACGATTTACCCCAAAATCGGCGCGTGGACTCGCGTGGCCTTGTGGATTCAAGGTGTTATCGCTCTCGTGGATTCGGAGCGAGGTGCGTTCGTGGATTCGAAGCGTGCCATTGGGTGAAGACCGTGGATTCGGTCGGACGTCGTGGACTCGACGTTGGACGCTGTGGATTCAGCGTTGGGCGCGGATCGTGGATTCGAGAAGCGTCGTGGAGCGAGCGGAGAAGATCTACTAGGAGCGTATGGTAAAAGGTTGAGTCGTCTGTGAGTACGTTATATCACCTTGTACGTGTGTTAACTCTAGTGGATTTCGCCGTGTTATCGGTCCCGTGGTTTTTTACTCCGGTTTGGAGTTTTCCACGTAAAAATCTTGTGTGTTCTTTTATTTTTCCGCATTGGGTTTTATCGCACAAAGATTTTTGAGTGTTTATTGTTTACACCTATTCACCCCCCTCTAGGTGTTTTTTCCCCTATTAGATCCTTATTAACCTAAACCCAACAGATAAACAACCGGGCCCGTGACCCTCCTAAGCGATCAGAACTTCACGCGGCCTAATAAATTAACCAAAAGCACAATTTAACACTTTACCCTAAACAGGCAAAATCAGTGGTCCCGACCACTGTAACATGAATCCCTTCCATCGCAAAATAATAAACCAACGAAAAAGTAAAATCACTGTGCCAAGCGGACCGCGTCGTCAATCAAAAACCGTCGAGTCAAAATTGTCAAGCAAAACCGAAAAACTCAGATCAAACCGGACCTCTGACGGTAAAACCGATGGTTAACAACAACCGGACCGCGACTATATCATCGCAAATTCCATCGGAACCCAAATCTGCTAACGAAAATCCAACAAAACCCAATTTCTCAACCGGTAGCCAACTCGGGACGTCAACGGTCAAGCCGAGAAAAGCCCGACGGCGAAAACGATGAGAAAAAGGCTCGACGGCGCGACCCCGACGATTTTGTCAAGGCGCGGAGCGACGGCAAAACTGGCACATGACATGGCGAAACGGTGGCTTAAATGACCCCGAGTAGCCATGCCAAGAAAACGGCGGAAACGGTGATCCCAACGGTGAAAACGGCGCTCAAAACGGTGAAAAACGGACCAAAACGGAGATACCGGACTTCCGGGCTGGCGGGTGGTGCACGGATCAGGCGTCGGCTGGGTGTGCGAGTCGGGCGATTGCGCGCACGGACCGGGCTCACCCAGGGAGCGTGCACCAGGGGAGTTGGGCCGGGCCGGTGCACGGGCGAGGCGCGCACCGGGTCTTCGCCTTCAGGCCGCGGAGATGTGCGACGGGTGCACTCCTAGAGCGTGCACCGCGCAGCAACGAGTGAGGCTGGCGCACGGGGGCGTGCGCCGGGTCCGCGCCTTCGGGCCGTGGAGGCGTGCGCCGGGTGCACGCTCGGGCCGTGGACCGCGGGTTGAGGAGTCCGTACGGGGTGAATAGTAACGCCCCGTTTCGCGTTTTTTTCTCCGTTTTCGCCCCTGCGCGGCTCCGGCGACGACCCTGCGAACATGGTAACGGCGGCAGCGGCCTCCCGTTTAACAACGGCGGCGGCGGCCTCCCGTTAACTCCCCCATGCTCCGACGGAACACCCAATTAACCCCAAACAAATTCGTGGTAATTCTAACGATTAAACCCTTGATCGAAACATCGATCGGAAACCCGATCAAAAGACCAATTAAAAACCATCGATTAAACCCGGTCAAGAACAAGAACAAAACATTGATCAAAAACCAAAATCAAGAACCCGTGATCAATGTACCGATTAAAACGATCTCCGAAGGACACGGGAAAACCCACGATCGGGCCGACGAAAGAGAAATAACGATCACTAACCTCGATCTATCGAGAACAAAGATTCGATCTTGTCCCTTGCGGCGTTGGGGATCCGGATCCGCTCACCGTAGATGATGGCGTCTCGTTCTCCGATCTCCGGCACGTCAATCGGGGCGATCGGGTCGCTCCGCTTTCTCCATCTTTCCTTCTTTTCTCCTCCGGTTAGGGTTCTCTTTTCTTTTCTCTTCTCCGAACTAGGGTTTTATTTTTGGTCTTCGGTACGCACAAGAGGGAAGGGTTTGAGGAGGCGATCTTTTAATACTAGGGTTTTCCTTTCGGTAAACGGGGTATAATTATCTTTTTATTATTAATTTATTTTCTTTTATTTTATTTTATTTTTCCTTTTCTTACGTACGTAAAAAGGAAAACTCCCATATTCAGATATTTATTATATAATAATATCTAATCCCACGAGATAAATTTCAAAATTTCTCGAAAGGCGTGCCAGATCTTTTGCACGGATTCCGATGCACCCTACGGTTACCGCGACCTTCAAAACCCCATTCCGGGAGATCCGTAAGTCGGATTTTAGATCCGATTTCACCGCCGTTCATCGTTTTCCGAGCTCTATCACCGAAAAATACCCGCACCGTGTGTTAGTCAACTCAAGAGAACTCTATAATTCAGTTTCCTCTAACTTATACTCTATTAGCAGGAGGGTAAAACGTTACACGAAAAGTTGTGGTATTACACCACACACCCCTTAAAAGAAGTTTCTTCCTTGAAACTTACCCTCAACCCCCGCTAAACAACTCCGGGAAATACTCTTTCATTTTCGTCTCAAGTCCCCAAGTCGCCTCGCGCTCCTCTTGGTTACTCCATTGCACCTTTACGTAGGGGATTGTCCGGTTGCGAAGTTTCTTTTCCTCCCGTGCCAGTATCCGTATCGTGGTTTGGCGGTAGGCCTACCGGTATGCCACCGGGCCTACGCGCTCTAAGATCCCGAATGTCGGATCGTTGGCGCTAACCAATAATCCCAAAAGCTCGAGCTTTTAGGGATACACAACCAATACACTCAAAGCGTACAGACACAGCGCCACGGATCTTGACCGGACTTGACCCACCTGGATGTTGGGTCTATCGTCACGAGGCAAGAAGTTGGACCTATTTAACCCATAAATAAATAGCCAACACATAAGACAACTAAGTCTTCACATCCTTATTTGGCAGGAAGGTACAAAGTATTTACTTCTAAGGGTTCTCCTAGGGTCGAGCACAACATTACTCTTCTTAAGGGGTCTTTTCTGCTACTACTTCCCTCGTAAGCCGAAGCGTCTATTTCCCCGCCGGTCGCTGATGTTTCGCTTTCACCTGTTGGTACACCAAATAATGCGCCACGAATTGTATCACATCGCTCTTTAATTTGGGCCACGAGAAGGTCTGCCACAGATCCTTGTACATCTTTGTACCTCCGGGATGCGCAGTGTAGGTGGCATTATATGCTTTTGCTAGATTTTCTTCCCTCATTTCTAGCTTATCGGGCACACGAATTCGTCCCCGGAACCTTATTACATTATCTTAGCCAATCGTAAAAACTCCGCCTTGCTCCGAGGATATTCTGTCTCACACCAGTTGTAGTTGCGTGTCCGTTGTTTGGCCTCCCAAGATCCTCTTGGAGATTCGTCAGACTAGATCTTATAGTCCTCTCCGGGCTTCGGCAATGTGAGCACTGGCGCCTGAGCACTGGCGCCTGTGCGTGTTTGTCTTTAAGTTCTTCGAAGCTCATCTGGCACTGGGCCGTCCAGACGAATCTCTCCCCTTTCCGGGTTAGTCGATTTAGGGGAGTGGCTATCTTTGAGAAGCCTCCCACGAAGCGTCTGTAGTACCCTGCCCGTCCTAGGAAGCTTCGGATTTCCATCACCGTTGTCGGCCGAGCCCAGTTGGTCACTGATTCAATCCTCCTCGGGTCCACCGCAGTTCCCGATGCGGAGATTATGCATCCCAAGAAGTCTCCCTCGCGGAGCCAGAACTCACACTTCTTGAGTTTGGCATACAACTCCTGGTCCCGGAGGGTCTGGGGAATTACTCGCAAGTGTTCCCCATACCCCTTGTCTGTGCGAGAGTGGATCGGAATGTCAACTATAAGACCATTACCAGCTGGTCTCAGAAGGGCTTGAGTATCCTATTCATCATGCCCGTAAACACCACTGGTGCATTAACGAGTCTAAACGGTATAACCGTAAACTCATGTTGACTATTCCGAGTTCGCAAGGCTGTCTTTTGATATGTCATCACCCCGGACTCTAGGCTGGTGATAGCCGGGCCACAGATCAAACTTTGGGAACACCGTTGCTCCTTGTAGTTGATCGAATCGATCATCTATCTGAGGCAGGGGGTACTTGTTCTTATCGTGTCAAGATCCATACGGAACTCGTGAACGCTACTCGACTGCCTTCTACCAAGCTTCTTGCCTGCAACAACAAAAGGAAAAGCGAGCAGAAGGCGTTCCTACAAGCTAAGTTTATAAGTTCCGGTAAATCCGGTTCCCGAAGACACGCTTGGAACTTCAACCAGTCAACTACCGCTTAAAGATTGCCGCGACCGTCGGTCCCAAGCGCTACGCCGATAACCCTTAACGGAAACCCTGCTAGTTCTTAGAGACTAAGAACCCGCCCCACCCTCGCTGGGCAGGAAGGAGTAAAGCCGCCTGCCTCGAGGGGTAGCCTAAAGATCCGACCGAACTTATCTCTACGATGGGGATTTCTTCTAATAACTAAGGTAGGGGCGAAAACATGAAGTGAGGTGAAAGAGTCGGATGCTCAGGTGTTGACACAAATGTTCTAGCACGATGATCTGAAACTCGAGTATTAACTGCTACGACATCCTCCGGTCGGTCCGTCCCCTAGTGGGTCATCGTATAGACTCTCCCTGCTCCCGATTGTTGAGACGAAGGTGTAGATGCTGCTACGGATGATGTCCCCGTTTTCAAGGGGCAGTTGAAACGTAAGTGCCCCGGTTTACCGCATCGAAAACAATGGTCTTGCTTCTGGGGGCATTCGGTCACTTGGTGTATTCCGTCGCAAATGATGCAAGCCTTGTCCACCGGCCTTTGTCCTCCCGTCGGCGCATTCTTGGTTCCTTGTTGCAATCTCGGGTGTTTAGGAGGCCGGCTCTCCTTGGTATGCTCTCTTCCGAAATAAGGCCGAGTTCGTTTCTTATCCCCGCTGTGTTTCGAGCTTTCCCGTCGGGCTCGTGAAATCATAAATCCGCACTCCACCGCGGTGGCCCTATCGACCACCTCCTGGAAGGTGTGCAAATCCGCCGCTTGCACCACCTTGAAGATGTTGCTCCGTAAACCGTCCACAAAAAGACGGGCTTTGTGAGATTCGTCTCTTATGACAAAGGGGACACATTTGACCAACCTCACAAATGCCGGTTGGTACCCCATAACTGTCCGACTTCCTTGCTTGATGTGCTTCAGGTCATCTTCCATCTGTTGTTTGATGCTGTCGGAGAAAAATGCCTCAAACAGTTTTTCTCGGAACGAGGACCAAGATGGAAGGGCGGTGCCCTCCGAGGGGTCCGAGCACACCGTCTTCCACCACATGCGGGCGTTTCTCCCTAGAAAGTGGACCGCTAAGGGGACCCGCTCCTGCTCATCCATCAGCAAATCTTCGAAGAGCCTTTCTATGGTGTCTACCCATTTTTCCACGTCCCAAAGGTCTGTCGTCTCTCCCTCAAACACGGGTGGGTCGTACTTCTTGAAATCCGTCAAGTTCGCTCTCACCCTGTCCCGTTCGGTTTGCTTGATAGGGGCTTCCCCCACAGCGACGGCGGACACTCTGGGAGTAGGTGTCGCCGCGGTCTCTCTCAAGGGGTCTCCAATAGTGGCCCCCAGCATAGGTCCCGAAGTTGCTGGTGTCGATGCTACTAAAGGCGTTGTTGGCTGGACCGACGGTACCCCGATCACCGTGGTCGGAGGAGGGGCGACCATAGCCTCGCTGTCCGCCACCGGCGGTCCTGTCACTGGTGCGGCTGATCCGGGCAGAGGAGCCTGGGCGACCTCCACTGGTGTAGTCGGCTGTTGCATCGACTGACGCACCTGTTCCATAAATGTTGCTAACTGCCCGGCCATCTCTCGTAGTTGTTGTCGGAGAAGCTGATACTCCGCCGCTGTTAGCACCGTACTTTTTGCCCCTGCGTTCTCCGTTGATAACCTAGTCCGGGCCAGTATTCACTATATATAAAGAAAACAAGTCACTCCTAGACTTAACTGGTCTAGCACCAAGACCTACAGACGCACCGAAATTAAATCCCCCTTTTTCCCTCGCACACTCACGGTCTACCGCACCTATACCTTGGTTATCTCATGTTCAGTTGCTTGTGGCGTTATGCACTGTGGATGTTGGTTACTGACTCCTATGGTTAAAGTTGTTTTTCTCTGATACCATATAATCTGTCATGCCCCGGAGGTCTACGAATTAGCGGAAAACGTACATATATTTTTTTTCTTTTTTGAAGACAACCTCTCCTACCTGTGCGCGTCAGACCCGCCACATATACAAATTCACTCTTCAAACGGACAGAGTCTCCTTTGTATATGCACGGCGTCACATTTACAACAACATTCTTTAACCACACAGTCAAAGTGAATACAACCAGAGAGAGAGTAATACTGTTTATTTACAACCAAACTTTCATTCACGACATCAAGAGATGAAACTACGGGTTACAAACGGTGTCCACACGACACCTAGTTTTTCCAAAGTGTTAACACAAGTCACGATAGGGCGGCGACATCTTTTGAAAGGATAAATCCAGAGATTTACAAAGTAGTGCCTACACGACACTTGGTTTTGGAAAGCATTTTCGAAACCCTTTTGTTTGGTATAAAACATGCCGCATATAAGTCATTAAGAAGCATAATAAAGATCACATCACGAAAACAACTCTCAATCCAACATCCACAATATTCCACAGTCAAGCAATTGAGAACTTAAACTAAGTAACAGGAGATGAGATAACCCAAAGAAAGAACGACGAAATAAACCTCATACGGCTAATGTCCTCTAGACACTGCCTCACCATCGTCCCGACTACTACACCTAGTCAAACCTGTCACAGTGTGGGTAAAGTCAGAGACAAATAAAGTCGATGATCAAAACAATTAGAAGTATTTTTAAAGCAAACCGAATACACTGGAACCTTACGCTTTTTCCCTCACGAGTCCATATCCCTTGCTTTATTTGCATGATACCTGTCGGAAGGTCTTATGACCTCTCTCGTGCACAATCACTTTGCTTGCGTAATGCTTTAAACCCCTTCACGGTGCTAGTGCCACACTTATAGCTGGCGTGAAGGAGTCCCCACTCGGCACTTTCACTTTTGTGGGGTACACGGGTCAACGTACCACAATTTCGGAAAAGTACACCCTATCGGTGGCCAAACTGCTGGTGTGCGTGTAAGCATTCAAATACATGAATTGCCGAAATCGGCGTGTAACAATCACCGCGACACTCAGTCACCACAGATAATTATAGAAGAAACGGGAAATACTCATGCGATAGGTTTAAACAGTTGATACATCTCATCTACTTTATTAGACTTGTTATTATACTTGATATGATATCATAAAGCACTTATTGCAAGGGTACCCACCTGAAACGAAGATAAACGACCGCGCCCGTGACCCTCCTAAGCGATCAAAACTTCACGCGGCCTAATAAATTAACCAAAAGCACAATTTAACACTTTACCCTAAACATGCAAAATCAGTGGTCCCGACCACTGTAACATGAATCCCTTCCATCCCAAAATAATAAACCGATGAAAAACTAAAATCACTGTGCCAAGCGGACTGTGTCGTCAATCAAAAACCGTTGAGTCAAAACTGTCAAGCAAAACCGAAAAACTCAGATCAAACCGGACCTCTGACGGTAAAACCGATGGTTAACAACAACCGGACCGCGACTATATCATCGCGAATTCCATCGGAACCCAAATCCACTAACGGAAATCCAACAAAACCCAATTTCTAAACCGGTAGCCAACTCGGGACGTCAACGGTCAAGCCGAGAAGACCCCGACGGCGAAAACGATGAGAAAAAGGCCCGACGGCGCGACCCCGACGATTTTGTCAAGGCACGGAGCGACGGCGAAACTGGCACATGACATGGCGAAATGGTGGCTTAGATGACCCCGAGTAGCCATGCCAAGAAAACGGCGGAAACTGTGATCCCAAGGGTGAAAATGGTGGTCAAAACGGTGAAAAACGGACCAAAACGGAGCTACCGGACTTCCGGGCTGGCGGGTGGTGCACGGATCAGGAGTGGACCGGGTCTGCGAGTCGGGCGGCTGCGCGCGCGGACCGGGCTCACCTAGGGAGCGTGCACTAGGGGAGTTGGGCCGGGCCGGTGCACGGGCGAGGCGTGCACCGGGTCTTCGCCTTCAGGCCGCGGAGATGTGCGCCGAGTGCACGCCTATAGCGTGCACCGCACAGCAACGAGTAAGGCTGGCGCACGGGGGCGTGCGCCAGGTCCGCGCCTTCGGGCCCGTACGGGGTGAATAGTAACGCCCGTTTCGCACTTTCTTCTCCGTTTTCGCCCCTGCGAGGCTACGGCGACGACCCCACGAACATGGTAACGGCGGCGGCGGCCTCCCATTTAACAACGGCGGCGGTGGCCTCCCGTTAACTCCCCCATGCTCCGACGGAACACCCAATTAACCCCAAACAAATTCGCGGTAATTCTAACGATTAAACCCTTGATCGTAACATCGATCGGAAACCCGATTAGAAGACCGATTAAAAACCATCGATTAAACCCGGTCAAGAACAAGAACAAAACATTGATCAAAAACCAAAATCAAGAACCCGTGATCAATGTACCGATTAAAACGATCTCCAAAGGACACGGGAAAACCCACGATCGGACCGACGGAAGAGAAATAACGATCACTAACCTCGATCTATCGAGAACAAAGATTCGATCTTGTCCCTTGCGGTGTTGGGGATCCGGATCCGCTCCCCGTAGATGATGGCATCTCGTTCTCCGGTCTCCGGCACGTCAATCGGGGCGATCGGGTCCCTCCGCTTTCTCCTTCTTTCCTTCTTTTCTCCACAGGTTAGGGTTCTCTTTTCTTTTCTCTTCTCCTAACTAGGGTTTTATTTTTGGTCTTCGGTACGCACAAGAGGGAAGGGTTTGAGGAGGTGATCTTTTAAAACTAGGATTTTCCTTTCGGTAAACGGGGTATAATTATCTTTTTATTATTAATTTATTTTATTTTATTTTATTTTTCCTTTTCTTACGTACGTAAAAGGAAAACTCCCATATTCGGATATTTATTATTTAATAATAAATATCTAATCCCACGAGATAAATTTCAAAATTCCTTTAAAGGCGTGCCAGACCTTTTGCATGGATTCTGATGCACCCTACGTTTACCGTGACCTTCAAAACCCCATTTCGGAGATTCGTAAGTCGGATTTTAGATCCAATTTCACCGCCGTTCATCATTTTCCGAGCTCTATCACCGAAAAATACCCACACCGTGTGTTAGTCAACTCAAGAGAATTCGATAATTCAGTTTCCTCCAACTTATACTCTATTAGCAGGAGGGTAAAACGTTACACGAAAAATTATGGTATTACAGCAAGCCTGTAGGCAACTGGCCCTATGCGCTCCAACACCTCGAAAGGACCAATAAAACGAGGGCTCAGCTTCCCACGAATCCCGAATCTCCGGATCCCCTTCGAAGGCAAGACTTTCAAAAAGACATGATCTCCAACCATAAACTCAAGGTCTCGCCTCCGCACATCTGCGTAGCTCCTCTGTCTGCTCTGAGCGGTCCGAGAATGCTGCCTGACTACCCTGACCTTATCCTCTGCCTCTCACAGCAACTCTGGCCCCAATGTCCGCCTTTCACCCACATCGCTCCAATAAAGTGGGGAACGACACTTGCGTCCATACAATGCTTCAAACGGAGCTATCTGGATGCTCGCTTGAAAGCTATTGTTGTACGCAAACTCTGCCAGTGATAAGTGTCGCACCCAACCTCCTCCAAAGTCTAGCGTGCAAGCTCGGAGCATGTCCTCAAGAATCTGTATAGTACGCTCTGACTGTCCGTCTGTCTGTGGGTGAAACGCTGTGCTGAAACTGAGCTGTGTCCCTAAAGTGGCCTGTAGGCTCCTCCAAAAGCGCGAAACAAACCTCGGATCTCAATTAGATACAATGGAGGCGGGTACTCCATGCAGCCTCACCACCTCGTCTAAGTACAACTGCGCCAGCCGCTCGAGTGACCAAGTCACCTACACCGGTAAAAAGTGAGCAGACTTGGTGAGTCTATCCACGACTACCGAGATCGCATCCGCTCCAGTCTGTGCTCTCGGCAACCCAGTGACAAAGTCCATAGTGATATGATCCCACTTCCATTTAGGGATTGGGAGACTCTGCAACTTGCCAGCGGGTACACGATGCTCATCTTTACTTGCTAACAAGTTATGTGATGATCCAGACTACCGCAGGAACTGTGCAACATTAAACAGTGACTGTGGGGAGCTTATTCGGTGAAACGGAGCTTGTAGAATCGAAATTAGACATTTAAAATAGACTTAGCGCGAAAATCGGAGCAAATGGGATTTTCTGGGAGCTTTTTGCAAAATTTCGGATGAGAATTTGGCGAAACGGACGGCGGATTTAGACTCAGCGCGCGAAAACGATCAAAATGGTATATTCACTTTATTTTTTCGGCACCTTGGTACTGTTCACCGGAACAGTAACCCGGCCGGCCGGAATTACTGTTCCGGCGGCGGGCGACGGCGCGGCAGCGGAGCACGGCGGAGCGCCGCAAAGGGCGGCGGCGCGCGGCGCGGGCAGCGCGGGCAGGCGCGGGCAGGCGCGGGCAAGGGGCGCTGGTGCGCGGTCCATGGGCCTGGCGTGCACCGGGAGCACCGAACATTCCATTTGCCACGTGGCGTTCCCTCATTGGCTGGCCGGCTTCTAGAAGGCACGTGGGATGGTGACACGTGGCAAGCTCCCATTGGCTGACAGGATCCGGAAAACCCGGAGCGCGGAGCAACCACGTGCACCACGTGGACACGTGGCGAGATCTGAGTGGCCTTGCACATGCTGTTTGCTGTTATGTGGACACGTGGCGCATTATGGATGGCCAATTTTGGTGTTTCCTGTTCGGAATCTGGATCCCGTGTGGAGCCCAAGATGCTTTGGCCCATTATAAATAGAGGTCCCCCACCCCTCTCATTCCCCACCTCGAAATCCGAGCTCTAGAGAGAGAATCTCAGTTTGAGCCCTCTACAAAATTTCTTCCTCTCTCTCTCCTCTCTCTCCTCAAAATTCCAGAATTTCTGGAGTTACAGTTAGTGAGTTATCTGCGACGCGGCGCACTGCGACGGTTTTCTTTTTAGGCCCATTTCCCGTCGCAGTTCCGTCGAAAATTCCCTATGTGCTAACCAGGAGGAATTTCGCGACAGCGCGTTCCTAAGAGGTAAGGCTTCGATTTTCGTGTTGATCATTTTGCTCCATTTCGCACTTTTGGCATGTTTCCCGAGGCCTCTTTGACCCCCCTTTTTGCTGTGGAAATTTCTGGACAGCGTCAACTTCTCCGATTTTTATCTTGGCGTAGGATCATCAGATCGAGGCGTTTAAAGAGTCGATTTTGATCTACTCTTCGCGAGGAACGCAACCGTAATTTTTCCGGATTTTCCTGAGCACTGTATAGAGGTGAAAAACTCCTCTTTTCTCGTGCTGTTTGAAAAACAGCAAATATTATACTTTTTGGGATTTGTATTTATACCGGGAGCGTTGATTTGCAGGAATTGAGGACTGCGGACAGCCAGGAGACTACCTGGGGTGTAGTTTGAGCTGTTCGAGGTGGGCGGTTGTTGCTTACCTCATTTTTGACAAGCTCACTGGGATTACTAGAAATCCCCTAAAATAATGTGACAATTGATGAGAACCATTGGGACAAACTAACAGGACAAACTAACAGGACAATTGATGAGAACCATTGGGACATACTAATATGACAATTAATGAGAACTATTGGGACAAACTAATATGACAATTAATGAGAACTATTGGGACGAACTAATATGACAATTAATGAGAACTATTGGGACGAACTAATATGACAATTGATGAGAACTATTGGGACGAACTCTTCTAAAATTTAATATGACCCCACAGATTTTATGATGACTTATATCGGGACACTGTGATTGGAACAAAGGCTATAATTTCGCATGCAAATAATTTTTCCAGTAAATCAATCTTCTTTTAATATTTAACACCTTTCCACAGCTTTTGAAAAGTACGATTGCATGCTGGGTTGGACATCTAGTTAGCCCTATTTATTGCTACACTATCATATTGGGATTTGAACATGTTTCATTGTTGTCCTTTGCATCCAGATGCTTGTTGCTCAGGTATGAGCAGGGGTTTGGGATAGTGTAGTCGAGATTGCATTAGATTGTGGACTTGTGGGGTATTACGGTGACCGCGGACAGTAGGCGGTCGACCAGATGTTGGTCCTTGCATCAGATAGGGGTTGAGTCTGGTTTATTTTGCATTAGCTGGGGATTGGGTTTCCTCTAGTGGATGATGTTTCCCACTTATTGAGTACTATTGCATCTGATTGGGTATCAGGCTTCTTTAGTGGACGGTTTTTTCCCACTTTGATCATAGTCATGATCTAGTCCTGCTATATTGAGATATGTGCTACAGAGATACTTGTGATACTGATGACAGAGATACTTGTGATACTGATGACAGAGATATTTTACTCGTGTGGGTCGCTCCCCTCGAGTGCCACTCCGGAGGTAGGCTTGTTTTGGGATTCCGAGCCGTGTGTGCTGGTCCCTTGGGATTTCGAGCCTTGTGTGCTGGTCCCCTACTGAGTTCTTGAGTTCGACAGCAGAGCAGGCAATACCAGTTTTACTGGTAGCACAAGATTGGGTTATTTGATCAGATACTGTTTCCTGATGCATTTATACAGTCATTTCTTTTAGTATTGCATTTAGAGGCATAGTAGTGGTAGTTTTCCTATTTCAGTACCTTACCACTTCATCTTTTCCCATTGCCTCTAGTAGTCCTAGTGGGTGCGTCAGAGTTGAGGTTTTTACCCACTAGGGGAGGCTACTGGTTTATCTGGTAGTTCTCACCCCCCATTGTTGTTCCTCTCTTTCTTCTCCTTTATTTTGCAGCGTCATCTGTGGGAGCTGCGGGGCCATCATCGGCAGATCGAGGTAAGAAGATAGCGGACTAGCTAGATCGCCTGCCCCGACCATGAGAGTAGCTGGACTTATATTGTACCCCTTTCTATCTCAGACTGTAGCACCTTTATTTTGGGTCTGACTCTGGCCAGCTGGGTGTATTATTTTGGTGAGCTGGGAGATTATTGTACCTACTACAGTTTTATTTGTATTTTCAGTCTGAGGTACTATGTGGTTCTTCTATTTCAGCTCTGTATTATGCTCTGTTATTGTTATATTATATCTGAGCAGGTTACCAGCGCTTCGTGTACGCGGGAAATCCCGTGTGCATGGCGGATCTGTTAGCGAGCCCGGGTTCCGGTTTACACCCGGGGCGTGACAGATTAAGTTGGTATCAGAGCTTAGGGATAGGTCAGTTGGGACTTAGGAAACCCTAGGCTTTTGGCAAACCCTAGGATGATAGGGCGTGAGAGACGTGACATTTTGCGAAAGTCGTTGATTTATTTGTTTGACTCTTCCAGTGAGTGAAGAGAGACCGACATGCCTATTTCTGGTGAACAGTTATGTTGGCTGCAGACAACATAAAGTCACAGAAATAGGGGAATGTCTTTAACTTTCGTTAGATTGGGTCGTGTGGGGTTTTGTTTTCTTGATTTGTGGCTTCTGGTGACAGTATGTCGCCCCTTCGTCGTATTTCCGCCGGGGGTATTCCCACCCCTTCTGAGGAGCCCAAGCAGGCAGTATCTGCCGAACTGGGAGAACTGCGGGCCTTGGTGACCCAGTTGGTGGCGAGGAGCTTTCGACAGGATCAGCGCTTGGAGCAGCTGTTGGCGCAGAGGAGTGATCCGGCAGTCGAGAAGAGGGCTAGGGCTCCTGAGCGACGTTTTAAGAGAAAATGCCCAGCCCCGGATGTTGATGGACAGGCCAGTTCTCGGAGACGGCCACGGCTTCGCGGCAAGTGTATTTTCTGCCAGGCACAGCATGCTTATGATACTTGTGATCTGAGGTTTGGCCGCTGTTATCGGTGTGGACAGTCTGGCCACGTCCGAGCTACTTGCCCTTATGCGCCATCGACGGCTCCTTCTTCAGCATCTACTCCTTCTTCATCTCACCAGCAGTCACGGCAGTTGCGAGTTCCTGAAAGTTGTATCTTTTGTGGAGATCATCATTTTCCTAGTACTTGTAATCAACGGTGGGGACGTTGCTACCTGTGTGGACAGCCTGGGCACCTACGAGTTACGTGCCCTTCGGAGATAACCGTGGCACCTACTTCGGCGTTTGTCCCTACCACTTCCCAGCTACGACCGGGAGCTTCACCGACAGACCTTCAAGTAGATCAAGTTTCATTCCCCCGCCCTTCTGGAGAGAGACAGCCATTGTCGAGCAGTCAGGATGACTTAGCACTGGCGGAGGATTCCACTATAGCTGACCGAGAAGAAGCAGGTATGATTTACTTTCTGGCATAAGGACTCGTACCTCGTTTATATAGGGGCATCTCTTTTATTTGTAGAGAACGTGCATCATTGCATAGGGTTAGAAATAGGACTCTCACCTTGTGCACGGAAGGTGTAGATTCCCGATTGAACTCTGCACATGGAGGAGTGCTGTTAGCCCCGCCCGATTTAGATCGAGTCCTGGATTATGCCAGTAGACCTATTGGACCTGAGTCAACTGAAGGACTTCGATGTGGTCCTCGGGATGGACTGGCTGGCTCGGTATTTTGCGACTATTGATTGTGCCGCAAGGACCGTCACTTTTAGAGAGCCAGACCAGAAAATATTAGTATACCGGGGATGTCAGAGTGCTTTCTTTGCCTCTATGGTTTCGACTTCCCGAGCGAGGCAAATGATCCGTCGAGGATGTGTAGCCTTTTTGGCTAGTGTCGTTGAGGGGCCTACGGCGGCGCCGGGACTCGAGGATATCCCCATTGCCCGCGAGTTCCCGGATGTTTTCCCACCTGAGCTGACTAGCATGCCGCCAGATAGGGAGATTGAGTTCGTGATTGACGTAGTTCCAGGAACTGCGCCAATCTTTAAGGCTCCTTACCGGATGGCACCGACCGAGTTGCGAGAGCTTAAGGCGCAACTCCAGGGTTTGATGGATAAAGGTTTTATTAGGCCGAGTGTATCACCTTGGGGTGCGCCGGTGCTATTCGTGAAGAAGAAAGATGGGTCACTTCGACTGTGCGTGGATTATAGGGAATAGAATAAAGTAACCATCAAGAACAAGTACCCTTTGCCGCGCATTGACGATCTTTTCGATCAGCTGCAAGGGTCTTGTGTCTTTTCCAAGATAGATTTGCAGTCCGGTTACCACCAATTGAAGGTGAAGGCCGAGGATATCCTAAAACGGCATTTAGGTCACGGTACGGGCATTATGAATTTACAGTTATGCCTTTTGGACTAACTAATGCCCCTGCCGCATTCATGGATTTAATGAACCGGATCTTCCGACCATACTTGGATCGATTCGTAGTAGTATTCTTTGATGATATCTTGGTCTACTCCCGAAGTGATGCTGAGCATATGGAGCACTTAAGGATTGTGCTGCAACTTCTGCGAGAGAAGAAGTTGTTTGCCAAACTGGCAAAGCGCGAGTTCTGGCTTCGGGAGATAGTCTTCTTAGGCCATGTGATTTCCGCCGCAGGTGTGGCGGTGGACCCAGCAAAGATTGAGGCGGTTCGGGATTGGCCCCGACCGACGACGGTTTCTGAGGTACGTAGCTTTATGGGCTTAGCTGGGTATTACCGTCGGTTTGTGGAAAGCTTTGCGAAGCTCTCCACACCCCTCACTCGCTTGACGCGTAAGGGAGTGAAATTTATCTGGAGTGAGGATTGTCAGAGGAGTTTCGAGGAACTGAAGAATAGATTAATGACCGCTCCTATCCTTTTCCTCCCTGTTATGAGGAAAGGATATGTGATCTACAGTGACGCATCACACAGCGGACTTGGTTGTGTGTTGATGCAGGAAGGGAGGGTAATTGCTTATGCATCAAGGCAACTCAAAGATCACGAGAAGAATTACCCTACCCATGACTTGGAGCTTGCTGCTGTGGTGTTTGCACTGAAGCTCTGGCGTCATTATCTATATAGGGAACACTGTGAAATCTACACCAACCATAAGAGCCTAAAAGGAGCTAAATTTGAGTCAACGTAGGTGGTTAGAGCTATTAAAGGATTATGATATTTTCTACCACCCAGGCAAGGCTAATGTGGTCGCTGACGCCTTGAGTAGGAGGGCGGTGCAAAGTTTGTCTATGTTGATCACAAACCAGGCACCGCTATTAGAGGAGATGAGACGGCTCGAGATAGAGATTGTGTCCCCTGGGGTCACTGCTAGACTGACATCTTTAGTCTTGCAGCCCACTCTGCTAGACAGGATCAGGGAGAAACAGAGTGAAGACCCCCATTTGACCGGATTAGAGATCAAATTCCGAGTGATCAGTCAGGGGACTTTACGGTAGATGCCTCGGGAGTACTGAGGTACAGGAACCGAGCATGTGTGCCAGCAGATACAGAGATCAGAAAGCAGGTATTGCGAGAGGCCATTATACACCTTATACCCTACATCCTGGTGGGACTAAGATGTATAAGGACCTCAAGGCACACTTTTGGTGGAATGGTATGAAAAGGGATATCGGGAGATTTGTTGCTCAGTGTTTAACTTGTCAGCAAGTGAAAGCTGAGCATCGAGTGCCAGCTGGCAAGTTACAAAGTCTCCCAATTCCCGAGTAGAAATGGGACCACATTACAATGGACTTTCGTGGTCGGACTACCTAGGGCATGGGGAGGAGCTGACGCGATCTGGGTAGTTGTAGATCGACTGACCAAGTCAGCGCATTTCTTGCCTATGCAGACTACTTGGTCACTCGAGCGACTAGCCCAGCTATATCTAGATGAGATAGTGAGACTACATGGAGTACCAGCCTCCATTGTGTCAGATAGAGACCCGAGGTTTGTTTCGCATTTCTGGAAGAGTTTGCAGACAGCCTTGGGGACTCAGCTTAGGTTCAGTACTACTTTTCATCCGCAGACGGATGGGCAGTCAGAACGGACGATACAAATCCTGGAGGACATGTTGAGGGCTTACGTCCTGGATTTCGGCGGAGGGTGGATTCGACATTTATCTTTGGCTGAATACGCGTACAACAATAGCTTTCAAGCGAGCATTCAGATGACTCCGTTTGAAGCGTTGTATGGACGCAAGTGTCGGTCACCACTTTATTGAAATGATGTGGGTGAGAAGCGGACCTTGGGACCAGATGTCTTGATAGAAGCAGAAGAGAAGGTCCGAGTGATTCGACGGCATCTTCAAACCGCCCAGAGCCGACAAAGGAGTTATGCCGATGTTCGGCGACGAGACTTAGAATTTCAAGTTGGAGATCATGTATTCCTGAAAGTCTCGCCGTCCAAAGGAATCAGGAGATTCGGCATTCGTGGGAAGCTTAGCCCCGATACATTGGACCCTTTGAAGTTTGGAGCGTATCGGGCCAGTTGCCTACCGACTTGCACTTCCTCCGAGGCTTGCTGGTGTCCATGATGTATTTCATGTTTCTACTTTGAGGAAGTATGTCTTCGACCCATCGCACGTCATCGACTTCACACCGCTTGAGATCAGCGAGGATTTGCGGTATGAGGAGCGCCCACTGCGAATTCTGGATCGAGAGGTGAGAGAATTGCGCAATCGGGCCATTCCCTATGTGAAAATCCAATGGAGCAATCATGACGAGCGCGAGGCTACATGGGAGCTCGAGTCGGAGATGAGGAATGCTCATTCGAGACATCGGACTGAGGATTATTGTTTAGTCTCGTTTCGAGGACGAAACTCTTTTTAGTGGGGGAGGATGTGATGATCCAGACTCCCGCAGGAACTGTGCAACATTAAACAGTGACTGTGGGGAGCTTATTCGGTGAAACGGAGCTTGTAGAATCGAAATTAGACATTTAAAATAGACTTAGCGCGAAAATCGGAGCAAATGGGATTTTCTGGGAGCTTTTTGCAAAATTTCGGATGAGAATTTGGCGAAACGGACGGCGGATTTGGACTCAGCGCGCGAAAACGATCAAAATGGTATATTCACTTTATTTTTTCGGCACCTTGGTACTGTTCACCGGAACAGTAACCCGGCCGGCCGGAATTACTGTTCCCGGCGGCGGCGGCAGCGGCGACGGCGGGCGGCGGCGCGGCGGCGGCGCGGCAGCGGAGCACGGCGGAGCGCAGCAGAGGGCGGCGGCGCGCGGCGCGGGGAGCGCGGGCAGGCGCGGGCAGGCGCGGGCAAGGGGCGCTGGTGCGCGGTCCATGGGCCTGGCGTGCACCGGGAGCACCGAACATTCCATTTACCACGTGGCGTTCCCTCATTGGCTGGCCGGCTTCTAGAAGGCACGTGGGATGGTGACACGTGGCAAGCTCCCATTGGCTGACAGGATCCGGAAAACCCGGAGCGCGGAGCAACCACGTGCACCACGTGGACACGTGGCGAGATCTGAGTGGCCTTGCACATGCTGTTTCCTGTTATGTGGACACGTGGCGCATTATGGATGGCCAATTTTGGTGTTTCCTGTTCGGAATCTGGATCCCGTGTGGAGAAGATCCTTTGGCCCATTATAAATAGAGGTCCCCCACCCCTCTCATTCCCCACCTCGAAATCCGAGCTCTAGAGAGAGAATCTCAGTTGAGCCCTATACAAAATTTTTCCTCTCTCTCTCCTCTCTCTCTCCTCAAAATTCCAGAATTTCTGGAGTTACAGTTAGTGAGTTATCTGCGACGCGGCGCACTGCGACGGTTTTCTTTTTAGGCCCATTTCCCGTCGCAGTTCCGTCGAAAATTCCCTGTGTGCTAACCAGGAGGAATTTTTGGACGATTTTTGCGACAGCGCGTTCCTAAGAGGTAGGGCTTCGATTTTCGTGTTGATCATTTTGCTCCATTTCGTACTTTTGGCACGTTTCCCGAGGCCTCTTTGACCCCCCTTTTTGCTGTGGAAATTTCTGGACAGCGTCAACTTCTCCGATTTTTATCTTGGCGTAGGAGCATCAGATCGAGGCGTTTAAAGAGTCGATTTTGATCTACTCTTCGCGAGGAACGCAACCATATTTTTTCTGGATTTTCCTGAGCACTGTATAGAGGTGAAAAACTCCTCTTTTCTCGTGCTGTTTGAAAAACAGCAAATATTGTACTTTTTGGGATTTGTATTTATACCGGGAGCGTTGATTTGCAGGAATTGAGGACTGTGGACAGCCAGGAGACTACCTGGGGTGTAGTTTGAGCTGTTCGAGGTGGGCGGTTGTTGCTTACCTCATTTTTGACAAGCTCACTGGGATTACTAGAAATCCCCTAAAATAATGTGACAATTGATGAGAACCATTGGGACAAACTAACAGGACAAACTAACAGGACAATTGATGAGAACCATTGGGACATACTAATATGACAATTAATGAGAACTATTGGGACAAACTAATATGACAATTAATGAGAACTATTGGGACGAACTAATATGACAATTAATGAGAACTATTGGGACGAACTAATATGACAATTGATGAGAACTATTGGGACGAACTCTTCTAAAATTTAATATGACCCCACAGATTTTATGATGACTTATATCGGGACACTGTGATTGGAACAAAGGCTATAATTTCGCATGCAAATAATTTTTCCAGTAAATCAATCTTCTTTTAATATTTAACACCTTTCCACAGCTTTTGAAAAGTACGATTGCATGCTGGGTTGGACATCTAGTTAGCCCTATTTATTGCTACACTATCATATTGGGATTTGAACATGTTTCATTGTTGTCCTTTGCATCCAGATGCTTGTTGCTCAAGTATGAGCAGGGGTTTGGGATAGTGTAGTCGAGATTGCATTAGATTGTGGACTTGTGGGGTATTACGGTGACCGCGGACAGTAGGCGGTCGACCAGATGTTGGTCCTTGCATCAGATAGGGGTTGAGTCTAGTTTATTTGCATTAGCTGGGGATTGGGTTTCCTCTAGTGGATGATGTTTCCCACTTATTGAGTACTATTGCATCTGATTGGGTATCAGGCTTCTTTAGTGGACGGTTTTTTCCCACTTTGATCATAGTCATGATCTAGTCCTGCTATATTGAGATATGTGCTACAGAGATACTTGTGATACTAATGACAGAGATACTTGTGATACTGATGACAGAGATATTTTACTCGTGTGGGTCGCTCCCCTCGAGTGCCACTCCGGAGGTAGGCTTGTTTTGGATTTCGAGCCGTGTGTGCTGGTCCCTTGGGATTTCGAGCCTTGTGTGCTGGTCCCCTACTGAGTTCTTTGTTGGGTTATGTTAATATGGATCTAAATAGGGGAAAAAACACCTAGAGGGGGGTGAATAGGTGTAAACAATAAACACTCAAAAAATCATTGCGCAAATAAACCCAATGCGGAAAAATAAAAGAACACGCAAGATTTTTACGTGGAAAAACTCCAAACGGAGTAAAAAACCACGGGACCGATAACACGGTGAAATCCACTAGAATTAAAACACGTACAAGGTGATATAGCGTACTCACAGACGACTCAACCTTTTACCATACGCTCCTAGTAGATCTTCCCGCTCGCTCCACGACGCTTCTCGAATCCACGATCCGCGCCCAACGCTGAGTCCACAGCGTCCAACGTCGACTCCACGACGTCCGACCGAATCCACGGTCTTCACCCAATACCACGCTTCGAATCCACGAACGTAGTTGCACCTTGAATCCACAAGGCCACGCGAGTCCACGCGCCGATTTGGGGTAAATCGTTGTTTGTTTTGGGTGGTGATGATCCGCCGAATACTTAGATTAAAGATAGATCGGAAATACCATCTAAGTATTCATTGATTTGATTCTACTCAGAATGTGAGTATGGAAAACCTAGAATCAAATCAATCAATATAGATGAAGAAACATAGAATAAATCTATTGATTTCCTTTCTTCTCTATATATGTGGATTTTTCTTTTCGGCTATTTTTTTTTTGTAATAGCGGATGCCCTAGAAATGAATACAGGGCCTATTTATAGGTTAGAAACCATTGGAAGAAGATAGGAAACAAAAACTGCCTTTTCTGGAGATTTTTACCGACGGCGATCCGGATTGGAATTGGCGATCCGGATTGCAGAAGCAAGAAAGACGATTTCCAGAAAAATGGTAGTTCGGGATCCGGATCACAAAGTCCGATCCGGATCGTTCATACAGTTTTACCAGAACATCAATGTTCGGGATCCGGATTGCAAGCCCTGATCCGGATCGAGGAAGCAAACAGGTAAAACAAGTGTTCGGGATCCGGATCAGAGGATGCTGCGATCCGGATTGAACCAGTGTATGAACAAACACCCTTCGGGATCCGGATTGCCGAGTCCGATCCGGATCCTGAACATGTCCCATGTTCAGTTTTTGATGTTTAAGCAATTAAAAATTCTTCCAGGTGTTTCTACACTATAAGAAGTATTCGGATCATCAAAAATCTTTAGTTAAACGTACCTGATCCTTTTGAATTCTTCTTTCTTGAGATTGAGGTATACGATCCAAAGTTCTTTCATCTTCAATCTTCAAGACTTAATACATTCACGAAATACGCCAACTCAAATTCCGTAACAATCTCCCCCTTTGGCGGTTTCGTGACAAAACACAAATCCACAAAAGAAAATTCAAAAAGATATTTTTGTTGCTATCACCATACAACAAAAATTTACAAAAGAGATCCAGAAATTAAAAACATGAGATAAACTCCTAAGACAGACTCTAGACTTAGACATCTGTAATCTCTGCACAAAGAAATCATTCTTGACAAAAGAAATCGTTAGATACCCATACAAAACCAAATACAGAGATAGAGTTTATTCTCATCATGACATATGAAGAATTCAGATATGTAAGAGAATCATAGATAAGGACCAACATATCTTCTAAGCATTCAAAAACCAAATGTCACAAAAATTAGTCCAACATCAACTTGTTAGTCATATTACATGCCCAAATAGTTAGTCGAATAGTTAGTATAGAGGCATGTCACAAATCACAAGGGAAAAACCAAAGTTGAGTTGAAGACATACTTACCTTAATGATGTTACCACATTTACACAATGAGCATTTACACAATTTCGTCATTGTTCACATCATCACATCATTGTTCACATCATCACATCATTGTTCAAGGTTTTCTCTAACTCACTCCCCCTTTTTGTCACAAACAAGCCAAAAACAACAAAACAAAAGAGAGTTAAACAAAAATAAACAAACATGAAGAAAAGAAAATCCTGCAAAAACAACAAGAAGGTTAAAACACAAATTCACTCCTGAGAATCGGAGTCATCAGATGTTGTGCATCCCATTTTAGCAAACATCTTCTTCATTAGCTTCTTCATCGAAGAGACTGACTTAGTCAAAGTGATCTGTGAAGCTGTGATGATTTCCAGCTCCTTTTTCACAACTTGAATTTCTCCTTTCATTTCAGTGAACTCAGCAGACATGCGCTCTTGTTCATTGGAGAGTCGCTGTTGTTCTTTAAAAATTGAGTTTACTGAAGCATCATCTTCTGAAGTCGATGGAGGCGCTTGCTGTGCAGGTGGGATAGGAGCTGTAGAGGTAGTTGCTGGTTGTCGAGCTCGTCGGATTGGAGGAGATGGAGGATCATCTTGTTTTGTCGATAGAGATTTACTATCGTTGTTTCATTGATCGTACCTAAACTGTACATATAGGAGCTCGCGCTTGTATCAACTTTGAATTTCCTAAGGATTCGCATGATGATCATTGGATAGGGTAGTCTCTCTGTGGGGTGAGAGTGTTCCACATATCGTGACATCCTAGCCCAAATGAGATAAGGAATGTTCAAGTTTGCTCCCATTGCTGCGGTTGGGTTCCCAAGAAGATAAAGAAATAGCATTCTATCCCATCGAAGAACCTTTGTATTCATATTGGGAAGAATGTTGTAGCAGACAATGAAGTTGATATACTTATACTCTTTTCGAAGCTCTTTAGAAAATACCGAATTTCCGGTAGACAAAGTATCCGGATGCAAATTCCATTGACTACAACTCTCCAAGAGTTTTCTGTGAAGACTTGAGTCTTCAGATAATGAAGTCCATCAGATCTAGCTTTCATACTGAGTACCTCTCCAATCAATTGGGGAGTGACTTTGATTTTGATACCTTTAACCACGGTGTGAAATTCTCGACGTCCGTCAACATGATCAGTTAGACTTGCAGCATTCTGATAAAACATCCGAACTGAATGTGGACAATACCCAGTTGACTCAGGAAAGTTGCAAATTGGACCGAGACCAACTTGATTATATAAAGTCCCAAAAGCTGCAGAGCGTTCCATCATTGGTTTGACATTGACATGTCTCTCACCAATGCATTCTCTTTTCTCAAAATCCTTGATTCTCGTGGAGCTAATGAATTCCTGAGGAGGGGGCTGGCTAGCAATTGGTTCCTCAATTGAAATTCCCTTTGCACTGCCTCTTTTTCTTGCACCAGTCTTTGTTCTTGTTCTGATTTGACTTGGTTCCATGGGAGCTTTTCCCTTTTCTGCAGCAGTAGGAGGAACCTTTGTCTTTGAGGCTTCTGCAGGTGCTTTCCCCTTGGATACAATAGGGACATCTTCCTCAATCTCTAGGTTATCCCAGTCAATCGAGTCCGTTTCCGAATCCGTGTCGGAATCATTCTCAGCTCGCTTGGTTCTCTTTGCTTTCTTAGGTTTGGCAGTGTCCTTAACATGGACCATTGCAGCAAGTAGGAAAATGATCCAGGTGATCACCATTGCTGAAAGTGCTTTGAGTTTAAAAGGTGTCCTGTGAAAAATCAACTCAAGAACACATGAAAAAATCGTCAATTTTGAAAAATTTGAAACATTGTACCTAGACAATCATAATCATGTAGAGAAGCTAAGAATCAAATTAGTTTTCCAAAAAGAATTTTAAAAATAGATCAATCCCATGATTTTCAAAAATTCCTCTTTTATGCCCTAAAACAGAATTTTTAGAAATCGAAGCCTAAAAACTCGTTAATCAGGTAAAAACCCAGCATAAACGTAAAACTAATTGACCCAGAGTCCTTATTTCAAAAGAAATTTGATCAAAAACCATTCACAAACGAAAAAGATCCAAGTTTTCAACTCACGTTTGATGAAAAACCATAAAAACTGTGAAAAACCGAGATTTGATCAACAAAACTTACTTGGAATCGAAGAACTTTGAGTTTGGAAGCTCCAAGATGCAAGAAATCTAGAGAGAGAAACTCTAGAGGCTTGAAAACAAAAGATTAGGGTAAAAGAAATCGAAATCTCTTTGTTCTTATAAAAACCCTAGCCGTGATCCGGATCGGATCGTGATTGTGATCCGGATCGGCTACCCGCAGGAAGAATCCTGCGTTCGGGATCCGGATCACTTACCCCGATCCGGATCGGCTTCCACTTTTTCTCCAGAAAAATTCAGAAAAATTCCATAAAATCCAGAAAAAGTATGTAAGCACTTTATCATGTCAACTTTAAACAAAAGACATCGTTTCATACAACAAGAAATAGATTATGCAAAATCTATCAAAAATACCAAAAATGAAACGAAAATTTACGAAAGTTAAAACACTTAAAGTTGAACAACTTCAATTACATCTATCCTGATCTTATGTGTAATGCCTTTATCAAATCATCAATTTTGGTAAAGAAAATGAAATACCAAGATCAATAGATGTTTGAAATCCCAGATAAGTTAGATAATATATCTAGACAATCTGTTGAAGGAGTGGCTCTTTGAGCATCTTAAATCAAAAATCCCACCTTATACCAACGATGAAATATGACTGAGTCAAATATTTCAATATGCATTTTGTCAATAAAAAAAAATTTGCTTTGCATTCATGGAGTATCTTTTTCTTTCTTTCATTTCCTCCATGTGGTGGTAGTTTTCACACTCCTCATTGGGATGTAACTCTTTCCACATCTTTTGAGCATTTTACATTTCATTGACTCCCCCTCAATTGGCTATCAATTATTTAATATATAAGGTATTCAACCAAACCATTGATCTCGAATTCATACTCGACTAAGCAATCAAATATGATAATGACTATACCAAGAGATCATTGAGAGAGAAATTGACTTTGATCACTTAAAAGATGGTTTAATTAACGTAAATGATCATTGCAACATGAAATATTATGATATCAAAAGCATAATAAATTTCTAAATACATAAAAGGATGCAATTAAAGTCAATTATGATTTATGCTCAATTAATGTCCTATGTACAAAACATAGATAATGAACAAAACAAAAACAAAAACAAAACCTAACCTAAGCAAAGGTTTCAAAAGAGTTTATTTCAAGGAAAGCATGCCAATTGCTTTACGCAAGTGAATAAAACGTTTTTGATCCAAAGGTTTTGTTAAGATATCAGCTAATTGATCCTCAGTTGAAATATATGACAGTTGAAGAATGTTTGATTCAACTAGCTCTCTAAGAAAATGATATCTAAGTTCAATATGTTTTGTTCTAGAGTGCAACACAGGGTTTTTTGAAATGTTAATAGCACTAGTGTTGTCACATAAAATGGTTACCGAAGTTGCTGAAATCCGGAAATCGCTCAACACGCTTTTCATCCATAACAATTGGGTTGAACAACTTCCTGCTGAAATGTACTCCGCTTCGGCAGTCGAGAGTGCTATGCAGTTCTGCTTTTTACTGTGCCATGCAACAAGGCAATGACCAAGATAGAAGCATGCACCACTCGTGCTTTTCCGATCATCCACCGATCCAGCCCAGTCGGCATCTGAGTATCCAACAATATCCAAAGTCGTTCCCATAGGATACCAAATTCCGAAACTGATTGTACCTTTGATATATCGGATGATCCGCTTCACCCTTTCAGGTGAACCTCCTTCGGTGCTGATTGATATCTCGCACAAATCCCAACACTGAAGGATATATCCGGGCGACTAGCCGTGAGATATAGTAGACTCCCAATCATACTGCGATACAGTTTCTCGTCTACATTCTCACTATGTGATTCACTTCCAAGTCCCTTATGGCTAGTTCCCATTGGAGTCGGAAAATCCTTAGAGTTTTCAAGATCAAACTTTTTGACCAACTCCAGTGCATACTTGGATTGACACAAGTGAATACCTTCATCGTTTTGTTTAACTTGTAATCCAAGAAAATAAGTCAATTCGCCCATCATGGACATCTCAAATTCGCTTTCCATGGTCTCCGCGAATTTGGAAGCATCATTATCTTTTGTCGCACCAAATACAATGTCGTCGACATAGATTTGTGCTACAATGAAATTGTTTTGATAATGCTTCACGAAGAGAGTCCTGTCAGCTCCCCCTCGAGTGTAGCCCTTTTCCAAAAGGTGCTTAGTCAGCCTTTCGTACCATGCTCGCGGTGCTTGTTTCAGACCGTAAAGAGCCTTTTTCAGACGAAAAACATGGTTAGGTAGTTTATGGTCCACAAAACCTTTCGGTTGAGCCACATAAACTTCCTCATTTAAAAAAACCATTTAAAAATGCGCTCTTAACGTCCATTTGAAATAATTTGATTTTAAAATGGCAAGCAATCGCAAACAATATACGAATGGACTCGAGTCTAGCTACAGGGGCGAAAGTTTCGTCAAAGTCTATACCTTCTACTTGAGAGTAGCCTTGAGCAACTAACCTTGCTTTGTTCCTGATGATAGTACCTTCTTCATTTTTCTTGTTCTTGAAGATCCATTTGGTACCTATCACATTGTGTTGCTTCGGAGGCTTCGTCAATTCCCAGACTTTGTTTCGCTCGAATTGATGGAGCTCTTCCTGCATTGCTTTAATCCAATAGTCATCTTGGAGAGCTTCATCAACATTCCTTGGTTCGATTTGAGATACATAGCATGCAAATCCGCAAACCAATTGTCTCCGTGTTCTAACTCCTTCTTGTGGATCTCCAATGATGTTCGATTCAGGGTGATCCTTGGAGATGCGTAACGTTTGAGGTAGAGGAGTAGACGGAGGTACACGAGATGATTCCTGCACATCAGATAAACTTGAAGAGCCGTTAGATGCATCATTATCATTGAAAGAATTGTTAGAAGAAGATGCATTAGCAGGTGTATCATCATCAAGAGAGATATCGAGGGTAGATTTTTCCGAGTCAAAGTGAAAAGCTTCATCTACCTTAACATTTATTGATTCTACGATCGTCTTAGATTGTAAGTTAAAAAACTCGATATGCTCTGCTGTTTGTAGAATAACCTAAGAAAATCCCTTCGTCACTTCGAGAGTCAAATTTTCCAAGATTCTCACGATCACGTAAAATAAAACACCGACTCCCAAAGATGCGAAAATATTTGATGTTAGGTTTTCTACAAAACCAAAGTTCATATGGTGTATTCAATGTCCCCGGGCGCAAATACACGCGATTAATAACATAAACAGCAGTGTTTACCGCTTCAGCCCAGAAATAAAAAGGTAAGTTCCGGCTGTGAAGCATAACACGTGCCATTTCCTGTACGACCCTGTTTTTGCGCTCGACTACACCATTTTGTTGAGGTGTATAAGGTGCGGAGAATTCATGTTTAATGCCATTAGAGGAGCAAAAATCAGTGAATTTGGAATTTATGAATTCCCCACCTCTATCACTTCTAACTCGAGTAATCTTTTCATTCTTTTCAATCATAATACGAAGGCAGATATCGTGAAAAGAATCAAAAGTATCAGCTTTTTCTTTTAAAAATGCTACCCAAATATATCTAGAAAAATCATCAACCAATAAGAAAATATACCATTTACCTCCCAGAGATGGTTGACGAGTTGGCCCCATTAAGTCCATATGCAAAAGTTCCAAAGGCCGTTTTGTACCTATGTGGTTCAAGTTCTTGTGTGCAGTCCTAGACTGTTTTCCTTTTTGGCAACCGCCACACACAAGGTTTTGTTCAAAAGAAAGTTTCGGAACCCCCTTGACCACATCTTTGTTCGAAATTCTAGCAAGTTCCTTAAAGTTTATGTGACCTAGCCTTTCGTGCCAAAGAGTTTCATTTTTCAAAGATGCTAGGTTACACTTTTCAGAAATCTTAGTAGGACTACATAACAATTGTTTTCTGACCTAACCCCTTTTAAAAAGAAAGCATGGTTCTCGTCAGTTACAGTACATTTATCAGATGAAAAATTAACTGAATAACCACTATCACAAAGTTGACTTATGCTTATGAGGTTAGTCTTGAGGCCATGAACAAATAACACATTGTATAGAACCGGGCCATCTGGAATAGCTACCGTTCCCTTTCCAACAATTTTGGAAGACCGACCATCTCCGAAAACAACAAGTCCTCCGGAGTTTTTCTCAAATGTTTGAAAACAGTTTTTGTCACCGGTCATATGACGGGAACACCCGCTATCCAGATACCAAGACGAACTATCATATGCATGCAAGGAAACATTAGTAGCAAGACAAGGGAAAATTTCACCTTTGCGCATCCAAACTCTTTTGGAGTGCGTCGGTAATGATCGTGAAGTTGATCTCCTAGGTGAGAGCGTCTTGCTTGAAGAGTTGCTGCTCCTCGATGATGTCGTCTTGAGCGGTGTACTACCAAGGCTCTTTTCCTTTGAATGAATTGCACTTGATTTCTGAGGAATAGCCTTTTTGGTAGTCATTGCAAGAGGTGCTTGAGGTGTGCGTTTGGCTTCCATCTTGCAATTTCTCCTTATGTGCCCTGAAATGCCACAACGAAAACATACCTTAATTCTTGTCGATTCCGAGGAGGATGTGGTAGTGTAGGGCCCCTGAACCCCCATGCAGCTTTTTCCCGTGAATCCACTTTTTAAACACCTGTTGATGGTGTATCTGGCCCATAGTGCATCAAAGGGATGCCACAGATGGACCCTGCGAGCTTTGGTTAGCTGTTTGGGCCTTCGGCTGCTTTTGCCGAATTTTAGAAAAGGATTTAGGCCAAACGGATGTTGGATTTGGATTCAGCGCAGAAAAACGCTTGAAATTGGCTTTTTGTTTGCCCAATTCTGAGTCCGGATGTCCAAAAGCGGACTCCCGGAAGTTTTGGCAGTTTTTGGCGCTTGCGGGGGCCTCCGGCAAATTTTGGAGGCAGATTTTGGCAAAACGGACGTCGTTTTTGGAATCAGCGCGCGAAAACGGTCAAGATGGGCTATTTGCTTGTTGATTTTGAGCTTGCGGGTACTGTTCACGCCGGAACAGTGTCGCCGGCGATCGCCGGCGATCGCCGGCGGCGGCGGGCAGCGTCGGCGGGTGGCGGCGCCGCCGCGGGCAGGCGGCTGAGGGCGCGGGCAGGCGGCTGAGGGCGCGGGCAGGAGCGCGGTCCACCGCGGGGGTCGTGCACCGGAGGCGGGCCACGTGGCGCCTTCCGGTTGGCCGGCGCAGCAGACGCGGTCCACGGAGTTTGGGCCGGGTGCACGGTAGACCGGGTGGACACGTGGCGAGGTTTGGTTGGTTGGTGTTGTGCTCCCGGTCCACGCAACCTGCGGAGTGGTTGACCGGGGCAGGTGCCGTACGCGGGCAGGTGACCGGGAAACACGGCGACGTGCGCGGTGCACGGCGCGGCGTGCGCGGTGCACGGGCGGCCGGGGACACGTGGCGCGTCGCCATTTGCGGGCGCTTGTACTCCGGGTGCAGCTGGGCTCGGCAGTGTAGTGGGCTGGGCCGTGTGGTGGACCGGGCCGCACTGTGCGCGCCCGGAAATCATGGGCCGGGCCGCACTGTGTGCGCCCGAAACTTTTCGGGCGCCCGGAAAATAGGACATGGTGGGTATTTCTTGATTTGTTTTTCTCAGCCTTTATAAACCCCCAACCCGAGCTCCACTCTTTCCTCTTTATCTCCCAACCCATTCACCTTCAGCCCGAGCACCCTTAAGCAAAGTTTTTCATCTCTAAGTGCTTGATCTCCCTGCCAAGTTTCAAGAGTTTTGGAGGCACGAATCCCGAGGTTCCCCATTTTACGGTGCGGCGCGACGTTGCTTTCTAGTGTTCTTCTTCGGCGCAGCGATAGTATTTTTGCTCCCCTGGGCTACCCCGACATCATTTTCCTGTGATTCTTGCACCAGTAGACTCCTAAGAGGTAGGACTTCATCTTTCGTTTTGGTCGCGCTTTCCCGTTTCGAGGTTTTGGCACGGATCCCGAGGCAAACAGTGACCCTATTTTCTGTGTGGATTTACTTGACAGCAGCGGAGTATTTCGGCCATATCTTTGCGCACGAGCGTCTGACGGAAACGAGCTTATACAACTTTTTCATCTACGGATCGCAAGGAACGCGCTCGTATTTTTATTGGATTTTTGTGAATTTTATTTCGAGGTGAAAATTACTGTTTTCTCAGTGAACAGTAATCTGTCCTTAATACAGATTTTTGTATGAGTGTGCCCCCTTGCCGAATTTTTATCTTGATGAACAGAACTCGGATTTGGGCGTGCAAGGTACCGTTGCGAAGCTATCGACGCGAGGATCGCCGTGATATTTTTATTGGAATTTTCTGGGCAATTTCTGCAGGTGATAATTTAACAGTTCAGAATTCGAGGTTGTATGTGATTATTAGTGCTATAATTGGGAGCCTAAGTGTAATTAGTGAGCTTTGTACTGTACCAGGAATATTTCGGGTGTGCTGAAATTGTGGAAGCAAGGATTTGGAGTTTTGGTATTTTCTAGCTGTACGGACTTGGACAGTTGCACTTCAGGTGGGTGGTTGTTGTACTCCTCTCCTTTGTTATGCCCACTAGGAATATCAGAGTACCCATGTATTGACGATGCTAAATGTGTTGATTGGTAGACTTGCATGCTCCAGGAAATTAATTATTGGTTATTTGGATCCTGATAAATTATTGTTAGAATGATCACCTGATTTTAATCGCTTAACTAATCTGGACTGTATGCTTGGAGACTAAATAGGAATTGAGGACTGCAAAACTGATAATTTTTCATATGAGACTGTCACCCTGGCTTATGTCACTCTAAATTATTTATTCTTGGAAATTGGACAAAATGTTGGAACAATGCATGATTAAATTGATCACATAATTATGTCATCTTTTACTGCTATACTATTTTTGGGACTTGACTTAGGAGAAACCATGCATTTGCTCTTTTCTTCTTCTATTGTTGACACTTGCGGCTTAGTCGCTCAGGTTCGAGCGTCTGTTAGACAGTGTAGTCAGGTATTGGGGATTTGGGACAGGTTGGGTTTATGTCAGGGTGTTGCGGCGACCACGGATCTTGGGTGGTTGACCGGGTTGTTACTATTGCATCAGATTGGGTGTTTTGGGGATCGGGCTATCTTTAGTGGAGGGTTTTTCCCACTTCCTTGAGTCTCGATCCAGTCCTGCTATTATGAGACAGTGGATACAGTGATACTTGATACAGTGATACTTGATACAGTGATACTTGACACAGTGATACTTTACTCGTGTGGGTCGCTCCCCTCGAGTGCCACTCCGGAGTAGGCTTTCCACGGTGCAGAGCGCCGGGCACCATGCTGGTTTCTTGAGTTCGACAGCAGAGCAGGCAGTGCCAGTGTTCACTGGCTGTCAGATTGGGTCATTATGACAGGCTTCTTGATTCTGATGCATCACTTTCTCCATCCTTATTGGTTGGTCATATAGAGGCATATTAGGGATAGCACTTTATCAGTTGCTTCATTTATCTGCATCCCCTTTCTTTTTCTTTCCCTCTTTGCCTCTGATCACCTGGTGGGCATATCTGAGCTGAGGCTTTACCCACTAGGGGAGGCTACTGTTTATAGTAGTACTTACCCCCATTGTTTTTCTTGTTTCTTTCTTTCCCTTGTTTTGCAGAGTCCTCAGTGGGAGTTGCTGGGCCGTCAGCAACTGATCGAGGTAAGCGGATTGCGGACTAGATAGAGAGCCACCGAGGGTCGTAGCTGGAGATTTTTGGGTACCAGGACTTCTCAGACAGTTTTCTTGTATTTCTTTTGGGGACTGGCTTCTGCCAGCTGTTTGTATTTTAGTAGTGAGCTGGGAGAGACATCTGTATTTTATTTTACTGTTGTACCTTTTACTTCCAGCACCTGTCTGAGATACAGTAGTTTTAGTTTAGCTCTGATTATTATGCTCTTTTATTATTATTTCTTATCTGAGCAGGTCACCGACGCTTCGTGTATGTGGAAAATACCGCATGCACGGCGGATCTGTGGACGGGCCCGGGTTCTGGTTTACACCCGGGGCGTGACAGGTAGGCTTGTTGTCGTTAATTGTCGTGAATTCCGGTGTCGGAGGAGGAGATACCGACTGAGGCACAAATACTGTCCCACTCGAACTTGGAATGTCTCCAGTTTGAGTGTATCCGAGGCCGAACTTATTTCTTTGACCAAGACCAAGAAGTCTGTCCAACTTACTCCTTCCAGAAGAAAATCTCTTTAAGTCGTCCTTCAGTTGGCGTATGGTCTCCGTCATTTCCAATTTTTCCTGTCGAGCCTCGCCGTTGAGCTTCAAGAAGTAATTCGCTTTGTTCACCATATCTATATAATTCTTCTCGAATTGCTCATTGGACTCTTGAAGGGAAACATTTGTTTTAATCAAATTATCCCTTTCCACTTCAAGATCAGTTGAGAGAGAGGTTACCCTTTTTACTTCTTCTTCGAGATCCTGCAATCTCCCTTTCAACCCCTTGTTTTGCTTAGCCAGTTTCTTTGAATCCCTCAACAGTCTGTGGTAGGCTAGAGCAAAATCTTCACCTTCAGAATCATCCGATTCATCGTCCGTTGCAATCTTTTCAACATGGGAGGAGTTGGACAAGGAATCGGAGGTACTCGCCATCAAGCACATGAAGGGTGAAGATGTAGTGGACGCGTGGAAAGCTGTCGCGTTGTCTTCTTCATCACTTGAGGATGACTCATTTGACGTGGAGTTGTCATCCCAAGTAACGACTTGCATCGCTTTCTTCTTTGCCGGATTCTTGTTGGGACACTCCGTTGCAATGTGGCCGTAGCCTCGACATTTGAAGCACTGAACTTGTCCCTCCGAACTTTTCTTATCCTTTGAGAAGTTCTCTTGGTTCCTTGACTTGTAACTTGAAGGACCCTTGCCTTTCTTCGACTTTCCGAAGGATGAAGTTTTGCTTGAATTTCCCCTTCGGAAGTTGCGGCGAAACTTCCTTGTCAAGAGAGCGAGCTGCTTCTCAAAGTCCTCCATAGAAAGGTTCTCGTCGTCGTCCGAGGAGGATGAATCCGCGTCTTCTTCTTTAGTTGATTTCAATGCGTAACCTGAAGACTTAGAAGAGGATGCCTTTCCAGAAGAATAGTTAGTAGGAAATGTCATTTCATAAGTTTGTAAAGCACCTACTAATTCTTCTACACGCATTTCGTCCGGGTGTTTAATTGTTTCAATGGCTGCGACCTTCGGGCGAAATCGTTCAGGAAGAGTTCTTAAAATCTTTCTTACAACTTTAAATTCTGGAATCTTCTCTCCCAAGTTAGCACATGAGTTTACGATGTCTTGCAATCGTGTGTAATAGTCAGTGAAAGATTCATTCTCTGCCATAGAGATAGAGTCAAATTTGCTCGTAAGCATTTGCAGTTTCTGAATCTTCACTAGGTTAGTTCCCTCATGCGTAACTTGAAGAACATCCCAGATTTCTTTCGCAGTCTCACATGCCGAGACGCGAGAGAACTCTGTTTGCGACAAAGCATTAAATAGAGCATTAATCCCTTTGCCATTGTAAGAAGATGATCACTTTCTTCCTTGGTCCATTTCGACCTAGGTTTTAAGGTGCGAACATCATCAATAATTTCAGTTGGATTAGACCATCCTAATTCAATTGATTGCCACACCCTTTCGTCGATGGAAATTAAAAAGGCTTTCATCCGTACTTTCCAGTACGCATAATTTGTTCCATCAAAGAAAGGGGGTCGATTGATGTTTCCACCTTCAACCATTGTTTACAACCCTATTCCCGCTCTGATACCACTTGTTGGGTTATGTTAATATGGATCTAAATAGGGGAAAAAACACCTAGAGGGGGGTGAATAGGTGTAAACAATAAACACTCAAAAAATCATTGCGCAAATAAACCCAATGCGGAAAAATAAAAGAACACGCAAGATTTTTACGTGGAAAAACTCCAAACCGGAGTAAAAAACCACGGGACCGATAACACGGCGAAATCCACTAGAATTAAAACACGTACAAGGTGATATAACGTACTCACAGACGACTCAACCTTTTACCATACGCTCCTAGTAGATCTTCCCGCTCGCTCCACGACGCTTCTCGAATCCACGATCCGCGCCCAACGCTGAATCCACAGCGTCCAACGTCGAGTCCACGACGTCCGACCGAATCCACGGTCTTCACCCAATAGCACGCTTCGAATCCACGAACGTAGTTGCACCTTGAATCCACAAGGCCACGCGAGTCCACGCGCCGATTTGGGGTAAATCGTTGTTTGTTTTGGGTGGTGATGATCCGCCGAATACTTAGATTAAAGATAGATCGGAAATACCATCTAAGTATTCATTGATTTGATTCTACTCAGAATGTGAGTATGGAAAACCTAGAATCAAATCAATCAATATAGATGAAGAAACATAGAATAAATCTATTGATTTCCTTTCTTCTCTATATGTGGATTTTTCTTTTCGGCTATTTTTTTTTTGTAATAGCGGATGCCCTAGAAATGAATACAGGGCTATTTATAGGTTAGAAACCATTGGAAGAAGATAGGATCAAAAACTGCCTTTTCTGGAAATTTTACCGACGGCGATCCGGATTGGAATTGGCGATCCGGATTGCAGAAGCAAGAAAGACGATTTCCAGAAAAATGGTAGTTCGGGATCCGGATCACAAAGTCCGATCCGGATCGTTCATACAGTTTTACCAGAACATCAATGTTCGGGATCCGGATTGCAAGCCCTGATCCGGATCGAGGAAGCAAACAGGTAAAACAAGTGTTCGGGATCCGGATCAGAGGATGCTGCGATCCGGATTGAACCAGTGTATGAACAAACACCCTTCGGGATCCGGATTGCCGAATCCGATCCGGATCCTGAACATGTCCCATGTTCAGTTTTTGATGTTTAAGCAATTAAAAATTCTTCCAGGTGTTTCTACACTATAAGAAGTATTCGGATCATCAAAAATCTTTAGTTAAACGTACCTGATCCCTTTGAATTCTTCTTTCTTGAGATTGAGGTATACGATCCAAAGTTCTTTCATCTTCAATCTTCAAGACTTAATACATTCACGAAATACGCCAACTCAAATTCCGTAACATTCTTGAGTTCGACAGCAGAGCAGGCAATACCAGTTTTACTGGTAGCACAAGATTGGGTTATTTGATCAGATACTGTTTCCTGATGCATTTATACAGTCATTTCTTTTAGTATTGCATTTAGAGGCATAGTAGTGGTAGTTTTCCTATTTCAGTACCTTACCACTTCATCTTTTCCCATTGCCTCTATTAGTCCTAGTGGGTGCGTCAGAGTTGAGGTTTTTACCCACTAGGGGAGGCTACTGGTTTATCTGGTAGTTCTCACCCCCCATTGTTGTTCCTCTCTTTCTTCTCCTTTATTTTGCAGCGTCATCTGAGGAAGCTGCGGGGCCATCATCGGCAGATCGAGGTAAGAAGATAGCGGACTAGCTAGATCGCCTGCCCCGACCATGAGAGTAGCTGGACTTATATTGTACCCCTTTCTATCTCAGACTGTAGCACCTTTATTTTGGGTCTGACTCTGGCCAGCTGGGTGTATTATTTTGGTGAGCTGGGAGATTATTGTACCTACTACAGTTTTATTTGTATTTTCAGTCTGAGGTACTATGTGGTTCTTCTATTTCAGCTCTGTATTATGCTCTGTTATTGTTATATTATATCTGAGCAGGTTACCAGCGCTTCGTGTACGCGGGAAATCCCGTGTGCATGGCGGATCTGTTAGCGAGCCCGGGTTCCGGTTTACACCCGGGGCGTGACAAGTTAAGCAGTGTGCCACAAATCTCCCAATGTCTCTCTTCATACCACTCCACCAAAACTGTTCCTTGAGGTCCCTATACATCTTAGTCCCACCAGGATGAATGGTATAAGGTGTATAATGGGCCTCTCTCAAGATCTGCTCTCGAATCTCTGAATCCATAGGCACGCAAGCTCGGTCCCTGTACCACAGTACTCCCAAAGCATCAACTGCAAAATCCCCTGTCAACCCAATCTGAATCTGCTCTCGATTCCTCATCAAGTGGGGGTCCTCACTCTGTTTCTCTCGAATCCTGTCCAACAGAGTGGGTTGCACGACTAAAGACATAAGTCTAGCAGAGACCCCAGGGGACACAACCTCGAGCTCTAACCGCCTCATCTGCTCAAGTAATGGCGCCTGGTCGGTAATCATCAAAGATAGGCTCTGTACTGCTCTCCTGCTCAGGGCATCAGCAACCACGTTGGCCTTGCCAGGATGGTAGAGTATGTCCATATCGTAGTCCTTTAACAATTCTAACCATCTGCCCTGCCTCAAGTTGAGCTCCTTCTGTGTAAACAGGTATTTCAAGCTCTTGTGGTCGGTGTAAATCTCGCAGTGCTCCCCATACAGGTAATGGCGCCACAACTTCAGTGCGAAAATCACTGCAGCTAGCTCCAAATCATGTGTAGGGTAATTCTTTTCATAATCCTTAAGTTGCCGTGAAGCATAAGCGATTACCCTACCCTCCTGCATCAGCACGCAACCAAGTCCACTGTGCGATGCATCACTGTAAATCACGTATCCTTTCCCCATAACAGGGAAGGAAAGGATAGGAGCCGACATCAGTCTGTTCTTTAATTCCTCAAAGCTCCTCTGGCTATCCTCACTCCAAACAAACTTAATCCCTTTACGTGTCAGACGAGTGAGGGGTGTGGAATGTTTCGCAAAACCTTCCACAAACCGACAGTAATATCCAGCAAAGCCCATAAAACTGCGAACCTTTGATACCGTCGTCGGTCGGGGCCAATCCCGGACTGCCTCAATCTTCGCCGGGTCTACTGCCACTCCTGCGGCTGAAATCACATGGCCCAAAAAGACAACCTCCCGAAGCCAAAATTCGCACTTAGATAACTTGGCATACAACTGTTAAGGATTTTTGTATTGGCGTATTTCGTGATGTTGAAGATTGAAGATGAAGACTTGACAAATCATTTACATCAATCTCAAAAGAATGGATTCAAATGTTCAGGTACGTTAAATTAAATAATCTTTGATATTTTGAATACATTCTTATAGCTTAGAAACACTTTGGAATATTTTCTATAGCCAAAGAATCAAAAACTGGACATGGGACATGTTCAGGATCCGGATCAGACAGTCCAATCCGGATCCCGAAGGGTGCTTGTTCATTGGCAAATCCAATCCGGATCAAAGGCCATTTCCGATCCAGATCCCGAACATGGGATTTTGCTGAAATGTATGAACGATCCGGATCGGGCTTTTCAATCCGGATCCCGAACCCTTATTTTTCTGGAATTGTCTATCACGCTACGACGATCCGGATCACAGTAAATCCGATCCGGATCACCGTCCTGAAAAACTCCAGATAAGGTAAGTTTTTGATTCTTATCTCTTTCCAAAAGGTTTCTAGCCTATAAATAGACCCTAATATCATCTTTTAGGGTTATCCCAAGGGGGATCAAAGGTAAGAATCCACATAGAGAAGAAAAGGTAAACACCTCTTTATTTTAGGTTTTCTTTCTCTATTGATCGGTTTGATTCTAGGGTTTTCAAAATCTATATCTTTCGAAAGAATCAAATCGATGAATACTTAGAGGGTGCTTCCTTGTCTATCTATGATGATCTAAGTATTCAAAATATCATCACCAACAAATCAACGATTTCCGAAAGGACAATCGGCGCGTGGATTCGCGTGGCCTTGTGGATTCAAGGTGCTACCGCTTTCGTGGATTCGGAGCGAGGCGCGTTCGTGTGATCGATGCGTGCTAAAGACCGTGGATTCGGTTGGACGTCGTGGATTCAACGTTGGACTTCGTGGATTCGAAGTTGTGACGCCCTCGTGGATTCGAGGTGCGTTGTGGAGCGAGCGGCGAAGATCTACTCGGAGCGTATGGAAAAGGTTGAGTCGTGTGTGTACGTTATATCACCTTGTACGTGTTTTAATCTTAGTAGATTTCACCGTGTGATCGGTCCCGTGGTTTTTTACTCCTGGATTGGAGTTTTCCACGTAAAATCTTGCGTGTTATTTATTTTCCGCATTGGGTTATTTTTTACGCAACGATTTTGGTGTGTTTATTGTTTACTCCTATTCACCCCCCCTCTAGGTGGTTTTTCCCCTATTCAGATCCATTAATATATATAACCCAACAATTGGTATCAGAGAGGGAATAGGGTTGTAAACATTGGTCGATGGTGGCAACATCAATAGACCACCGTTCTTCGATGGAACAAATTATGCCTACTAGAAAGTACGCATAAGAGCGTTTTTGATTTCCATCGACGAACGGGTTCGAAACAATAAAACACCCGGACGAGATCAAGGTAGAAGAATTAGTTGGTACACTTCAAACTTATGAAATTACTTTTCCTACTAACTCTTCTGCTGGAAAGCTCTCTTCTTCTTCCAAGTCTTCAGGTATGGCATTGAAATCAACAGAACATGAAGACGCGGATTCATCCTCCTCGGACTCTGACGATGATCTATCTATGGAGGACTTTGAGAAACAACTCGCTTTCTTGAAGAGAAAATTTCGCCGAAACTTCGGAAGGGGAAACTCAAGCAAATCTTCATCATTCTCGAAGTTCAAGAAAGGCAAAGGTGCTTCTACGTCAAAATCAAGAAAGCAAGAAGGTTTCTCAATGGAGAAGAAGAACGCTGAAGGACAGATCCAGTGTTTCAAATGCAAAGGCTTTGGCCGCACTACAACAAGATGTCCCAGCAAGAATCCACCAAAGAAGAAGGCTACGCAAGCCATCACGTGGGATGACTCTTCTTCTATGGATAAGTCATCTTCTAGTGATGAGGATACAAATGCCATCACATTCTTCGCATCCACGACTTCACCCTTCGTGTGTATTTCATTGATTGCATCTGGTTCGTTGTCTATTTCTTCCCAGGATGATCAAACGGCAACGGATGATGAACCAAGCGATTCCGAAGGTGAGGACTTTGCTCACGCCTACCAACTACTTCTACGTAACTCAAAGAAATTGGCGAAGCAAAATAAAAAAAAAACTTGAGGAGAAGGTTGTTGGAACTCGAGGAATAACCTAATAGAGCAACCTCTCTCTCAAGGGCTCTTGAAGTGGAAAGGGACAACTTGGTTGAGAATAATACTTTCCTTCAAGAGATGAACGAGCATTTTGAGAAGGAACTTGAAAAATCGGTGGATAAAGCTAATCTCTTCTCAAAGCTCTATTCCGAGGCACAACAAGGAAATTTTGAGATGACGGAGACCCTTTTCCAACTTAAAAAGGATTTGCATAGATTTTCTTCAGGACAAAGTAAGTTGGATCGCCTTCTTGGTCTTGGTCATACTAATCATTTAGGCCTCGGATATGGCCGAACTTGTGAGGAACCAAGTTCGAGCAAGACAAGTTTTGTGCCCCAGTCGGTTGCTCCTTCTCCGACGGAAATCATCGTAGCCAACGTTGACAAGCCTACCTCATCTTTTTCGGGTTCAACTTTTACCAAGGTATGTCATTGTTGTGTTTTTTTTTTTTTTTGGGCACATAAGACCAAATTGCAAGTATGGAGCAGAACGAGCAAATCAAGCAATACTTGCAACTACTACCATCAAGAACACGACTCGGGAAACGAAGAAAAATCTTCTAAGTGTTATGACAGATGGTAGGACACCCCTTAAGCCGAAGTCATTGAGGAAATCGAAGAAAAGTGTATTGAGTGATTTTCGCATCCCTACGACCTCGGTAACTATGTTGTGTGACAACACAAGTGCTATTAACTTTTCTAAAACCCTGTGTTGCACTCTGGAACAAAACACATTGAATTGAGATATCATTTTCCTAGATAGCTAGTTGAATCAAGTTTTTACAAATTTCTTATGTTTCAACTGAAGATCAATTAGCTGATATTTTGACAAAACCTTTGGATCAAAAATATTTTATTCATTTGCGAAAAGCAATTGGCATGCTTTCAATTACATGACTTTTTGAACCACTGCTTAGAAAGGTTTTTGTTTGTGTTTTGTGTTCTTTATGTAATATAGAACATTAATTGAGCATTTGCTATATTGACTTTATCTGCATCCTTTCATATTTAGAGAAGTTTATTATGATTTAAATATCATTATAACTCATTTGATGCAATGATCATTTATTTCAATTATTTCATCTTGAATTGATCAAAGTCATTACCTCTCTCAATGATCTCCTGGTATTTAATTTATCTTATTTGATGATTGCAATAAGTATGAATACGAGATCAATATTTGGTTGAATACTGAATATCTTTCATAATTGATAGCCAATTGAGGGGGAGTTTATTATATTTTTCATGCTCAAAAGATGTGGAAAGAGTTACATCCTTAAGAGGAGTGTGAAAACTACCACCACATGGAGGAAAGAGCTACCACCTCGGTTGTCCGAGTACTGTGTGCAGCTACCACATGTTAACCAAGCATGGTGATCTTGTTTGTAAAATAAAATACTTTTTGGAATACTTGACTATGTCAAATTTCATGGTTGGTATAAGGTGGGATTTCTAAAAGATGCTCAAAGAGTCACTTCCCAAATATATTGACTAGATATATTATTTGACTTATTTGGGATTTCAAACATCTATCGATCTTGGTGCTTCATTTTCTTTGCTCAATTGAGAATTAGATAAACTCTATACTCATTAGATCGTGAAGGATGTTTGGAAATTGATCAACTTTAGAGGTTATAATTCTTCTAAATTTTCGTTTCACAATTTGGGATATTTTGATAGATTTATCATAATCTATTTCTTTCTATGTGAAATGATATTTTTGTATAAAGTTGATATGCAGAAATGCTTATATACTTTTTCTGAATTTTCTGAAATTTTTACAAATTTTTCTAGAGAAAAAGTTGTAGGCAGTCTTTAAGAATTTTAAAAAAAAAAAAAAAAAAATTATGGAATTGGTCTATTTTTAAAATTCTTTTTGCAAAAGTGTCTTGATTCCTAGCCTCTACACATGTTAAGGATTGTTTGGGCAAGATTTTTTCAAAATTTTGAAATTTAAACAATTTTTCATGTCTTTGAGTTTTTGCTCACAGGTGCTATTTTTCAAATGTTGGGTTATAAGTAATTGGATCTAAATAGGGGAAAAAACACCTAGAGGGGGGGTGAATAGGTGTAAACAATAAACACTCAAAAATCGTTGCGCTAATAAACCCAATGCGGAAAAATAAATGAACACGCAAGATTTTTACGTGGAAAAACTCCAAACCGGAGTAAAAAACCACGGGACCGATAACACGGCGAAATCCACTAGAATTAACACACGTACAAGGTGATATAACGTACTCACAGACGACTCAACCTCTTACCATACGCTCCTAGTAGATCTTCTCCGCTCGCTCCACGACGCTTCTCGAATCCACGATCCACGCCCAACGCTGAGTCCACAGCGTCCAACGTCGAGTCCACGACGTCCGACCGAATCCACGGTCTTCACCCAATACTACGCTTCGAATCCACGAACGTAGTTGCACCTTGAATCCACAAGGCCACGCGAGTCCACGCGCCGATTTAGGGTAAATCGTTGTTTGTTTGGGTGGTGATGATCCGCCGAATACTTAGATTAGAAATAGATCGGAAATACCATCTAAGTATTCATTGATTTGATTCTACTCAAAATGTGAGTATGGAAAACCTAGAATCAAATCAATCAATATAGATGAAGAAACATAGAATAAATTCTATTGATTTCCTTTCTTCTCTATATGTGGATTTTTTCTTTTCGGCTATCTTTTTCTATTTGTGCCGATCAATGTCGATGCCCTAGAAATGAATACAGGGCCTATTTATAGGTTAGAAACCATTGGAAGAAGATAGGGATCAAAAACTGCCTTTTCTGGAGATTTTACGGACGGCGATCCGGATTGGAATTGCACGATCCGGATCGCAGAAGCAAGAAAGACGATTTCTAGAAAAATGCCAGTTCGGGATCCGGATCGAAGTCCCCGATCCGGATCGTTCATACAGTCTCACCAAACATCACGTTCGGGATCCGGATTGCAATTCCTGATCCGGATCGTGCAAGTGAAAAGGTAAAACCAGTGTTCGGGATCCGGATCATGAAATGCTGCGATCCGGATTGAAACAGTGTATGAACGAACACCCTTCGGGATCCGGATTGCCGAGCCCGATCCGGATCCTGAACATGTCCCATGTCCAGTTTTTGATGTTTATGCAATAAAACATTCTTCCAGGTGTTTCTACACTACAAGAAGTATTCGGATCACCAAAAATCTTTAGTTAAACATACCTGATCCTTTTGAATTCTTCTTTCTTGAGATTGAGGTATATGATCCAAAGTTTTTCATCTTCAATCTTCAAGACTTAATACTTTCACGAAATACGCCAACTCAAATTCCGTAACAATCTCCCCCTTTGGCGGTTTCGTGACAAAACACAAATCCACAAAAGAAAATTCAAAAAGGATATTTTTGTTGCTATCACCATACAACAAAAATTTACAATGGAGATCCAAAAATTAGAAACATGAGATAAACTCCTAAAACAGACTCTAGACTTAGACATCTGTACTCTCTGCACAAATAAAGCATTCTTGACAAACAAAAGCGTTAAATACCTCAAGAATTGAAACATACAAAACCAAGTACAGAGATAGAGTTTATTCTCATCATGACATTTGAAGAATTCAGATATGTAAGAGAATCATAGTTAAAAACCAACATATCTTCTAGGCATTCAAAAAAATGTCACAAACTGTTAGTCCAACATCAACTTGTTAGTCATATTACATGCCCAAATAGTTAGTCGAATAGTTAGTAGGGACATGCAACCAATCAATGAAAGAAAAACCAAAGTTGAGTTGAAGTCATACTTACCTTGATATTGATATGTTCACACATTTTCGTCATTTGTTCAAGTTGCATTGTCCAAGTTCTCTCTTAAACTCTCTCCCCCTTTTTGTCACAAATAAAGCCAAAAATGTAGCAAAAGCTACAAAATATAAGGAGAGTTAAAAGTTGTATTAACATGAAAAACCTAAGAACTGAACTAAGAAATTAGAACAAAGACTAAGTCCTAAAAATCGAAACTAAATGTTAAGAACCGAAGAACTGCAAGAGAGTAAAGTTCAGAAGGTGCTGCTTAGTCTGAAGAGTCTGAACTGGTACAGCTCAGCTTGCTCAAAATCCCTTTAAGCATTTTCGAAATATTTGAATACTTTTTCTTGATCTTCTTGTTCTGAGAGGAAATTTGCTGAAGTTCTTTCGATATTCTTTCTTGTTCAGCAGAGAGTCTTTGTTGTTCCTGGCGAACTAATTCCAAAGCCTCTGTGTCTGTAGTCCGTGTCTTCGAGTGTGATGGATGCTGTGTAGAGGCAGATGGTGCATCCAGTCCCTTAACCCATGGAGATTCAGTTTGTAGAACCCCAGAGAGGGAGCGTGCTCTGGTAAGGGGCCCACTACGCTGACTTTCACTTCTTTGGACATTCTTCCGTCTTGTATACTGTTTAGATGTTGAGGTAGATTTCATAAGTCTTTTTCCTTTGACAAATTTTCTGTTCTCCTCATCAATTTTTCGTTGAACATCTTTGAAAAATTCATCCCATTCCTCCTCATCATAGTCTGAGCTTGAGTGGAATCATCCTGTTCCTTTTTAACAGATGTACTCGTGTGCACCATAGTGATTAACAAAAGAAAGAACCACGAGAATCCCATTGAACACAGTGCGTTAAGAAGTTGAAGTCCTGTGAAGACCAACTCAAGAACACATGAAAAATCGTCAATTTTGAAAAATTTGAAAAATTGTACCCAAACAATCATAATCATGTAGAGAAGCTAAGAATCAAATTAGTTTTGCAAAAAGAATTTTAAAAATAGATCAATCCATGATTTACAAAAATTCCTCTTTTATGCCCTAAAACTGAATTTTTAGAAATCGAAGCCTAAAAACTCGTTAATCAGGTAAAAACCCAGCATAAAAGCAAAACTAATCGACCCAGAGTCCTTATTTCAAAAGAAATTTGATCAAAAACCATTCACAAACGAAAAAGATCCATGATTTCTACTCACGTTTGATGAAAAAATATAAAAACTGTGAAAAACCGAGATTTGATCAATAAAACTTACTTGTAATTGAAGAACTTTGAGTTTGGAAGCTCCAAGATGCAAGAAATCTAGAGAGAGAAGCTCTAGAGACTTGAGAACAAAAGATTAGGGTAAAAGAAATCAAATCCTCTTTGTTCTTATAAAAACCCTAGCCGTGATCCGGATCGGATCGAGAATGTGATCCGGATCGGCTACCCGCAGGAAGAATCCTGCGTTCGGGATCCGGATCACTTACCCCGATCCGGATCGGCTTCAACTTTTTCTCCAGAAAATTTTGGAAAAATTCCATAAAATCCAGAAAAAGTATGTAAGCACTTTACCATGTCAACTTTAAACAAAAATCATCGTTTCATACAACAAGAAATAGATTATGCAACATCTATCAAAAATACTCAAAAATGAAACGAAAATTTACGAAAATTAAAACACTTAAAGTTGAACAACTTCAATTACATCTATCCTGATCTTATGTGTAATGCCTTTATCAAATCATCAATTTTGGTAAAGAAAATGAAATACCAAGATCAATAGATGTTTGAAATCCCAGATAAGTTAGATAATATATCTAGACAATCTGTTGAAGGAGTGGCTCTTTGAGCATCTTTTATCAAAAATCCCACCTTATACCAACCATGAAATACGACTGAGTCAAGTATTTCAATATGCATTTCATCAACATTTTTAAAACAAAAATTTGCTTTGCATTCATGGAGTATCTTTTTCTTTCTTTTTTTTCTCCATGTGGTGGTAGTTTTCACACTCCTCATTGGGATGTAACTCTTTCCACATCTTTTGAGCATTTTACATTTCTTTGACTCCCCCTCAATTGGCTATCAATTATTTAATATATAAGGTATTCAACCAAAAATTGATCTCGCATTCATACTCGACTAAGCAATCAAATATGATAATGACTATACCAAGAGATCATTGAGAGAGAAATTGACTTTGATCACTTAAAAGATGGTTTAATTAACGTAAATGATCATTGCAACATTGAAATATTATGATATCAAAAGCATAATAAATTTCTAAATGCATAAAAGGATGCAATTAAAGTCAATTATGATTTATGCTCAATTAATGTCCTATGTACAAAACATAGATAAAGAACAAAACAAAAACAAAAACAAAACCTAACCTAAGCAAAGGTTTCAAAAAGAGATTATTTCAAGGAAAGCATGCCAATTGCTTTACGCAAGTGAATAAAACGTTTTTGATCCAAAGGTTTTGTTAAGATATCAGCTAATTGATCCTCAGTTGAAATATATGACAGTTGAAGAATATTTGATTCAACTAGCTCTCTAAGAAAATGATATCTAAGTTCAATATGTTTTGTTCTAGAGTGCAACACAGGGTTTTTTGAAATGTTAATAGCACTAGTGTTGTCACATAAAATGGTTACCGAAGTTGCTGAAATCCGGAAATCGCTCAACACGCTTTTCATCCAAATCAATTGGGTTGAACAACTTCCTGCAGAAATGTACTCCGCTTCGGCAGTCGAGAGTGCTATGCAATTCTGCTTTTTACTGTGCCATGCAACAAGGCAATGGCCAAGATAGAAGCATGCACCACTCGTGCTTTTCCGGTCATCCACTGATCCAGCCCAATCGGCATCTGAGTATCCAACAATATCCAAACTTGTTCCCATAGGATACCAAATTCCGAAATTGATTGTACCTTTGATATATCGGATGATCCGTTTCACCGCTTTCAGGTGAACCTCCTTCGGTGCTGATTGATATCTCGCGCAAATCCCAACACTGAAGGATATATCCGGGCGACTAGCCGTGAGATATAGTAGACTTCCAATCATACTGCGATACAGTTTCTCGTCTACATTCTCACTATGTGATTCACTTCCAAGTCCCTTATGGCTAGTTCCCATTGGAGTGGAAAATCCTTAGAATTTTCTAGATCAAACTTTTTGACCAACTCCATTGCATACTTGGATTGACACAAGTGAATACCTTCATCGTTTTGTTTAACTTGTAATCCAAGAAAATAAGTCAATTCGCCCATCATGGACATCTCAAATTCGCTTTCCATGGTCTCCGCGAATTTGGAAGCATCATTATCTCTTGTTGCGCCAAAAACAATGTCATCGACATAGATTTGAGCAACTATGAAATTGTTTTGATAATGCTTCACAAAGAGAGTCCTGTCAGCTCCCCCTCGAGTGTAGCCCTTTTCCAAAAGGTGCTTTGTCAACCTTTCGTACCATGCTCGCGGTGCTTGTTTCAGACCGTAAAGAGCCTTTTTCAGACGAAAAACATGGTTAGGTAGTTTATGATCCACAAAACCTTTCGGTTGAGCCACATAAACTTCCTCATTTAAAAACCCATTTAAAAAGGCGCTCTTAACGTCCATTTGAAATAATTTGATTTTAAAATGACAAGCTATCGCAAATAAGATACGAATGGACTCGAGTCTAGCTACAGGGGCGAAAGTTTCATCAAAGTCTATACCTTCTACTTGAGAGTAGCCTTGAGCAACTAACCTTGCTTTGTTCCTGATGATAGTACCATCTTCATTTTTCTTGTTCTTGAAGATCCATTTGGTACCTATCACATTGTGTTGCTTCGGAGGCTTCGTTAATTCCCAGACTTTGTTTCGCTCGAATTGATGGAGCTCTTCCTGCATTGCTTTAATCCAGTAGTCATCTTGAAGAGCTTCATCAACATTCTTTGGTTCGATTTGAGATACATAGCATGCAAATCCGCAAACCAATTGTCTCCGTGTTCTAACTCCTTCTTGTGGATCTCCAATGATGTTCGATTCAGGATGATCCTTGGAGATGCGTAACGTTTGAGGTAGAGGAGTAGACGGAGGTACACGAGATGATTCCTGCACATCAGATGAACTTGAAGAACCGTTAGATGCATCAACATTATTATCGAAAGAATTGTTAGAAGAAGATGCATTAGCAGGTGTATCATCATCAAGAGAGATATCGAGGGTAGATTTTTCAGATTCAAAATGAAAAGCTTCATCTACCTTAACATTTATCGATTCTACGATCGTCTTAGATTCTAAGTTAAAAACTCGATATGCTCTGCTGTTTGTAGAATAACCTAAGAAAATCCCTTCGTCACTTCGAGAGTCAAATTTTCCAAGATTTTCGCGATCACGTAAAATAAAACACCGACTCCCAAAGATACGAAAATATTTGATGTTAGGTTTTCTACAAAACCAAAGTTCATATGGTGTATTCAATGTCCCCGGGCGCAAATACACGCGATTAATAACATAAACAGCAGTGTTCACCGCTTCAGCCCAAAAATAAAAAGGTAAGTTCCGGCTGTGAAGCATAACACGTGCCATTTCCTGTACGACCCTGTTTTTGCGCTCGACTACACCATTTTGTTGAGGTGTATAAGGTGCAGAGAATTCATGTTTAATGCCGTTAGAAGTGCAAAAATCAATGAATTTGGAATTTATGAATTCCCCACCTCTATCACTTCTAACTCGAGTAATCCTATCATTCTTTTCAGTCATAATACGATGGCAGATTTCGAGAAAAGAATCAAAGGTATCAGCTTTTTCTTTTAAAAATGCTACCCAAGTATATCTAGAAAAATCATCAACCAATAAGAAAATATACCATTTACCTCCCAGAGATGGTTGACGAGTTGGCCCCATTAAGTCCATATGCAAAAGTTCCAAAGGCCGTTTTGTACCTATGTGGTTCAAGTTCTTGTGTGCAGTCCTAGACTGTTTTCCTTTTTGGCAACCGCCACACACAATGTTTTGTTCAAAAGAAAGTTTTGGAACCCCCTTGACCACATCTTTGTTCGAAATTCTAGCAAGTTCCTTAAAGTTTATGTGACCTAGCCTTTCATGCCAAAGTGTTTCATTTTTCAAAGATGCTAGGTTACATTTTTCAGAAATCTTATGAGGAACTACATAACAATTGTTTTCTGATCTAACCCCTTTTAAAAAGAAAGCATGGTTCTGTCAGTTACAGTACATTTATCAGATGAAAAATTAACTGAATAACCACTATCACAAAGTTGACTTATGCTTATGAGGTTAGTCTTAAGGCCATGAACAAATAACACATTATTTAGAACCGGGCCATCTGGAATAGCTACCGTTCCCTTTCCAACAATTTTGGAAGACCGACCATCTCCGAAAACAACAAGTCCTCCGGAGTTTTTCTCAAATGTTTGAAAACAGTTTTTGTCACCGGTCATATGACGGGAACACCCGCTATCCAGATACCAAGACGAACTATCATATGCATGCAAGGAAACATTAGTAACAAGACAAGGGAAAATTTCACCTTTGCGCACCCAAACCTTTTTGGAGTGCGTCGGTAATGATCGTGAAGTTGATCTCCTAGGTGAGAGCGTCTTGCTTGAAGAATTGCTGCTCCTTGATGATGTCGTCTTGAGCGGTGACTACCAAGGCTCTTTTCCTTCAATGATTTGCAGTTGATTTCTGAGGAATAGCCTTTTGGTAGTCATTGCAAGAGGTGCTTGAGGTGTGCGTTTGGCTCCCGTCTTGCAATTTCTCCTTATGTGCCCTGAAATGCCACAACGAAAACATACCTTAGGTCTTGACGATCCCGAGGAGGATGAGTAGGCTTGTTGTCGTTGCTTGTCGTGAATTCCGGTGTCGGAGGAGGAGATACCGACTGAGGCACAAAAACTGTCCCACTCGAACTTGGAATGTCTCCAGTTTGAGTGTATCCGAGGCCGAACTTATTTGTTTGACCAAGACCAAGAAGCCTGTCCAACTTACTCCTTCCAGAAGAAAATCTCTTTAAGTCATCCTTTAGTTGGCGTATGGTCTTCGTCATTTCCAATTTTTCCTGTCGAGCCTCGCCGTTGAGCTTCAAGAAGTAATTCGCTTTGTTCACCATATCCATATAATTCTTCTCGAGTTGCTCATTGGACTCTTGAAGGGAAACATTTGTTTTAATCAGATTATCCCTTTCCACTTCAAGATCGGTTGAGAGAGAGGTTACCCTTTTTACTTCTTCTTCGAGATCCTGCAATCTCCCTTTCAACCCCTTGTTTTGCTTAGCCAGTTTCTTTGAATCCCTCAAAAGCTTATGGTAGGCTAAAGCAAAATCTTCACCTTCCGAATCATCTGATTCATCGTCCGTTGCAATCTTTTCAACAGTGGAGTTGGACAGTGAGTCGGATGTACTTGCCATTAAGCACATGAAGGGTGAAGATGTGGTGGACGCGTGGAAAGCTGTCGCGTTGTCTTCTTCATCACTTGAGGATGACTCATTTGACGTGGAGTTGTCATCCCAAGTGACGACTTGCATCGCCTTCTTCTTTGCCGGATTCTTGTTGGGACACTCCGTTGAAATGTGGCCGTAGCCTCGACATTTGAAGCACTGAACTTGTCCCTCTGAACTTTTCTTATCCTTTGAGAAGTTCTCTTGCTTTCTTGACTTGTAGCTTGAAGAACCCTTGCCTTTCTTCGACTTTCCGAAGGATGGAGTTTTGCTTGGATTACCCCTTCGAAAGTTGCGGCGAAACTTCCTTGTCAAGAGAGCGAGCTGCTTCTCAAAGTCCTCCATAGATAGGTTCTCGTCGTCGTCCGAGGAGGATGAATCCGCGTCTTCTTCTTTAGTTGTTTTCAATGCGTAACCTGAAGACTTAGAAGAGGATGCTTTTCCAGAAGAATAGTTAGTAGGAAATGTCATTTCATAAGTTTGTAAAGCACCTACTAATTCTTCTACACGCATTTCGTCCGGGTGTTTAATTGTTTCAATGGCTGCGACCTTCGGGCGAAATCGTTCAGGAAGAGTTCTTAGAATTTTTCTTACAACTTTAAATTCTGGAATCTTCTCTCCCAAGTTAGCACATGAGTTTACGATGTCTTGCAATCGTGTGTAATAGTCAGTGAAAGATTCATTCTCTGCCATAGAGATAGAGTCAAACTTGCTCGTAAGCATTTGCAGTTTCTGAATCTTCACAAGGTTAGTTCCCTCATGCGTAACTTGAAGAACATCCCAGATTTCTTTCGCAGTCTCACATGCCGAGACGCGAGAGAACTCTGTTTGTGACAAAGCATTAAATAGAGCATTAATTCCTTTGCCATTGTAAGAAGAAGAATCTATCTCTTCCTTGGTCCATTTCGACCTAGGTTTTAAGGTGCGAACATCATCTAATAATTTCAGTTGGATTAGACCATCCTAATTCAATTGATTGCCACACCCTTTCGTCGATGGAAATTAAAAAGGCTTTCATCCGTACTTTCCAGTACGCATAATTTGTTCCATCAAAGAAAGGGGGTCGATTGATGTTTCCACCTTCAACCATTGTTTACAACCCTATTCCCGCTCTGATACCACTTGTTGGGTTATAAGTAATTGGATCTAAATAGGGGAAAAAACACCTAGAGGGGGGTGAATAGGTGTAAACAATAAACACTCAAAAAATCATTGCGCAATAAAACCCAATGCGGAAAAATAAAAGAACACGCAAGATTTTTACGTGGAAAAACTCCAAACCGGAGTAAAAAACCACGGGACCGATAACACGGCGAAATCCACTAGAATTAACACACGTACAAGGTGATATAACGTACTCACAGACGACTCAACCTTTTACCATACGCTCCTAGTAGATCTTCTCCGCTCGCTCCACGACGCTTCTCGAATCCACGATCCGCGCCCAACGCTGAATCCACAGCGTCCAACGTCGAGTCCACGACGTCCGACCGAATCCACGGTCTTCACCCAATACACGCTTCGAATCCACGAACGTAGTTGCACCTTGAATCCACAAGGCCACGCGAGTCCACGCGCCGATTTGGGGTAAATCGTTGTTTGTTTTGGGTGGTGATGATCCGCCGAATACTTAGATTAGAAATAGATCGGAAATACCATCTAAGTATTCATTGATTTGATTCTACTCAAAATGTGAGTATGGAAAACCTAGAATCAAATCAATCAATATAGATGAAGAAACATAGAATAAATCTATTGATTTCCTTTCTTCTCTATATGTGGATTTTTTCTTTTCGGCTATCTTTTTCTATTTGTGCCGATCAATGTCGATGCCCTAGAAAATGAATATAGGGCCTATTTATAGGTTAGAAACCATTGGAAGAAGATAAGGATCAAAAACTGCCTTTTCTGGAAATTTTACGACGGCGATCCGGATTGGAATTGGCGATCCGGATCGCAGAAGCAAGAAAGACGATTTCCAGAAAAATGCCTGTTCGGGATCCGGATCGAAGTCCCCGATCCGGATCGTTCATACAGTTTCACCAAACATCACGTTCGGGATCCGGATTGCAATTCCTGATCCGGATCGTGCAAGTGAAAAGGTAAAACCAGTGTTCGGGATCCGGATCATGAAATGCTGCGATCCGGATTGAAACAGTGTATGAACGAACACCCTTCGGGATCCGGATTGCCGAGCCCGATCCGGATCCTGAACATGTCCCATGTCCAGTTTTTGATGTTTATGCAATAAAACATTCTTCCAGGTGTTTCTACACTATAAGAAGTATTCGGATCACCAAAAACTTTAGTTAAACATACCTGATCCTTTTGAATTCTTCTTTCTTGAGATTGAGGTATATGATCCAAAGTTTTTCATCTTC
>JAQOTM010000170.1:36826-155906 GCA_029168755.2 Tillandsia fasciculata | reverse complement strand
ATATAGGTTCAGAGGTAACCGAGGATTTTGGGCGGTTGGACGTAGTGGTGTTTATTATCACATCAGATTGGGGATGGGGGGTTGGCATTAGGTGGATGGAGCTATTCCCAACTTTTGAGCACAGTCATGATCCAGTCCTGCTATTGTGAGACATTGGTTACAGAGATACTTTACTCGTGTGGGTCGCTCCCCTCGAGTGCCACTCCGGAGTAGGCTTTTAGACCGTGATGGGTGCCGGTCAGTTGGTGAGTTGTGAGTGATGACAGAGCAGGCAGTGCCAGTATTTCCTGGCCCTCTGATTGGGTTTTCTTTGGGCAGTCAGCTTTATAGTTGCATCTATACAGTCATCTTTTGGCACTGCATTTAGAGGCATAGTAGTGGTAGTTTCTTTTCAGCAGTCTTTATTGCATACCACTGTTCTTTCCTTTTTGCCTCTTTATTCCTAGTGGGTGCGTCAGCATCAGAGGTTTTTACCCACTAGGGGAGGCTACTGGTTTATCTAGTAGTTCTCACCCCCATTGTTGTTTCTTGTCCTTTTTCCCCCTTTGTTTTGCAGAGTCGACTGTGGGAGCTGGGGCCTCAGCGGCAGATCGAGGTAAGAGGATCGCCGACTAGCTAGATCGTCTACCCCGAGCGAGAGATTAGCTAACTTTTACTGTACTCCCCTTTTGTATCTCAGACTAAGTGTTTACTTTTGGGTCTGGCTTTGGCCAGCTGGTTGTATATTCTGGTGAGCTGGGAGTATATTGTACTTTTATTTCAGTTTACAGTTTAGTTCAGTCTGAGATTACTGTTAGTTCTAAGTTCAGCTCTGTTTATGCTCTTCTATTGTAATTATCTATCTGAGCAGGTTACCAGCGCTTCGTGTACATGGAAATTCTGTGTACAGGCGGATCTATTGGCGGGCCGGGTTTTGGATCCACAAGGATCTAAATAGGTACTATCAAACACCTAGAGGGGGGTGAATAGGTGTAATATTTAAAAAACAAATCTCAGTGCAAAATAAAAACCAATGCGGAAAATAAAAATCAGCACACCGAGATTTACGTGGAAACTCCAATCCAGGAGAAAAACCACGGGACCAACACGCAATAACAATCCACTAAGAAAAGAAGAATAACAAGGTGATTACCGACTCCACGGACTCAAACCCCTCCTTCAACTTCTTCGGACCTTGCGCTCACCGATTGCACGTCCACTGCACACGTTCGAATCCACGAACGCCACTCGAATCCACGAGCACACGTTTCGAATCCACGAAACGCCTTTAGCACACCGAATCCACGATGCCACGTCGAATCCACGACGCAAACTCAGCCGGTAAGAATATTGGCTTCGATGGTGATCCTTTGCTTAGATTATCATTGAAGAACCGTAGAAGAAATCTCTAAGCAAAGATTAGATCAATTCGACAAAAGATAGATCTTGAAAGAACCGTCGAATTGACCTAAAAGAGGCTATAAAGAAGAACGATAAAAACCTAGCCTCTAGGGTTGCTCTCAAGTGTTTTATCGGTATTGGTCCCACGTTCTTGAGAAACCCTAAGTGTCTATTTATAGTTTAGAAACCTTTGGAAAGAGATAAGAATCAAAAACTTACCTTATCTGGAATTTTTCAGGACGGCGATCCGGATCGGATTTACTGCGATCCGGATCGTCGTAACGAGATAGACAATTCCAGAAAAACAAGGGTTCGGGATCCGGATTGCAAGGCCCGATCCGGATCGTTCATGAATTTCAGCAAAATCCCATGTTCGGGATCCGGATCGGAATTGGCCTTTGATCCGGATTGGATTTGCCAATGAACAATACCCTTCGGGATCCGGATTGGATTGTCTGATCCGGATCCTGAACATGTCCCATGTCCAGTTTTTGATTTTTATGCAATTAAAAATTCATCCAAGTGTTTCTACACTATAAGAAGTATTCGGATCACCAAAATTATTTAGTTAAACATACCTGATCCTTTTGAATACTTTCTTCTTGAGATTGATGTAACTGATCCACAATTCTTCATCTTCAATCTTCAAGACTCAAAACACTGAGTGTCAACTTGAGCTCTTGTTGAATCTTCTCTAAGTCTTTGATTGCTGATTGACAATTTGATCCCTTTAAGACTCCGACTCAACTCACTGACTTGACTCACGAAATATGCCAACACCAAAATGCCGTAACAATCTCCCCCTTTGGCAATTTCGTGACAAAACCCAAAAATACATAAAAACGCTCAAGTCACTCATCTTAAACCAAAAAATCGAAATTCAATGTCATCACCAAAACATTGATTTTCTTTGCGTGAAAGATCCAATAAATACAAAATTACATTTGAACCAAACAGTCCTAGAACATACTCTATGACTTAGGACTTGGAGTCTTAAAGTGATGTAATTCCTGCAAAACAAAACTCCAAACAAAATCAAACGTTAGTCGTTAGAAATTAAAATCCTACATTTGATTCGTCCTTTTGGTTCTTTTGTTTTTCGGCTCTTTCAATCTTTTCTTTATCTCCCCCTATCTTGAGCATCTCTAACATGTTCTCCATGTTCTCCATGTTCTCCCCCTTTGTGATACGATCATCATTTTCCGTTCTCCCCCTTTTTCCATTTTCGTTTGTCCTCTCTTGATGATCTCATCTCCGTCATTTCTCTTCTCCCCCTTTTTGTCACAAATTGTCAAACAGTGAACATACTAGACAAAAGGAAATCACTAACAACATTAGTTCATAGAGAAAGAGAGATAAAAGCTCAGTTCCGGTATATAACAAAAATGCAGATTGCGTACCGGTACCAGAAAGCAAAAATCAAATAATTTCTTGAAACAAATCCAGATTTTAGAATCTTTTCAAACACCGATTTGTATTCCATCAAGAAATCAATTTAAGTGTTTTAAACAACGAATTCACACAGATGCCATTCAATCCAATTAATTTCACAAAATTAAAAAGATTTACTCCTAAATCATGAAAAACAAAGATAAAACATTATAAACAGTTTTTCATGTTATATTCATCAAACACAAGTCATCAAAAATAATCTTGAGATCCAAACTCTATCAAGATGTAACGGATTTACAAAGATGACTTACGGAGATTTCCAAATGACATCAATCTTGAATTCTACCCTTTCTTGAGATTGAGGTATATAATCCAAATTTCTTTCATCAGAATAATTTAGAAAAATTCCATAAAAACCAGAAAAAGTATGTAAGCACTTTAGCGCATCAACTTTAAACAAAAGTCATCGTTTCATGCAACAAGAAATAGATTATACCAAATCTATCAAAAATACTCAAAAATGAAACGAAAATTTATGAAAATTAAAACCCTTAAAGTTGAACAACTTCAATCACATCTAACATGATCTTATGCGTAATGCCTTTATCAAATCATCAATTTGGTAAAGAAAATGAAATACCAAGATCAATAGATGTTTGAAATCCCAGATAAGTTAGATAATATATCTAGACAATCTGTTGAAGAGAGTGGCTCTTTGAGCATCTTTCGTTAAAAATCCCACCTTATACCAACCTTGAAATTTGACAGAGTCAAGTATTTCAACATGCATTTTATTAATCAAAATTGAAAAACCATGCTTGGTATTCATGTGGTAGCTGCACACAGTACTCGGACGACCGAGGTGGTAGCTCTTTCCTCCATGTGGTGGTAGTTTTCACACTCCTCATTGGGATGTAACTCTTTCCACATCTTTTGAGCATTTTACTTTTCTTTGACTCCCCCTCAATTGGCTATCAATTATTTAATATATAAGGTATTCAACCAAAAATTGATCTCGCATTCATACTCGACTAAATAGTCAAATAAGATAATGACTATACCAAGAGATCATTGAGAGAGAAATTGACTTTGATCACTTAAAAGATGACTTAATTAACATAAATGATCATTGCAACATTGAAATATTATGATGTCAAAAGCATAATAGATTTCTAAATGCGTGAAAAGATGCAATTAAAGTCAATATAACCAATGCTCAATTAATGTCCTATGTACAAACATAGATGAAGAACAAAAACACAAAACAAAACCTAACCTAAGGATTGGTTTCAAAAAGAGATCATTTCAAGGAAAGCATTCCAATTGCCTTACGCAAGTGAATAAATCGTTTTTGATCCAAAGGTTTTGTTAAAATGTCAGCTAATTGATCTTCAGTTGAAATATATGAAAGTTGAAGAATATTTGATTCAACTAGCTCTCTAAGAAAATGATATCTAAGTTCAATGTGTTTTGTTCTTGAGTGCAACACAGGATTTTTAGAAATGTTTATAGCACTTGTGTTGTCACAAAGAATTCACACAACCGAGATAGATTAAGCATCTAAAGATCACACATGATTTCTAAAATTTGATGCTTATAACTATCAAAAACTCCTATAATGAAGTATCTTCAAGATTATGATTATGGAGTAAAGTTGATAATCCATATAAAATTAATTTGGAGTGAATGAACGTGAAGCCCTTTTTATTCAATGCACTTGTTCAATAAAAACCCTTTTGTTCAAAAACAAAGTATAAAAACAAAGAGCATTGAAAAACATGTAATGCAAAGATTAAGAAAAATATGAAGGAAAACCAATCAAAGCATTACATACAGTCATAAGCTATTTAGAACTTAAGACAAGGAAAGATATCACCTTTCCGAATCCAAAATCGCTGGATTTTGGGTTGTCTTGATTCGTTGTGGCCGGGGGTTGTCCGCTTTGACTGTTGATCCACCTTAGGTCTTTGCCTCGCAATGATCCACTTGTATGATTGATGTTGTGGCTCGGACCTTTGGTGGGTTGAGTGAACTCCTTTGACTTGATGTGTCTTTTGATTCCGTTGAGTCCGCTCCGTAGATGAAGTTGCCGAAGGATTTTTCTTTCTCTTTTTCGGGCAATTCTTCACCAAATGTCCTTCAAGTCCACATAGGTGACAAGTTCTTCCTTTCAATTTATTGTGGAACTTGAAGCCTTCACAGTTTGGTCCTTTTTAAATCCCAAACCAACCTTGCTTGTTTGACCTAATCCGGACATACAATCTAGTTTCTTGGAACCGGTTGAAAGCCTTTGTATGTCGGATTTGAGTTCATGAACTTGCTTGGTCAAAGCTTGGTTGGTGACATGAATCTCTTCAAACTGCTTTTCAAGAAAACCAATCTTGTCCATATATGATTTTGCGTTTGTCTCCGATTGGTTTAGCTTTTCTTGGAGGATTTTATTGTTATCCAATAAAAGTCCTTGTTCCTCCTCGAGATCATGAAGTTTGATCTTTAAAGCTTGATTCTCGTCTTGAACCTCAAGTCGTTGCTTCCTCAACTTCTTGATATGCTTGGCCATCTTCTTTGATTCCGCAAGAAGTTGTTGGTATGCCTCAACGAGTTCTTCTTCGTCCGACTCCCCCTCACTTGATGACTCTCCTCCGGATGTTGATGTTTCATGCAAAATCAAAGGAATAGAGTCAGTGACTAAAGATGATAAGCACAAATTAGAAGAGGGAATTTGAGAGGCATGAAAAGCAACAATTTTTTCTTTTTCCTCTTCACTTGAGGTCGATTCATCGAAACTAGAATCGTCCCAAGTTTTTGCTTGCAAAGCCTTCTTTTTGTATGATTTCTTAGAAGGACAATCCGTTGAAATATGGCCGTAGCCTTTGCATCGATAACATCGGATTTCCCCTTCGAAATCATCTTTTTCTTTTTCTTTAGAAGGTTTTGCAACGCCTTTGAGTTTAGAGGATTTAGAACCCGATGATCCTTTAGATGGTTTCGTGGATGAAGATCCATCGGTTCGATTCTTCCAAAATTTCCGACGAAATTTCTTTGTGATCCGCGCCAATTGTTCTTCAAAATCGGCAAAAGAGATTTCATCGTCGGAACTTGATTCGTCATCTTCTTCCTTTGTTGATTTGAATGCAATACCTGTAAGCTTAGAAGAAGACTTGGAAGAATTTTGATTAGTAGGAAAAGTCATCTCATAAGTTTGTAAAGCACCTACTAATTCCTCTACACTCATCTCATCCGGATGACTAACGGTTTCAATGGCGGTAACCTTTGCCCTAAACCGTTCCGGAAGAGTCCGAAGTATCTTTCTTACAATTTTCGACTCCGGGATCTTTTCTCCTAAATTAGCACATGTATTAATTACATCTTGAAGTCTAGTGTAATAATCTGTAAACAATTCATGCTCTTCCATATGAATAGAGTCAAATTGACTTGTAAGCATCTGGAGCTTTTGAATTTTTACAAGATTAGTACCCTCATGTGTAATTTTGAGAATATCCCAAATTTCCTTCGCGGTTTCACACGCGGAAATTCGTGTAAACTCAGTCGAGGAAAGAGAATTATATAAAGCGTTCATACCTTTCCCATTGTAAGAAGATCTTTCGATTTCCTCTTTGGACCATCTAGAGCGAGGTTTTGGGGTAGTAGAATTTCCTACTTCCTCAACAGGATGCACCCAACCGTATTCCACGGTTTGCCATACACGCTCATCAATTGAGATGAGAAAAGCTCTCATCCGCACTTTCCAATATGCATAATTGGTCCCATCAAAAAGAGGAGGTCTAAAAATATTACCACTTTCACCCGACATGATAGATAAACCTAAAACCCGCTCTGATACCAATTGTAGGTTTATTTAGGATCCACAAGGATCTAAATAGGTACTATCAAACACCTAGAGGGGGGTGAATAGGTGTAATATTTAAAAATCAAATCTCAGTGCAAAATAAAAACCAATGCGGAAAATAAAAATAACACACCGAGATTTACGTGGAAACTCCAATCCAGGAGAAAAACCACGGGACCAACACGCAATAACAATCCACTAAGAAAAGAAGAATAACAAGGTGATTACCGACTCCACGGACTCAAACCCCTCCTTCAACTTCTTCGGACCTTGCGCTCCACCGATTGCACGTCCACTGCACACGTTCGAATCCACGAACGCCACTCGAATCCACGAGCACACGTTTCGAATCCACGAAACGCCTTTAGCACACCGAATCCACGATGCCACGTCGAATCCACGACGCAAACTCAGCCGATAAGAATATTGGCTTCGATGGTGATCCTTTGCTTAGATTATCATTGAAGAACCGTAGAAAGAAATCTCTAAGCAAAGATTAGATCAATTCGACAAAAGATAGATCTTGGAAGAACCGTCGAATTGACCTAAAAGAGGCTATAAAGAAGAACGATAAAAACCTAGCCTCTAGGGTTGCTCTCAAGTGTTTTATAAATTGATCGGTCTTGTCCCACGTTCTTGAGAAACCCTAAGTGTCTATTTATAGTTTAGAAACCTTTGGAAAGAGATAAGAATCAAAAACTTACCTTATCTGGAAATTTTCAGGACGGCGATCCGGATCGGATTTACTGCGATCCGGATCGTCGTAACGAGATAGACGATTCCAGAAATCCAAGGGTTCGGGATCCGGATCGCAAGGCCCGATCCGGATCGTTCATGCAATTCAGCAAAATCCCATGTTCGGGATCCGGATCGGAATTGGCCTTTGATCCGGATTGAATTTGCCAATGAACAACCACCCTTCGGGATCCGGATTGGATTGTCTGATCCGGATCCTGAACATGTCCCATGTCCAGTTTTTGATTTTTATGCAATTAAAAATTCATCCAAGTGTTTCTACACTATAAGAAAGTATTCGGATCACCAAAATTATTTAGTTAAACATACCTGATCCTTTTGAATACTTTCTTCTTGAGATTGATGTAACTGATCCACAATTCTTCATCTTCAATCTTCAAGACTCAAAACACTGAGTGTCAACTTGAGCTCTTGTTGAATCTTCTCTAAGTCTTTGATTGCTGATTGACAATTTGATCCCTTTAAGACTCCGACTCAACTCACTGACTTGACTCACGAAATATGCCAACACCAAAATGCCGTAACATGATTGATGCATAGATTTTATATTTCCATTGATTCCTGATTTGATGTTTTATTATCCACCTATGCATGTCGAGACTTGATATGATGCCTTTACTTATAGTATCATGATTATTGAGTTGCTTATCCTACCTGTGATTTCATGATTATATATCTGTTGACACTCCATGTTACTTCCATGATTATATATTTGTTGATCTCCAGTTGTTTATCTTAATTGAACCTCAAGATTACGTACCTGTTGATATTCATGTTACCTCTATGATTATATATATCTGTTGATCTCCATGTAGCTGAGCTATTTATTCTAACCTCTGTGACTTTTACTATCCTCTAGTATTGTATACCAGTAGGTACGATCTGCTATTTCTCGGCTCGTCGTGCCCACTGGGATACACTCCGGTGTGTCTCACACCCTCGGGTGACTGTTTTTCAGGTCAAACGGGTGTTGGGATGTCGGGACGAATTGGCGAGGTATCGATATAGAGGTTGACCCTGGACAGCCGAAAAGTTATGTAATAGATGTTTGAGAGAAAGGAATTGTATTTCAGTTGTATATTTGTAAGGATAGTTGTAAAGTTTACTTGTTGTTGTTGTTTATAGTACGTAGTTAGTACTCTGATGTTGTTGCCATGCTAGCCGTGCATATATAGAAAAGGCTCAATTCCATAGGGGATTGGGACTCTTCTATATATGTGGCGGTCTGTCATTGCCCTGGCTGTTTTTGCAACTCTGATTTAAAAAAAAAAAAAAATTTACACTGGTTTTTTGAACTCGGGGCGTGACATGACTGATTGGCTTTAGTGCAAGTGGGAGATTGTTAGTAGTACGCCCCAAAAGCCTATCAGGCTGACGCATTTTTCTTTATGGGACATATTTGTACTTGATCTTTATTATTATTTGGGCATTTTACGCCATTCATGTTTAATGTGTCCATGAATCGTCCTTTGAATTAATGAGATGATAATGTATTTCTTAACAGTTAAGAATTTGAGATACATATTATTGGTGATTAAGTCATAAATGCTCTCAATCGGAGGATCATCATGGGGACGATGATTGATCCGGTAAGATTGATGTATGTGCCGCTCTCTTTAAGGATGACGAGTCTCAAGTCATCAGTGTGGGGACACTGGAGCGAACGTGCAGGTGGTTGTTAGAGAACAAGGGCACTGAGCGTGACCAATTACGAATAGTTACATGGATGTCTACTCATTCGTCAGTAACTGATTCGATGTTGCAGTGGTACAACTGATCCTTAGACCTACGACACCACGGCCATTCAATATGAGGCTACTGTAGTTTGACTATGCAAACTCTGATCCTAGTCACGGGCCTTAGTAGTATATGTTGGCTGCAGTTGGTTCATATTAGGAATGGGTGTTTGTTTACAGGGGATCCATCGCTCTCGGTAGAGAGATAATTAGTCCTATGCTATTTGTAAGGCAAAGCTCAGAAATCCTCGGCCGGGGTAATATGGTTCATGGAAAGGTGTTTCCAAGAGTAACCATATGAGCTTCTGTCCTATCAAATTTATCAAATAACGGGTGATGGGGTTTGACGAGTATTCCATGACCTCCACTCAGTTGGGACTATGCGATAGAAGGTTTGTATTGTACGGTAACTGCACCTAGAGGTTTAGTCCAATATTCACTTCTGACTGGATTGCCACTATATGCTGCTAGGCGCCACTGGTGGATTGTGGGAACCAATAAGAATAATTATAGGCGAATAATTATTATACGATGGAAGAGTCAAAAGTGTTTGATCCATCAAAAAGAGTTTCGATGATGATGTCGATGGGGATCGCATCATATCTCACTACCAGACAGAATTGAACCTATTAGGTCACACACATAAGGAATCGCGCATGATCGATATTAAGGAGATGATAAAGAAGTTTATAGAATGGATTAATCACAATACTAAAGTTTACTAATTTATTAGTAAAAGGACTAATTTATAATTATTGTAAATTAGAGATATTTAAGTGCAAAAGTTGCATGGTGTATTTACTAATCGTTAGTAAATATTTTGATGACTTATGTATAAATGTTACACACGAATCGAATTAGGATACGGATTCGATTCATATTGAAACTAACTTAAGGATAATGGATAATCCAATCGGATTAGGATTCGATTAGGATTAGAATTAGGGTTAGGGTTTTCTCAATATAAATATGTGTCATATGTGACATATTTGGGACAAGAAAGAAAAAGGAGAAAAAGAAAACCCTAGCCGCCTATCATCTTCCTCAAGTCCTCCATAATTAATTCATCGTTCTCGATCTTCGGAAGATTGCTAGCACAATTAGAGGATTGATTCATCCTCCTTACATCGACGCGAGAGTTAATTCGTGATTGGATCGCGAATCAAGGCGATCGATTATTTCGATCAAGGGCGTGATTCCGTGTGGACACAAGTAGAGGCCGGGTGCGTGCGCGGCTATCAAGGACGAACAATTTTTACCAACGATCGTCGGCTTCGCGGTGATCTCGACCCGCGCAAGGTAAAAATTAAATTCTAATTGATAAGATCAATTAGATTACCTTTTTACGATCTAAAACAAAACATGAGGTGATCTAGATTTAAGAAAATTTTTAATTGCGTTTCCTTCTTCCGCTGCGCATATCCGTATATTTTCTTACAGTCATATGCTTGTCTCAAAGATTAAGCCATGCATGTGTAAATATGAACTAATTCATACTGTGAAACTGCGAATGGCTCATTAAATCAGTTATAGTTTGTTTGATGGTACCTGCTACTCGGATAACCGTAGTAATTTTAGAGCTAATACGTGCGACAAACCCCGACTTCCGAAAAGGACGCATTTATTAGATAAAAGGCCAACGCGGGCTCGTCCCGCGAACCGATGATTCATGATAACTCAACGTATCGCACGGCCTTTGTGCCGGCGATGCATCATTCAAATTTCTTCCCTATCAACTTTCGATGGTAGAGGGGCCTACCATGGTGGTGACGGCTGACGGAGAATTAGGGTTCGATTCCGGAGAGGGAGCCTGAGAAACGGCTACCACATCCAAGGAAGGCAGCAGGACCCAATCCTGACACGGGGAGGTTGTAGTGATCCGACCCTTAGGGGTATTTTTGACTCGCATGTGATTGCTTAAGCCTTAAGCGAAATAAAATTATTTAATTTTCAAAGGTCGGCCGGGGCGGGGTGCGTGTATTTTTCTGCGATAGAGCGCGGAAAATGATTTTAGAAGTTTCTTTGGGATTTTTCCGTCGCCCTTTTTGTCAAGTTCTTGGGTTCTCCGTCGTCCCCGTTACCGTCGCCGTCATCGTCATCATGCTAGGGCACGGAACGGGCGGTGGGGACGCGCGGTGCCGCTAGGGCATCGCGCGGAGGAGAGCCGTGGACGGCCGGACGCCGCCGCAAGCGGCGACGGTACCGCGCGGGCTCCGCGCGGGTCGCACCCGCGCGGGCGCCGTGCGGGCCCGCACCGTGCGGAGCGCCGCGCGGGGCACCCGCGTGGGAGCCGCGCGGGCAACCCCGCGCGGGCCCGCACCCGCGCGGACACCGCGCGGGGAGCCGCGCGGGCGACCCCGCACGGGTGCCGCGCGGGGCCCCACCCGGGCGGGCGCCGCGCGGGCACCGCGCGGGCAGCACCCGCACGGACGCCGCGCGAAGCGCCGCGCCGCGCGGGCGCCGCCCTCGGAGCCACGCCGCGCGGGTTCAAGCCGAGCGGGGCTCCGACGGGCGGCGACGGCGATGCGGGGGGGTGTTCCGGTTTCGGCAAACCGGACGGTGCCGGGTCTTTTTCCGTCAAAAGTTTAAAGTGGGGTCTTTCCGAGTTAAGATGTTAGTGTGTGTTTCTGATCATGGTTATCCTTGCGGACTTTCTTTAGGTCCAGGTGCGCAGCAGGGGTGCGCAAAGGATTCAGGAGTTCCGATTTCTCTTCAACAAGGTGGGTACGGTTGCTATAAGTGCAACAAGTGCAGTAAGTGCATCTATCGTCATTAAAAATACTCTCAATTTACCTAACAAAGTAGATGGACAGTTTAACCTTTCGCATAATTATATTTTATCTAACAACTGAAGCGGCTGCGGTCGCGGGGCTCACTACACGCCGATCTCGGCAAATCCGGTTTCGGATGCTGCACGTACACAGGCGGATTGGCCTCCGCATGGGTGTACTTTTCCGGAAGAGTGGTCTTTTTGACCCGTGTGCCTCACAAAGGAGTGGGAGCCGTGAGGACCTCTTCGCGCCAGCTGAAAATAGCACATCAGCACCGCGAAAGGGGTAAAAGCATCAAAGAGGTGATTGTGCACGAAGGGAGACTTTAGTCTCTCCGACAGGTACTCTGGGGTTGGTGCCCAACTTAATTGATAAATCTAGGGTTGGTGCCCAGTTTAAAATATGCACAGGGTTTCAACGAAAGGTTTCGGTGTACTCGGGTTATTCGGTTCGTTTTTCTTTCTTTGCTATTATTAGACATCTACTTTGTTTGTCACTGACTTTACCCACTCCGTGACAGGTGCTACTAGGTGCGTTAGCCGGGATGGCGGTGAGACTGCGTCGCGAGGACCGTAGTCAGGACACTTGGTTTTCTATCTCATTTCCCTTTTAGGCTTTAAATAGTTAATTTGCTTGTGGATTACTTTAGTTGTGGATTACTTTAGTTTTGGACATGTATTAGTTAGTTCTGTGGATGAGGTGTACTCATATGCTTTTGATACTTCTAGTGGTACTTTCTTACGCGGCACGTTTTCACGATAAACTAATTGATTGCGAAAATGTTTTCTCAAAACAAGGTGCCGTGTGGGCACGGATTTACAAACGCTGGGTTTTATCCTTTCCAAACGTTGACGCCGCTTTATAAACTTGTGTTGTTTGGTGATGTATGTCTACTGTATGGTTGTTGGTTGATGTTTGATGTTGTAATTGAATTGCATGTTGTAAATGAGACGCCGTGCATATACAAAGGAGACTCCGTCCGTTGGCGGAGAGAATTTGTGTATGCGGCGGTCTGGCACGCACCGGGGATGAGGTTTATATTACCTTATTAAGAAAAAAAAAAATGGACACGCAATTTTCCGCTTCGATTGACTCAAAAACCCCCGGGGGCGTGACAAATTAAATGGTATCAGAGAAATGCAACCACAACCATAGTAGACGTGATCCACATCCACAGTGTTAGGTGCCACAAGCAAATTGGACATGAGATAACCAAGGTATAGGTGCGTAGTACGTGAGAGTACGGGGAAACGGGAACGTAATATAGGTGTAATCGTGAGACGGGGTGCTAGGGTTATAACCATAGGGTTGACATGGTTTCTTTGGTTACAGCGAACAATGGCTCGGACTAGATCGTCCACCGAGGATGCAGACGCAGACGGAGCTGTTGGGTTATGTTAATATGGATCTAAATAGGAGAAAAAACACCTAGAGGGGGGTGAATAGGTGTAAACAATAAACACTCAAAAAATCATTGCGCAAATAAACCCAATGCGGAAAAATAAAAGAACACGCAAGATTTTTACGTGGAAAAACTCCAAACCGGAGTAAAAAACCACGGGACCGATAACACGGCGAAACCCACTAGAATTAAAACACGTACAAGGTGATATAGCGTACTCACAGACGACTCAACCTTTTACCATACGCTCCTAGTAGATCTTCCCGCTCGCTCCACGACGCTTCTCGAATCCACGATCCGCGCCCAACGCTGAGTCCACAGCGTCCAACGTCGAGTCCACGACGTCCGACCGAATCCACGGTCTTCACCCAATACCACGCTTCGAATCCACGAACGTAGTTGCACCTTGAATCCACAAGGCCACGCGAGTCCACGCGCCGATTTGGGGTAAATCGTTGTTTGTTTTGGGTGGTGATGATCCGCCGAATACTTAGATTAAAGATAGATCGGAAATACCATCTAAGTATTCATTGATTTGATTCTACTCAAAATGTGAGTATGGAAAACCTAGAATCAAATCAATCAATATAGATGAAGAAACATAGAATAAATCTATTGATTTCCTTTCTTCTCTATATATGTGGATTTTTCTTTTCGGCTATTTTTTTTGTAATAGCGGATGCCCTAGAAATGAATACAGGGCCTATTTATAGGTTAGAAACCATTGGAAGAAGATAGGATCAAAAACTGCCTTTTCTGGAGATTTTTACCGACGGCGATCCGGATTGGAATTGGCGATCCGGATTGCAGAAGCAAGAAAGACGATTTCCAGAAAAATGGTAGTTCGGGATCCGGATCACAAAGTCCGATCCGGATCGTTCATACAGTTTTACCAGAACATCAATGTTCGGGATCCGGATTGCAAGCCCTGATCCGGATCGAGGAAGCAAACAGGTAAAACAAGTGTTCGGGATCCGGATCAGAGGATGCTGCGATCCGGATTGAACCAGTGTATGAACAAACACCCTTCGGGATCCGGATTGCCGAGTCCGATCCGGATCCTGAACATGTCCCATGTTCAGTTTTTGATGTTTAAGCAATTAAAAATTCTTCCAGGTGTTTCTACACTATAAGAAGTATTCGGATCATCAAAAATCTTTAGTTAAACGTACCTGATCCTTTTGAATTCTTCTTTCTTGAGATTGAGGTATACGATCCAAAGTTCTTTCATCTTCAATCTTCAAGACTTAATACATTCACGAAATACGCCAACTCAAATTCCGTAACAATCTCCCCCTTTGGCGGTTTCGTGACAAAACACAAATCCACAAAAGAAAATTCAAAAAGGTATTTTTGTTGCTATCACCATACAACAAAAATTTACAAAAGAGATCCAGAAATTAAAAACATGAGATAAACTCCTAAGACAGACTCTAGACTTAGACATCTGTAATCTCTGCACAAAGAAATCATTCTTGACAAAAGAAATCGTTAGATACCTCAAGAATTGAATCATACAAAACCAAATACAGAGATAGAGTTTATTCTCATCATGACATATGAAGAATTCAGATATGTAAGAGAATCATAGATAAGGACCAACATATCTTCTAAGCATTCAAAAACCAAATGTCACAAAATTAGTCCAACATCAACTTGTTAGTCATATTACATGCCCAAATAGTTAGTCGAATAGTTAGTATAGAGGCATGTCACAAATCACAAGGGAAAAACCAAAGTTGAGTTGAAGACATACTTACCTTGATATTCACACCAAATTCACATCATTGTCAACTGTTCATCATTGTTCAAAGTTCTCTCTAACTCTCTCCCCCTTTTTGTCACAAAAGAAAGCCAAAACGTAGCAAGAGCTACAATATGTAAGGAGAGTTAAAAAAAGTTCTATCAATATGCACAACCTGAGAACTAAACTATAAGTTAGAACAAAAACTAAGTCCCAAAAAAAAACTAAGAACTGCAAGGTCTGCAAGAGAGTAAAGCCATAAAAAAAATGAACAGAAGGTCCTGCTCAGTCTGATGAATCTGAACTGGTACAGCTCAGCTTGTTCAAAATCCCCTTGAACAGTTTCGAAATGTTTGAATACTTTTTCTTGATCTTCTTGTGCTGAGAGGAGAGTTGCTGAAGTTCTGTCGACATTCTTTCTTGTGCAGCAAAAAGTTTTCGCTGTTCCTGACGAAGCAGTTTCAATTCATCTGTGTCTGTAGTCCCTTTCTTCGAGTGTGATGGGTGCTGTGTGGATGCAGATGGTGCATTCATTCCCGTAACCCATGGAGATTCAGTTTGAAGAATTCCAGAAAGTGAGCGTGCTCTGGTGAGAGGCCCACTATGCTGACTCGCACTCCTTTGGACATTTTTCCTTCTCGTATACTGTTTGGTTGTTGAGGCTGATTTCATTAGTCTTTTTCCTTTGGTAAATTTCCTGTCCTCCTCATCAATTTTTCGTTGAACATCTTTGAAGAATTCGTCCCATTCTTCTTCATCATAGTCTGAGCTCTCTTCCTCTGCGTCCTTCGTCTTGATTTGAGTTGAATCATCCTGTTCCGTTTTAACAGATATACTCGTGTGCACCATAGTGACTAACAACAGAAAGAACCAAGAGAGAGCCATTGAACCGGGTGCTATGAGTTTTGGAGAAAGTGTCCTGTGAAGAGCCAACTCAAGAACACATGAAAAATCGTCAATTTTGAAAAATTTGAAAAATTGTACCTAGACAATCATAATCATGTAGAGAAGCTAAGAATCAAATTAGTTTTCCAAAAAGAATTTTAAAAATAGATCAATCTCATGATTTTCCAAAAATTCCTCTTTTATGCCCTAAAACAGAATTTTTAGAAATCGAAGCCTAAAAACTCGTTAATCAGGTAAAAACCCAGCATAAACGTAAAACTAATTGACCCAGAGTCCTTATTTCAAAAGAAATTTGATCAAAAACCATTCACAAACGAAAAAGATCCAAGTTTTCAACTCACGTTTGATGAAAACCATAAAAACTGTGAAAAACCGAGATTTGATCAACAAAACTTACTTGGAATCGAAGAACTTTGAGTTTGGTGTTGGGTTATACTAATATGGATCTGAATAGGGGAAAAACCACCTAGAGGGGGGGTGAATAGGTGTAAACAATAAACACACCAAAATCGTTGCGTAAAAATAACCCAATGCGGAAAATAAATAACACGCAAGATTTTACGTGGAAAACTCCAATCCAGGAGTAAAAAACCACGGGACCGATCACACGGTGAAATCTACTAAGATTAAAACACGTACAAGGTGATATAACGCACACACACGACTCAACCTTTTCCATACGCTCCGAGTAGATCTTCGCCGCTCGCTCCTCAACGCACCTCGAATCCACGAAGGCGTCCAACGCCGAATCCACGGCGTGTCACGTCGAATCCACGACGCCAGACCGAATCCACGGTCTCACCAAGTAGCACGTCTCGAATCCACGAGCGCACCTCGTCTCGAATCCACGAAACGGTAACACCTTGAGTCCACAAGGCCACGCGAATCCACGCGCCGATTTCTTGGGAAAATCGTTGTTTTGTTGGTGATGATATTTTGAATACTTAGATCATCATAGATAGACAAGGAAGCACCCTCTAAGTATTCATCGATTTGATTCTTTCGAAAATATAGATTTTGAAAACCCTAGAATCAAACCGATCAATAGAGAAAGAAAACCTAAAATAAAGAGGTGTTTACCTTTTCTTCTCTATGTGGATTCTTACCTTTGATCCCCCTTGGGATAACCCTAAAAGATGATATTAGGGTCTATTTATAGGCTAGAAACCTTTTGGAAAGAGATAAGAATCAAAAACTGCCTTAACAGAAATTTTCCCGCACGACGATCCGGATCGGATTTACGGCGATCCTGATCGTCGTCTTTTTTCAGCAATTCCTGAAAAAACAAGGTTCGGGATCCGGATCGGAATTCTGATCCGGATCGGAATTCTGATCCTGATCGGAATTCTGATCCTGATCGGGTTCAGGATCAGAAATTCTGATCCGGACTCTGAACATCCAATTTGTCCAGTTTTTGATTCTTTGGGCATAGAAAATATTCCAAAGTGTTTCTAAGCTATAAGAATGTATTCAAAATATCAAAGATTATTTAATTTAACGTACCTGAACATTTGAATCCATTCTTTTGAGATTGATGTAAATGATTTGTCAAGTCTTCATCTTCAATCTTCAACATCACGAAATACGCCAATACAAAAATCCTTAACAATCTCCCCCTTTGGCGGTTTCGTGACAAAACACATAATCCACAAAAAAAATAACAAAAAGACGATTTTTGTTGCTATCACCATACAACAAAAATACGCATGAACGATCCAAATAAATGTAAATACAAGAGATAACCTCCTAAAACAAACTCTAGACTTAGACGCAACTAGGAGTGTTCAAATCTTGTACTCTCTGCAAAAGAAACAATTCTTGACAACAAGAAATCATTAATACCTCAAGAATTTAATCGTTAAGCAACCAGAGAGTTATACATTTAATATGACATTAGGTATCAGATATGCATAAAAGTAGACAATCAAAATATCACATATCTTTATCCATCATCAGGGTTAGTTCCAACCATAATGTCAAAGAAGTTCAAATGTTCATACCTTTTGCATGACCTGTCACAAAACTTGTTAGAAGTTACAACGCAAAATAGTCAGTAGAATAGTTAGTGTTAAACTTCAAGTTTCAAGTTATCCGGTCATGTTCGTTCTTTTCCTTCTCCCCCTTTTTTCAAACGATCTATTGGCTCGTTCTTTTCTCCTTTCTCTCCCCCTTTTTGTCACAAAAACCAGCCAAAATTATAAGAGAGAAAAAAAACAAACAAACGAAAAACCTTTTGTCAGAAAAATAACTAAAGTCAATTTCATCAAAAATCAATCTGAACCGGTATCGTTGTCATCGAAGTTGCTGCATCCGAGTTTTGCAAAAATCTTCTTGTCCAACTTCATCAGTGCATTGTACTTCTTCGTCAAGACCACTTGTGTTGTACTAATCCGTTGCAGGTCAAGAGAAATCTGATCTTGTTTAATTGAAATTCGCTCCTGCTCAGATGATAGTCTTTGTTGTTCCCGAAGAGCTTCAACATTCACATGTCTCTCATCGATACACTCTCAGCAAGTGGCTCCTCATTTTTTTTATCTCCCCCTATGTTGAACATCTCTTTTTATCATCTCTGTTCTCTGTTCTCCATGTTCTCCCCGTCTTGAGCATCTATGTTCTCCCCCTTTGAGATTCAATCAGTCTTTTCTGTTCTCCTTAATTTATTGGTCATCCTCGTGCTAACCAACGCGGTGATGAACATGATTGTCCACTCAAGAGCCATTGTTATAGAGTATTTGAAAAAATAGCACTGTGAGCAAAAACTCAAAGAACATGAAAAATTGTTTAAATTTCAAAATTTTGAAAAATCTTGCCCAAACAATCCTTAACATGTGTAGAGGCTAGGAATCAAGACACTTTTGCAAAAAGAATTTTAAAAATAGACCAATTCCATAATTTTTGAAAATTCTTAAAGTATATAAGCATTTCTGCATATCAACTTTATACAAAAATATCATTTCACATAGAAAGAAATAGATTATGATAAATCTATCAAAATATCCCAAATTGTGAAACGAAAATTTAAAAGAATTATAACCTCTAAAGTTGATCAATTTCCAAACATCCTTCACGATCTAATGAGTATAGAGTTTATCTAATTCTCAATTGAGCAAAGAAAATGAAGCACCAAGATCGATAGATGTTTGAAATCCCAAATAAGTCAAATAATATATTTAGTCAATATATTTGGGAAGTGACTCTTTGAGCATCTTTTAGAAATCCCACCTTATACCAACCTTGGAATTTGACATAGTCAAGTATTCCAAAAAGCATTTTATTTGATTAAACAAGATCACCATGCTTGGTTAACATGTGGTAGCTGCACACAGTACTCGGACAACCGAGGTGGTAGCTCTTTCCTCCATGTGGTGGTAGTTTTCACACTCCTATTAAGGATGTAACTCTTTCCACATCTTTTGAGCATGAAAAACATAATAAACTCCCCCTCAATTGGCTATCAATTATGAAAGATATTCAGTATTCAACCAAAAATTGATCCTGTGTTCATACTTATTTCAATCATCAAATAAGATAAAATAAATACCAGAAGATCATTGAGAGAGGTAATGACTTTGATCAATTCGAGATGAAATAATTGAAATAAATGATCATTGCATCAAATGAGTTATAATGATATTCAAATCATAATAAACTTCTCTAAACATGAAAGGATGCAAATAAAGTCAGTATAGCAAATGCTCAATTAATGCTCTATATTACAAAAAGAACACAAAACACAAACAAAAACCTTTCTAAGCAGTGGTTCAAAAAGTTATGTAATTGAAAGCATGCCAAGTGCTTTTCGCAAATAAAATATTTTTGATCCAAGGTTTTATCAAAAAAAATCAACTAATTGATCTTCAGTTGGAACAAAAGAAATTTGTAAAAACTTGATTCAACTAGCTCTCTAGGAAAATTCAATGTGTTTTGTTCTAAACTGCAACACAGGGTTTTTAGAAAAGTTAATGGCACTTGTGTTGTCACACAAAATAGTTACCGAGGTCGTAGGGATGCGAAAATCACTCAATACACTTTTCTTTGATTTCCTCAATGACTTCGGCTTAGGGGGTGTCCTACCATCTGTCTTAACACTTAGAAGATTTTTCTTCGTTTCCCGAGTCGTGTTCTTGATGGTAGTAGTTGCAAGTATTGCTTGATTTGCTCGTTTTGCTCCATACTTGCAATTTGGTCTTATGTGCCCTAAAAAAAAATACAACAATGACATACCTTGGTAAAAGTTGAACCCGAAGAAGATGAGGTAGGCTTGTCAACGTTGGCTACGATGATTTCCGTCGGAGAAGGAGCAACCGACTGGGGCACAAAACTTGTCTTGCTCGAACTTGGTTCCTCACAAGTTCGGCCATATCCGAGGCCTAAATGATTAGTATGACCAAGACCAAGAAGGCGATCCAACTTACTTTGTCCTGAAGAAAATCTATGCAAATCCTTTTTAAGTTGGAAAGGGTCTCCGTCATCTCAAAATTTCCTTGTTGTGCCTCGGAATAGAGCTTTGAGAAGAGATTAGCTTTATCCACCGATTTTTCAAGTTCCTTCTCAAAATGCTCGTTCATCTCTTGAAGGAAAGTATTATTCTCAACCAAGTTGTCCCTTTCCACTTCAAGAGCCCTTGAGAGAGAGAGGTTGCTCTATTAGGTTGTTCCTCGAGTTCCAACAACCTTCTCCTCAAGTTTTTTATTTTGCTTCGCCAATTTCTTTGAGTTCCGTAGAAGTAGTTGGTAGGCGTGAGCAAAGTCTTCACCTTCGGAATCGCTTGGTTCATCATCCGTTGCCGTTTGATCATCCTAGGAAGAAATAGACAACGAACCAGATGCAATCAATGAAATACACGAAGGGTGAAGTCGTGGATGCGAAGAATGTGATGGCATTTGTATCCTCATCACTAGAAGATGACTTGTCCATAGAAGAAGAGTCATCCCACGTGATGGCTTGCGTAGCCTTCTTCTTTGGTGGATTCTTGCTGGGACATCTTGTTGTAGTGCGGCCAAAGCCTTTGCATTTGAAACACTGGATCTGTCCTTCAGCGTTCTTCTTCTCCATTGAGAAACCTTCTTGCTTTCTTGATTTTGACGTAGAAGCACCTTTGCCTTTCTTGAACTTCGAGAATGATGAAGATTTGCTTGAGTTTCCCCTTCCGAAGTTTCGGCGAAATTTTCTCTTCAAGAAAGCGAGTTGTTTCTCAAAGTCCTCCATAGATAGCTCATCGTCAGAGTCCGAGGAGGATGAATCCGCGTCTTCATGTTCTTTTGATTTCAATGCCATACCTGAAGACTTGGAAGAAGAAGAGAGCTTTCCAGCAGAAGAGTTAGTAGAAAAGTAATTTCATAAGTTTGAAGTGTACCAACTAATTCTTCTACCTTGATCTCGTCCGGGTGTTTTATTGTTTCGAACCCGTTCGTCGATGGAAATCAAAAACGCTCTTATGCGTACTTTCTAGTAGGCATAATTTGTTCCATCGAAGAACGGTGGTCTATTGATGTTGCCACCATCGACCAATGTTTACAACCCTATTCCCGCTCTGATACCAATTGTTGGGTTATACTAATATGGATCTAAATAGGGGAAAAACCACCTAGAGGGGGGGTGAATAGGTGTAAACAATAAACACACCAAAATCGTTGCGTAAAAATAACCCAATGCGGAAAATAAATAACACGCAAGATTTTACGTGGAAAACTCCAATCCAGGAGTAAAAAACCACGGGACCGATCACACGGTGAAATCTACTAAGATTAAAACACGTACAAGGTGATATAACGCACACACACGACTCAACCTTTTCCATACGCTCCGAGTAGATCTTCGCCGCTCGCTCCTCAACGCACCTCGAATCCACGAAGGCGTCCAACGCCGAATCCACGGCGTGTCACGTCGAATCCACGACGCCAGACCGAATCCACGGTCTCACCAAGTAGCACGTCTCGAATCCACGAGCGCACCTCGTCTCGAATCCACGAAACGGTAACACCTTGAGTCCACAAGGCCACGCGAATCCACGCGCCGATTTCTTGGGAAAATCGTTGTTTTGTTGGTGATGATATTTTGAATACTTAGATCATCATAGATAGACAAGGAAGCACCCTCTAAGTATTCATCGATTTGATTCTTTCGAAAATATAGATTTTGAAAACCCTAGAATCAAACCGATCAATAGAGAAAGAAAACCTAAAATAAAGAGGTGTTTACCTTTTCTTCTCTATGTGGATTCTTACCTTTGATCCCCCTTGGGATAACCCTAAAAGATGATATTAGGGTCTATTTATAGGCTAGAAACCTTTTGGAAAGAGATAAGAATCAAAAACTGCCTTAACAGAAATTTTCCCGCACGACGATCCGGATCGGATTTACGGCGATCCTGATCGTCGTCTTTTTTCAGCAATTCCTGAAAAAACAAGGTTCGGGATCCGGATCGAAATTCTGATCCGGATCGGAATTCTGATCCTGATCGGAATTCTGATCCTGATCGGGTTCAGGATCAGAAATTCTGATCCGGACACTGAACATCCAATTTGTCCAGTTTTTGATTCTTTGGGCATAGAAAATATTCCAAAGTGTTTCTAAGCTATAAGAATGTATTCAAAATATCAAAGATTATTTAATTTAACGTACCTGAACATTTGAATCCATTCTTTTGAGATTGATGTAAATGATTTGTCAAGTCTTCATCTTCAATCTTCAACATCACGAAATACGCCAATACAAAAATCCTTAACATTTGGAAGCTCCAAGATGCAAGAAATCTAGAGAGAGAAACTCTAGAGGCTTGAAAACAAAAGATTAGGGTAAAAGAAATCGAAATCTCTTTGTTCTTATAAAAACCCTAGCCGTGATCCGGATCGGATCGTGATTGTGATCCGGATCGGCTACCCGCAGGAAGAATCCTGCGTTCGGGATCCGGATCACTTACCCCGATCCGGATCGGCTTCCACTTTTTCTCCAGAAAAATTCAGAAAAATTCCATAAAAACCAGAAAAAGTATGTAAGCACTTTATCATGTCAACTTTACACAAAAGACATCGTTTCATACAACAAGAAATAGATTATGCAAAATCTATCAAAAATACCCAAAAATGAAACGAAAATTTACGAAAGTTAAAACACTTAAAGTTGAACAACTTCAATTACATCTATCCTGATCTTATGTGTAATGCCTTTATCAAATCATCAATTTTGGTAAAGAAAATGAAATACCAAGATCAATAGATGTTTGAAATCCCAGATAAGTTAGATAATATATCTAGACAATCTGTTGAAGGAGTGGCTCTTTGAGCATCTTAAATCAAAAATCCCACCTTATACCAACCATGAAATATGACTGAGTCAAGTATTTCAATATGCATTTGTCAACAAAAAATTTGCTTTGCATTCATGGAGTATCTTTTTCTTTCTTTCATTTCCTCCATGTGGTGGTAGTTTTCACACTCCTCATTGGGATGTAACTCTTTCCACATCTTTTGAGCATTTTACATTTCATTGACTCCCCCTCAATTGGCTATCAATTATTTAATATATAAGGTATTCAACCAAACCATTGATCTCGAATTCATACTCGACTAAGCAATCAAATATGATAATGACTATACCAAGAGATCATTGAGAGAGAAATTGACTTTGATCACTTAAAAGATGGTTTAATTAACGTAAATGATCATTGCAACATTGAAATATTATGATATCAAAAGCATAATAAATTTCTAAATGCATAAAAGGATGCAATTAAAGTCAATTATGATTTATGCTCAATTAATGTCCTATGTACAAAACATAGATAAAGAACAAAACAAAAACAAAAACAAAACCTAACCTAAGCAAAGGTTTCAAAAGAGTTTATTTCAAGGAAAGCATGCCAATTGCTTTACGCAAGTGAATAAAACGTTTTTGATCCAAAGGTTTTGTTAAGATATCAGCTAATTGATCCTCAGTTGAAATATATGACAGTTGAAGAATGTTTGATTCAACTAGCTCTCTAAGAAAATGATATCTAAGTTCAATATGTTTTGTTCTAGAGTGCAACACAGGGTTTTTGAAATGTTAATAGCACTAGTGTTGTCACATAAAATGGTTACCGAAGATGCTGAAATCCGGAAATCGCTCAACACGCTTTTCATCCAAACAATTGGGTTGAACAACTTCCTGCAGAAATGTACTCCGCTTCGGCAGTCGAGAGTGCTATGCAGTTCTGCTTTTTACTGTGCCATGCAACAAGGCAATGGCCAAGATAGAAGCATGCACCACTCGTGCTTTTCCGATCATCCACCGATCCAGCCCAATCGGCATCTGAGTATCCAACAATATCCAAAGTCGTTCCCATAGGATACCAAATTCCGAAATTGATTGTACCTTTGATATATCGGATGATCCGTTTCACCGCTTTCAGGTGAACCTCCTTCGGTGCTGATTGATATCTCGCACAAATCCCAACACTGAAGGATATATCCGGGCGACTAGCCGTGAGATATAGTAGACTTCCAATCATACTGCGATACAGTTTCTCGTCTACATTCTCACTATGTGATTCACTTCCAAGTCCCTTATGGCTAGTTCCCATTGGAGTCGGAAAATCCTTAGAATTTTCAAGATCAAACTTTTTGACCAACTCCAGTGCATACTTGGATTGACACAAGTGAATTCCTTCATCGTTTTGTTTAACTTGTAATCCAAGAAAATAAGTCAATTCGCCCATCATGGACATCTCAAATTCGCTTTCCATGGTCTCCGCGAATTTAGAAGCATCATTATCTCTTGTTGCACCAAATACAATGTCATCGACATAGATTTGAGCAACAATGAAATTGTTTTGATAATGCTTCACAAAGAGAGTCCTGTCAGCTCCCCCTCGAGTGTAGCCCTTTTCCAAAAGGTGCTTTGTCAACCTTTCGTACCATGCTCGCGGTGCTTGTTTCAGACCGTAAAGAGCCTTTTTCAGACGAAAAACATGGTTAGGTAGTTTATGATCCACAAAACCTTTCGGTTGAGCCACATAAACTTCCTCATTTAAAAACCCATTTAAAAAGGCGCTCTTAACGTCCATTTGAAATAATTTGATTTTAAAATGACAAGCAATCGCAAACAATATACGAATGGACTCGAGTCTAGCTACAGGGGCGAAAGTTTCATCAAAGTCTATACCTTCTACTTGAGAGTAGCCTTGAGCAACTAACCTTGCTTTGTTCCTGATGATAGTACCTTCTTCATTTTTCTTGTTCTTGAAGATCCATTTGGTACCTATCACATTGTGTTGCTTCGGAGGCTTCGTCAATTCCCAGACTTTGTTTCGCTCGAATTGATGGAGCTCTTCCTGCATTGCTTTAATCCAGTAGTCATCTTGGAGAGCTTCATCAACATTCCTTGGTTCGATTTGAGATACATAGCATGCAAATCCGCAAACCAATTGTCTCCGTGTTCTAACTCCTTCTTGTGGATCTCCAATGATGTTCGATTCAGGGTGATCCTTGGAGATGCGTAACGTTTGAGGTAGAGGAGTAGACGGAGGTACACGAGATGATTCCTGCACATCAGATAAACTTGAAGAACCGTTAGATGCATCATTATTATCGAAAGAATTGTTAGAAGAAGATGCATTAGCAGGTGTATCATCATCAAGAGAGATATCGAGGGTAGATTTTTCAGATTCAAAGTGAAAAGCTTCATCTACCTTAACATTTATCGATTCTACGATCGTCTTAGATTCTAAGTTAAAAACTCGATATGCTCTGCTGTTTGTAGAATAACCTAAGAAAATCCCTTCGTCACTTCGAGAGTCAAATTTTCCAAGATTCTCACGATCACGTAAAATAAAACACCGACTCCCAAAGATGCGAAAATATTTGATGTTAGGTTTTCTACAAAACCAAAGTTCATATGGTGTATTCAATGTCCCCGGGCGCAAATACACGCGATTAATAACATAAACAGCAGTGTTCACCGCTTCAGCCCAAAAATAAAAAGGTAAGTTCCGGCTGTGAAGCATAACACGTGCCATTTCCTGTACGACCCTGTTTTTGCGCTCGACTACACCATTTTGTTGAGGTGTGTAAGGTGCGGAGAATTCATGTTTAATGCCATTAGAAGTGCAAAAATCAATGAATTTGGAATTTATGAATTCCCCACCTCTATCACTCCTAACTCGAGTAATCCTTTCATTCTTTTCAATCATAATACGATTGCAGATTTCGAGAAAAGAATCAAAGTATCAGCTTTTTCTTTTAAAAATGCTACCCAAGTATATCTAGAAAAATCATCAACCAATAAGAAAATATACCATTTACCTCCCAGAGATGGTTGACGAGTTGGCCCCATTAAGTCCATATGCAAAAGTTCCAAAGGCCGTTTTGTACCTATGTGGTTCAAGTTCTTGTGTGCAGTCCTAGACTGTTTTCCTTTTTGGCAACCGCCACACACAAGGTTTTGTTCAAAAGAAAGTTTCGGAACCCCCTTGACCACATCTTTGTTCGAAATTCTAGCAAGTTCCTTAAAGTTTATGTGACCTAGCCTTTCGTGCCAAAGAGTTTCATTTTTCAAAGATGCTAGGTTACACTTTTCAGAAATCTTAGTAGGAACTACATAACAATTGTTTTCTGACCTAACCCCTTTTAAAAAGAAAGCATGGTTCTCGTTAGTTACAGTACATTTATCAGATGAAAAATTAACTGAATAACCACTATCACAAAGTTGACTTATGCTTATGTGTCACGCCCCGGGTGCAAATCAGGACCCGGGCCCGTCTACAGATCCGCCGTGCACATGGGATTTCCCGCGTACACGAAGCGCTGGTAACCTGCTCAAATATTAAATGCGCAATAAAAGAGCATAATACAGAGCTGAAATAGAAGAACCACATAGTATCTCAGACTGGAACTACAAATACACTGTAATATGTACAATAATCTCCCAGCTCACCAAAATAATACAACCAGCTGGCGGAAGCCAGACCCAAAATAAAAGGAGAATATCACAGTCTGAGTGGAGGGTACAACGTCTATCTACAGCTTTCAGTCCCCCAGGAGATCTATCTATTCAGCGATCCCCTTACCTCGATCAGCTGCCGATGGCCTAGCAGCTCCTGCAGATGACTCTGCAAAATAAAGGAGAAGGAAGAAACAGAAAACAATAATGGGGGTGAGAACTACCAGATAAACCAGCAGCCTCCCCTAGTGGGTAAAACCTCAACTCTGACGCACCCACTAGGACTACTAGAGGCAAAAAGGGAAAGTGGTAGATACAAAAGATGCTGAAACAGGAAAACTACCACTATTATGCTGTCAAAACTGTATGCATGCATCAGAAATAGTATCTGACCAAATAAACCCAATCTAGTCACCAGTAACAACTGGTATTGCCTGCTCAGCGGAATCTGCACACACGGCTCGAAACCGCGGGATCGGCCCGCACGGCTCGCATCCCAACATAGCGGAATCTGCACACACGGCTCGAAACCGCGGGATCGGCTCGCACGGCTCGCATCCCAACATAAGTATCAGACCGGCACACACGGCTGGGTCCGAGAAAGCACACCTCCGGAGTGGCACTCGAGGGGAGCGACCCACACGAGTAAAATATCTCTGTCATCAGTATCACAAGTATCTCTGTAGCACATGTCTCAATATAGCAGGACTGGATCATAACCATGATCAAAGTGGGAAACTCCATCCACTATAGAAACCCAATCCCCAACTGATGCAATAAATAAACCAAACTCAACCCCAATCTGATGCAAGGATAAACATCTGGTCAACCGCCTACTGTCCGCGGTCACCGCAATACCCCACAAGTCCACAATCTAGCACAACCTTGGCTACACTATCCCAAACCCCTGCTCACACTTGAGCAACAACATCTGAATGCAAAGGACAACAATGAAACATGTTCAAATCCCAATATGATAGTGTAGCAATGAATAGTGGCCTTACCTGATGTCCGGGCATGCATGCAACTGTCTTTATTTTTAAAAGTTGTAAAATAGTGTCAAAGGTTTAAAACAATTGATTTACTGAATAAAAGTCATTTGCATGCGAGATCATAGCCTTTGTCTCAATCACAGTGTCCCAATATAAGTCATCATATCATTTGTGGGGTTATATTAAATTTTAGGGGAGTTTGTCCCAGCGGTCCTTGTCATTTGTCATATTAATTTGTCCCAATGGTTCTCATTAATTGTCCTGTTAGTTGTCCTGTTAGTAGTCCTGTTAGTAGTCCTGTTAGTAGTCCCAATGGTTCTCATTAATCCATGTTACTTTGTCCCAATTGTTCTCATTAATTGTCATATTTTAGGGGATTTCTAGTAATCCCAGTGAGCTTGTCAAAAATGAGGTAAGCAACAACCGCCCACCTCGAGCAGCTCAAACAACACCCCAGGTAGTCTCCTGGTTGTCCACAGTCCTCAAATCCTGCAAATCAACGCTCCCGGTATAAATACAAATCCCAAAAAGTACAATATTTGCTGTTTTTCAGACAGCACGGGAAAAGAGGAATTTTTCACCTCTAAAATGAGCTCCTAAAATCCCAGAAAAATCACGGTTGCGTTCCTCGCGAAGAGTAGATCAAAATCGACTCTTAAAACGCCTCGATCTGACGCTCCTACGTCAAGATAAAAATCGGAGAAGTCGGTGCTGTCCAAAAATTATCACAGTAAAAAGGGGGGTCAAAGAGGACCTAAAAACTGTGCCAAAAGTACGAAACGGAGCAAAATGATCAACACGGAAATCGAAGCCCTACCTCTTACGGTCGCGCTGTCGCAAAAATCGTCCAAAAATTCCACCTGGTTAGCCCGCAGTGAATTTTCGACGGAACTGCGACGGGAAATGGGCCTAAAAAGAAAATCGTCGCAGTGCGCCGCGTCGCAGATATCTCACTATCTGTAACTCCTAAATTCTGAGATTCTAGAGAGAGAAAGAGGAGAGAGAGAGGAACAACTTTCGTATTGGGACTTTTCTCTGATTCTCTCTCTTGGCTCGCAAATCGAGGTGCAAAGAGAGGGGGTGGGGGCTCTTATATAGTGGGCCAAAAGGGAATATTCCCACACGGGATCCGGATCCGAACACGAAACACCGAAACGAGCCAACCAGGAAGCGCCACGTGTCGCCCAAACAGGAAACAGCCGGTGCAGGGCCAATGGAAATCGCCACGTGTCCACGTGGTGCGTGTGTCTGCCCCGCGCTCCGGGTTTTCCGGAAGGTGTCGGCCAATAGGAGCTGCCACGTGTCACCATCCCACGGGCTTCTAGAAGCCGGCCACCAATCAGAAGCTGCCACGTGGCAGGGAACCTTCGGTGCACCCGGTGCACGCCTGGCCCATGGACCGCGCACCCGAGCCCTGCCCGCGCCTGCCCGCGCCTGCCCGCGCCGCTTCCTCCGCGCTCCGCCGCTGCCCCGCCGCTGCGCCGCTGCCCGCCGCCGTGCGCCGCCGCCCGCCGCCGCTCGCCGGCGGCCGCCGCCGGCCGGAACAGTAATTCCGGCCGGCGGTTACTGTTCCGGTGAACAGTACCCGGTGCCGAAAAATAAAGCGAATATACCGTTTTGACCGTTTTCGCGCGCTGAGTCCGAATACGCCGTCCGTTTCGCCAAATTCTCATCCGAAATTTTGCCGAAAGCTCCCGAAAATTCCCATTTGCTCCGATTTTCGCGCAGAGTCTATTTTAAATATCCAATTTCGATTCTACAAGCTCCGTGCACTGTACAAGCTCCCGCAGTCACTGTTTAATGTTGCACAGTTCCTGCGGGAGTCCGGATCATCACATCCTCCCCCACTAAAAAGAGTTTCGTCCTCGAAACGAGACTCAACAATAATCCTCAGTCCGATGTCTCGAATAAGTAGGGGTGAGCATCCCTCATCTCCGACTCGAGCTCCCATGTAGCCTCGCGCTCGTCATGATTGCTCCATTGGATTTTCACATAGGGAATGGCCCGATTGCGCAATTCTCTCACCTCTCGATCCAGAATTCGCAGTGGGCGCTCCTCATACCTCAAATCCTCGCTGATCTCCAGCGGTGTGAAGTCGATGACGTGCGATGGGTCGAAGACATACTTCCTCAAAGTAGAAACATGAAATACATTATGGACACCAGCAAGCCTCGGAGGAAGTGCAAGTCGGTAGGCAACTGGCCCGATACGCTCCAATACCTCAAAGGGTCCAATATATCGGGGGCTAAGTTTCCCACGAATGCCGAATCTCCTGATTCCTTTGGACGGCGAGACTTTCAGGAATACATGATCACCAACCTGAAACTCTAAGTCTCGTCGCCGAACATCGGCATAACTCCTTTGTCGGCTTTGGGCGGTCTGAAGATGCTGTCGAATCACTCGGACCTTCTCTTCTGCCTCTATCAAGACATCTGGTCCCAAGGTCCGCCTCTCGCCCACGTCACTCCAATAAAGTGGTGATCGACACTTGCGTCCATACAATGCTTCAAACGGAGCCATCTGAATGCTCGCTTGAAAGCTATTGTTGTACGCGAACTCAGCTAAAGATAAGTGTCGAATCCACCCTCCGCCGAAATCCAAGACGCAAGCCCTCAGCATGTCCTCCAGGATTTGTATCGTCCGCTCTGACTGCCCATCAGTCTGCGGATGAAAAGCTGTACTGAACCTGAGTTCAGTCCCCAAGGCTGTTTGCAAACTTTTCCAGAAATGCGAAACAAACCTCGGGTCTCTATCTGATACAATGGAGGCGGGTACTCCATGTAATCTCACTATCTCATCCAGATATAACTGGGCTAGTCGCTCAAGTGGCCACGTAGTCTGCATGGGCAGAAAGTGCGCCGACTTGGTAAGTCGATCCACGACTACCCAGATAGCGTCTGCTCCTCCCTGTGCCCTAGGAAGTCCGACCACGAAATCCATCGTAATGTGGTCCCATTTCCACTGGGGAATTGGGAGACTCTGTAACTTGCCAGCTGGCACTCGATGCTCAGCTTTCACCTGCTGACAAGTTAAACACTGAGCCACAAATCTCCCGATATCCCTTTTCATGCCATTCCACCAGAAATGTGCCTTGAGGTCCTTATACATCTTAGTCCCACCAGGATGTAGGGTATAAGGTGTATAATGGGCCTCTCGCAATATCTGCTCTCGGATCTCCGCATCCGCTGGCACACATGCTCGGTTCCTGTACCTCAGTACTCCCGAGGCATCTACCGTAAAGTCCCCTGACTGATTACTCGGAATTTGATCTCTAATCCTGGTCAAGTGGGGGTCCTCACTCTGTTTCTCCTTGATCCTGTCTAGCAGAGTGGGCTGCACGACTAAAGATGTCAGTCTAGCAGAGACCCCAGGGGACACAACCTCTATCTCGAGCCGTCTCATCTCCTCTAATAGCGGTGCCTGGTCTGTGATCAACATAGACAAACTTTGCACCGCTCTCCTACTCAAGGCGTCAGCGACCACATTAGCTTTGCCTGGGTGGTAGAGAATATCTACATCATAATCCTTTAATAGCTCTAACCACCTACGCTGCCTCAAATTCAGCTCCTTTTGCGTGAACAGGTACTTTAGGCTCTTGTGGTCGGTGTAGATTTCACAGTGCTCTCCATATAGGTAATGACGCCAAAGCTTTAGTGCAAACACTACAGCAGCAAGCTCCAAGTCATGGGTAGGGTAATTCTTCTCGTAATCTTGAGTTGCCTTGATGCATAAGCAATTACCCTCCCTTCTTGCATCAACACACAACCAAGTCCACTGTGTGATGCGTCGCTGTAGATCACATATCCTTTCCCCATAACAGGGAGGGAAAGGATAGGAGCGGTCATCAGTCTATTCTTTAGCTCCTCAAAGCTCCTCTGACAGTCCTCACTCCAGATAAACTTCACTCCTTTACGCGTCAAGCGAGTGAGGGGTGTGGAAAGCTTCGCAAAGCCTTCCACAAACCGACGATAATACCCAGCTAAACCCATAAAGCTACGCACCTCAGAAACCGTCGTCGGTCGGGGCCAATCACGGACTGCCTCAATCTTCGCCGGGTCTACTGCCACACCTGCGGCGGAAATCACATGGCCCAAGAAGACTACCTCCCGAAGCCAAAACTCGCACTTTGCCAGCTTGGCATACAACTTCTTCTCTCGCAGAAGTTGCAGCACAATCCTTAAGTGCTCCTCATGCTCGGCATCACTTCGGGAGTAGATCAAGATATCATCAATGAACACTACCACGAATCGATCCAAGTATGGTCGGAAGATCCGGTTCATTAAATCCATGAATGCGGCAGGGGCATTAGTTAGCCCAAAAGGCATAACTGTAAACTCATAATGCCCGTACCGTGATCTAAATGCCGTTTTCGGAATATCCTCGGCCTTCACCTTCAACTGGTGGTAACCGGATTGCAGATCTATCTTAGAGAAGACACAAGACCCTTGCAGCTGATCAAAAAGATCATCAATGCGCGGCAAAGGGTACTTGTTCTTGATGGTCACTTTATTTAATTCCCTATAGTCCACACAAAGTCGAAGTGACCCATCTTTCTTCTTCACGAATAGCACCGGCGCTCCCCAAGGCGACACACTCGGCCTAATAAAGCCCTTATCCATTAAATCTTGGAGTTGCGCCTTAAGCTCTCGCAACTCAGCCGGTGCCATCCGGTAAGGAGCCTTTGAGATTGGCGCAGTTCCTGGAACTACGTCAATCACAAACTCAATCTCCCTATCTGGCGGCATGCTAGTCAGCTCAGGTGGAAAAACATCCGGAAACTCGCGGGCAATAGGGATATCCCCGAGTCCCGGCGCCGCCGTAGGCCCCTCAACAACACTAGCCAAAAAGGCTACACATCCTCGATGGATCATCTGCCTCGCTCGGGAAGTCGAAACCATAGAGGCAAAGAAAGCACTCTGACATCCCCGGTATACCAACATCTCCTGGCCTGGCTCTCTAAAAGTGACGGTCCTTGCGGCACAATCAATAGTCGCAAATACCGAGCCAGCCAGTCCATCCCGAGGACCACATCGAAGTCCTTCAGCTGTCTCAAGACCAACAGGTCTGCTGGCATAATCCAGGACTCGATTTGCATCGGGCAGGACCAACAACACTCCTCCACGTGCAAAGTGTGATCGGGAATCTGAACCTCTCGTGCACGTGGTAAAAGTCCTACCTCTAACCCATGTAATGATGCAAATGATCTACTAATAAAAGAATGCGATGCTCCAGTATCAAATAAAGTACGAGTCCTAATGCCAGAAAGTAAGGTGATACCTGCCACCACATGATCTGCTGCCGAAGAGTCCTCTACCTGCGCAGCATACACTCGCCCACTCTGAGCTGGAGGGCGATAATCCGTGGGATAGGAAGAAGATGGCCTGCTTGCTGGAGCATATGGCCGCTGAGCCGTCGACCGCTGCTGCGATGAAGATGGAGCAGATGCTGAAGAAGGGGTGGTGGGGGCCGAAAAGGGGCACGAAGCTCGAATGTGCCCGGGCTGTCCACATCTATAGCAGCGACCCCACCGCTGGTCGCAGGTGTTGGAAAAATGCTGACCTCCACAGAAAATACAATTACCGGGGGCTCGTGGTTGTCGGGGTTGCTGTTGAGACTGCCGCTGTCGCTGAGGCTGCCGCTGCGACCCACGCTGCGACGACTGTGATCTTTGCTGCTGTTGCCGCCTCTGGGATCCACCAGGCCCTCGCCGCTCAGACCGTCCTTGGCCGGGGAACTGAGGCTGCGGCGGTCGTGGCGGCCTCCACGAACTAGCCTGTCCCCCAACCTCCGGTGCCGGTCGCTTCGCCCCCGGGATCACTACGGGAGCTGGAGCTACCTCCCCCATCACTACCTCCCCGCACTCAACGTAGAGTGCCTGCTCCATCGAGGCCTCCAAGGTCTGCAACCTACGCGAGCGAACCAATTGAAAAAGGTCCCGGCGCAACCCTCGCTCGAACATGTAGATCCGGTGCGCCTCGTCCCTGGCCACGTTCGGTACACATGCCAACAACTGATTGAAATTGGCAATGTACTCGTGTACGGGCCGATCTCCTTGTCGAAGGTTTCTCAACTGCTCCTCCAACCTCTGCCGGACGCTTTCTGGGAAGAAAGCCCCAAGAAGGAGATTGCGGAACTCCGCCCAGGTCAAGAGCTGAGCCCCAGGCGGACCAGCCGGTCGAACACGCCGCCACCAAGCTTCGGCGTTGTGTTCCAAAAAGTTCGTCGCCAATATCACCTGATATCGCTCCTCGATAAACAACGTCTCAAAACGTCGCTCCATCGCCGTGATCCACGACTCTGCCTCCCACGGCTCAGTATTTTGCCCCGAAAAATGGGGTGGGTCAAACTTGCGGAACCTTATCAACAAGTCCACCAATCCCCGCTGCTCTGCCGGGGTCAGAGATCCCGTCAACCCAGACGGCTGTCCACCAGTACCCCGAGCAACAGGGGATGCCGGGGTCACCGGTACAACTGGGGGATTCACAGCAGGGGAAGAAGGTACGGGAGAATTCTCTGAGGGTGCTACAACAGGCTGCGCCCTCTGCTCTAACATCTGCGTCAGCCGACCCATAGCCTCCTCCTGACGCCGAACAGCCTCTGACATCTGGGCCATCTGAGCCTGCAGCTCTTGCACCTCACTCTGCTGGCCCTGCTCGGACTCCTCCTGATCGGGCTCAGGGGAATCAGCTGAGAACGCGTCAACATCCTACGTCGCGGAGGCATCCTACCACAAGAAACCACACTCAGTATCATAACCCCACACGACCCAATCTAGCGAAAGTCAAAGACATTCCCCTATTTCTGTGACTTTATGTTGTCTGCAGCCAACATAACTGTCCACCAGAAATAGGCTATGTCGATCCCTCTTCTCTCACTGGAAGAGTCAAACAAAATAAATCAACGACTTTCGCAAAATGTCACGTCTCTCATGCCCTATTATCCTAGGGTCTGCCAAAAGCCTAGGGTTTCCTAAGTCCCAACTGACCTATCCCTAAGCTCTGATACCAACTTAATCTGTCACGCCCCGGGTGCAAATCAGGACCCGGGCCCGTCTACAGATCCGCCGTGCACACGGGATTTCCCGCGTACACGAAGCGCTGGTAACCTGCTCAGATATAAATGTACAATAAAAGAGCATAATACAGAGCTGAAATAGAAGAACCACATAGTATCTCAGACTGGAACTACAAATACAACTGTAATAAGTACAATAATCTCCCAGCTCACCAAAATAGTACAACCAGCTGGCGGAAGCCAGACCCAAAATAAAAGGAGAATATCACAGTCTGAGTGGAGGGTACAACATCTATCTACAGCTCTCAGTCTCCCAGGAGATCTATCTATTCAGCGATCCCCTTACCTCGATCAGCTGCCGATGGCCTAGCAGCTCCCGCAGATGACTCTGCAAAATAAAGGAGAAGAAAGAAACAGAAAACAATAATGGGGGTGAGAACTACCAGATAAACCAGTAGCCTCCCCTAGTGGGTAAAACCTCAACTCTGACGCACCCACTAGGACTACTAGAGGCAAAAAGGGAAAGTGGTAGATACAAAAGATGCTGAAACAGGAAAACTACCACTATTATGCTGTCAAAACTGTATGCATGCATCAGAAATAGTATCTGACCAAATAAACCCAATCTAGTCACCAGTAACAACTGGTATTGCCTGCTCAGCGGAATCTGCACACACGGCTCGAAACCGCGGGATCGGCCCGCACGGCTCGCATCCCAAAGCGGAATCTGCACACACGGCTCGAAACCGCGGATCGGCTCGCACGGCTCGCATCCCAACATAAGTATCAGACCGGCACACACGGCTGGGTCCGAGAAAGCACACCTCCGGAGTGGCACTCGAGGGGAGCGACCCACACGAGTAAAATATCTCTGTCATCAGTATCACAAGTATCTCTGTAGCACATGTCTCAATATAGCAGGACTGGATCATGACTATGATCAAAGTGGGAAACTCCATCCACTATAGGAACCCAATCCCCAACTGATGCAATAAATAAACCAAACTCAACCCCAATCTGATGCAAGGATAAACATCTGGTCAACCGCCTACTGTCCGCGGTCACCGCAATACCCCACAAGTCCACAATCTAGCACAACCTTGGCTACACTATCCCAAACCCCTGCTCACACTTGAGCAACAACATCTGAATGCAAAGGACAACAATGAAACATGTTCAAATCCCAATATGATAGTGTAGCAATGAATAGTGGCCTTACCTGATGTCCGGGCATGCATGCAACTGTCTTTATTTTTAAAAGTTGTAAAATAGTGTCAAAGGTTTAAAACAATTGATTTACTGAATAAAAGTCATTTGCATGCGAGATCATAGCCTTTGTCTCAATCACAGTGTCCCAATATAAGTCATCATATCATTTGTGGGGTTATATTAAATTTTAGGGGAGTTTGTCCCAGCGGTCCTTGTCATTTGTCATATTAATTTGTCCCAATGGTTCTCATTAATTGTCCTGTTAGTTGTCCTGTTAGTAGTCCTGTTAGTAGTCCTGTTAGTAGTCCCAATGGTTCTCATTAATATCATGTTACTTTGTCCCAATTGTTCTCATTAATTGTCATATTTTAGGGGATTTCTAGTAATCCCAGTGAGCTTGTCAAAAATGAGGTAAGCAACAACCGCCCACCTCGAGCAGCTCAAACAACACCCCAGGTAGTCTCCTGGTTGTCCACAGTCCTCAAATCCTGCAAATCAACGCTCCCGGTATAAATACAAATCCCAAAAAGTACAATATTTGCTGTTTTTCAGACAGCACGGGAAAAGAGGAATTTTTCACCTCTAAAATGAGCTCCTAAAATCCCAGAAAAATCACGGTTGCGTTCCTCGCGAAGAGTAGATCAAAATCGACTCTTAAAACGCCTCGATCTGACGCTCCTACGTCAAGATAAAAATCGGAGAAGTCGGTGCTGTCCAAAAATTATCACAGTAAAAAGGGGGGTCAAAGAGGACCTAAAAACTGTGCCAAAAGTACGAAACGGAGCAAAATGATCAACACGGAAATCGAAGCCCTACCTCTTACGGTCGCGCTGTCGCAAAAATCGTCCAAAAATTCCACCTGGTTAGCCCGCAGTGAATTTTCGACGGAACTGCGACGGGAAATGGGCCTAAAAAGAAAATCGTCGCAGTGCGCCGCGTCGCAGATATCTCACTATCTGTAACTCCTAAATTCTGAGATTGTAGAGAGAGAAAGAGGAGAGAGAGAGGAACAACTTTCGTATTGGGACTTTTTCTGATTCTCTCTCTTGGCTCGCAAATCGAGGTGCAAAGAGAGGGGGTGGGGGCTCTTATATAGTGGGCCAAAAGGGAATATTCCCACACGGGATCCGGATCCAAACACGAAACACCGAAACGAGCCAACCAGGAAGCGCCACGTGTCGCCCAAACAGGAAACAGCCGGTGCAGGGCCAATGGAAATCGCCACGTGTCCACGTGGGGCGTGTGTCTGCCCCGCGCTCCGGGTTTTCCGGAAGGTTGTCGGCCAATAGGAGCTGCCACGTGTCACCATCCCACGGGCTTCTAGAAGCCGGCCACCAATGGGAAGCTGCCACGTGGCAGATGGAACCTTCGGTGCTCCCGGTGCACGCCTGGCCCATGGACCGCGCACCCGAGCCCTGCCCGCGCCTGCCCGCGCCTGCCCGCGCCGCGCTCCTCCGCGCTCCGCCGCTGCCCCGCCGCTGCGCCGCTGCCCGCCGCCGTGCGCCGCCGCCCGCCGCCGCTCGCCGGCGGCCGCCGCCGGCCGGAACAGTAATTCCGGCCGGCGGTTACTGTTCCGGCGTGAACAGTACCCGGTGCCGAAAAATAAAGCGAATATACCGTTTTGACCGTTTTCGCGCGCTGAGTCCGATTACGCCGTCCGTTTCGCCAAATTCTCATCCGAAATTTTGCCGAAAGCTCCCGAAAATTCCCATTTGCTCCGATTTTCGCGCAGAGTCTATTTTAAATATCCAATTTCGATTCTACAAGCTCCGTGCACTGTACAAGCTCCCCGCAGTCACTGTTTAATGTTGCACAGTTCCTGCGGGAGTCCGGATCATCACATTATGAGGTTAGTCTGAGGCATGAACAAATAACACATTGTTTAGAACCGGGCCATCTGGAATAGCTACCGTTCCCTTTCCAACAATTTTGGAAGACCGACCATCTCCGAAAACAACAAGTCCTCCGGAGTTTTTCTCAAATGTTTGAAAACAGTTTTTGTCACCGGTCATATGACGGGACACCCGCTATCCAGATACCAAGACGAACTATCATATGCATGCAAGGAAACATTAGTAGCAAGACAAGGGAAAATTTCACCTTTGCGCACCCAAACCCTTTTGGAGTGCGTCGGTAATGATCATGAAGTTGATCTCCTAGGTGAGAGCGTCTTGCTTGAAGAGTTGCTGCTCCTCGATGATGTCGTCTTGAGCGGTGTACTACCAAGGCTCTTTTCCTTTGAATGAATTGCACTTGATTTCTGAGGAATAGCCTTTTTGGTAGTCATTGCAAGAGGTGCTTGAAGTGTGCGTTTGGCTTCCATCTTGCAATTTCTCCTTATGTGCCCTGAAATGCCACAACGAAAACATACCTTAATTCTTGTCGATTCCGAGGAGGATGTGGTAGTGTGATGACCTGGATCCCTGCAGAGCTGTTGCGGTGCATTGGGGTGGCCATTGGAGGCCTACGCGGTGTGCTGGAGGCCTTGGGGCATGCGGCGGTGTTCGGGCGCCAATTTGGACTCAAGTGATGAACTTCGGGCTTAAATGGATCACGTGGGTGATCGGGTGACTCCGTCGGATCTCTGGGTGTGTTCTCGGGCGAAACGGATTTTCAGATTGGGCTCGGCGCGAAATTTGGACTAAGAATACCTTTCCGGGAGCTCCGGCAATTTCTAGGATTGGAATTTGGCGAAACGGACGGCGAATTTGGATTCAGCGCGCGAAAACGGTCAAAAGGACTACCTACTTGATATTTTGGAGCTCGGGTTACTGTTCACGCCGGAACAGTACTTCCGGCGATCGCCGGCGGCCGGCGGCGGCGGCGGGCAGCGCCGGCGGGGGCGGAGGGCGCTCGGGCAGGCGGCGCGCGGCCGCGGGCAGGCGCTGAGGGCCGCGGGCAGGCGCGGCGGGGGGCGCGGGCAGGCGGCCGGTCCACGCGGCGGGCGTGCACCGAGCGGGGGTGCCACGTGGCACGATCTTGTTGGGTGGCTCACAGCACCGGTCCACGGAACAGTGTTGGTGCACGGTGAACCGACAGTGGACACGTGGCGGCATTTGATTGGGTCGGTGTTGTGCTCCCGGTCCACGCAAGTCTTGGAGTGGGTGCCGTACGCGGAGAGGTGTACGCGACGTGCGGGGTGCGCGGTTCACGGGCGGTGCACGGTGTTGGGGCCACGTGGCGCGCCACCATTGGTGGGCTCACGTGCACCGGGCGCAGCGAGAAGATTTTTCTGGATTTTCCTTAAGTTGCTATCCGAGGGCTCTTCAAGGGGGATTTTCGACCCCTTCGAGACCTCAGCTCGAAGGGGAGGTGAGAGGAAGATTTCTTCCTCATGAAGTGAGGATTAATCCTACAAAGTTTCAGGATTTTAGGAGGCTCGAATCCCGAGGTTCCCTATTTTACGGCGCGGTGCGACATTGCATTTTCTGTGTTCTTCTTCAGCGCAGCGACGGTGTTTTAGCTCTCCTGGTCTACTCCGAGCTCCTTCTTCTGTGATTCTTGCGCCGAAAGACTCCTAACAGGTAGGGCTTCAACTTTGATTTTGATCACGCATTCTGATTTTGCTTCTTTGGCTCGGATCCCGAGGTAACAATGGTCCCCCTTTTTCTGTGAGGAATGTGAGGACAGCATCGGAGTATTTTGGCCATATCTTCGCGCACGAGCGTCTGATGGAGACGAGCTTATACAACTTTTTCATCTATGGATCGCAGGGAACGCGCTCGTATTTTTATTGGATTTTTGTGAATTTTATTTCGAGGTGAAAATTACTGTTTTCTCAGTGAACAGTAATCTGTCCTTAATACAGATTTTTGTGTGAGTGTGCCACCTTGCCGGATTTTTATCTTGATGTACAGAACTCAGATTTGGGCGTGCAAGGTACCGTTTCGAAGCTATCGACGCGAGGATCGCCGTGATATTTTTATTGGAATTTTCTGGGCAATTTCTGCAGGTGATAATTTAACAGTTTCGAATCCGAGGTTGTATGTGGTTATAAGAGCATTAATTGGGAGCCTATGTGTAATTAGTGAGCTTTGTATTGTATCAGGAATATTACGGGTGTGCTAAAATTGTGGGAGCAAGGATTGGAGTTTTTGGTATTTTCAGCTGTACGGATTGGGACAGTTGCACTTCAGGTGGGTGGTTGTTGTTTACCTCTATTTTGACATGCTCACTAGGAATATTAGAGTGATCCCTCTATTTGGACACCTTTTCCTTTATTTCCTTGAGAACACTTGCATGCTTGTATGGACATCTAGATAGGCCATCTTTTATCGCTACACTTCATGCTGGAACTTGACTTAGGAGAAACCTTGTTTGCTTCTTTTCTCCATTTCGTTAGTCAGGTGGTTCTTGTTGCTCGGGTTTGAGCAGGGGTTTGGGATAGTGTAGCCGGGGCCTGGATTGCGGATTATGGGTTTTAGCGGCTACCGCGGACAGTAGGCGGTTGACCGGATGTCGGATGTGGGACATGATTGTGATTGTGGGTATTGCGGCGATCGCGGATTTTGGGCGATCGACCGGATGTTCATTGTGCATCAGATTGGGGGATCTGTGTTTTCTTTTAGTGGAGGGTTGTGTTCCACTGGGGCTTTATAGTTGTGATCCAGTCCTGCTTTTATCATACCGGCGCGGTTATTGCCCGGTAGTGTTTTGATATGGATTTTACCGGCGCGGTTATTGCCCGGTAGTGCTTTCCTCGAGTGGGTCGCTCCCCTCGAGTTCCCCTCCGGAGGCCGGGGTCGGACAGTTATTGACGGTTTTGCTATCACATCGGCGCGGTCTATTTGCCCGATGATGAGGGCGGCAGCAGGAGTTTTGCTATCACATCGGCGCGGCTTTCTTGCCCGATGATGAGGGCGGTACAGATTGGGTTCATCTGGGACGGTTGGTTATTGTTGGTATGGTTATTCCAGTCTAGGACTGTATTTCTAGAGGCATAGTAGTGGTAGTTTCTTTTCTTCGGCAGTCATTATTTTCTTACCACTCTTCTTTCCCTTTTGCCTCTGGTAGACCTAGTGGGTGTGTCAGAGTTTGAGGTTTTACCCACTAGGGGAGGCTACTGGTTTACTAGTAGTTCTCACCCCCATTCTTCTTTCCTCTTTTTCTTCTCCTTGTTTTGCAGTGTCTTCTGCGGGTGCTGCTGGGCTTTCAGCGGCGGGTCGAGGAGAGAGGACGGCTGAGTAGATAGATCTCGAGGCAGGATGAGCGTGTTAGCTGGACTGTTGGTGTACCAGGTTTCCTCAGACGGTTGTACTTTCACTTTGGGACTGGCTTTTGCCAGCAGGTTGTATTTATTTTTTGTGAGCTGGGAGAGACTGATGTATCATTTATACAGATGTATTGTATTTTATTTCCAGCTTCAGTCTGAGATGTATTAGTTTTAGTTCAGCTCTGTTTTTATTGCTCTTTTATTATATCTTTTATATCTGAGCAGGTTGTTGACGCTTCGTGTACACGGGAAATACCGTGTGCACGGCGGATCTGTAGACGGGCCCGGGTTCTGGTTTACACCCGGGGCGTGACAGATTAAGTTGGTATCAGAGCTTAGGGATAGGTCAGTTGGGACTTAGGAAACCCTAGGCTTTTGGCGGACCCTAGGATGTTAGGGCGTGAGAGACGTGACTTTTGGCGAAAGTCGGTGATTTGGTTTTGACTCTTCCAGTGAGTGAAGAGGGATCGGCATACCCTATTTTTGTGGGACAGTTATGTTGGCTGCAGACAACATAACGTTACAAAAATAGGGGGATGTCTTTGACTTTCGCTAGATTGGGTCGAGTGTTTGGGGTGTGCTGATTTGCGGTTTTGTCGTGGTGAGCGGTGTCTCCCCGACGTTGGGGCTCTGACCCGAGTGCACCTTGGTGCGGCAGTTGGGCTGAGCTGGTTGTTTCGGGCCGGATACCCAGATTGGAGTCTGGGGGCTCCGGACCCGAAGGGTAGGAGTGTTGGAGGCAGATCAGCGGAGCAGCGTGGTGACACAGTTGTCGGAGCAGTGGCACAGTTGTCGGAGCAGCGCAGTGGCACAGTTGTCGGAGCAGTGCAGTGGCACAGTGTCTGACTAGTGAGTAGCCCTCCGTGCCGACATTTAGTGCTGGGGCACCGAGGAAGGGTGGACTGTTGACAGCAGGGAAACTGTGGGATTGCATTGAAAGAGTGAGCCAGTTTTGGCGGATGAGTTGCCCGATTTGTGGGATTGTGTATGGAGCCTTTGGTGGCAGGGCCTTGTTCGGTGGGGGATTGAGAGTTCTAGGGACGCCTCATTGGAGTAGGCGCCGGGTATGGAGCGTGGCATTACAGTTCCTTTGGATTGGGATCTGCCGCCTGAGGCGAGTTCTGATTGAGGCGCTTGGCGCCGGGTGATGGAGGACAGGTCAGTCGGATGAGGCATTCCTGGTTTCTCTTTTGGATAGTGGATTTTGAGACCGTCAGAGCACTTAGATTCCAGCGGCCAGTGTGGCGGTAGGTTTGAATTGTTCCAGGCTTTTGGTTCGTATCTTTCGATACGAGAGGTTTTCCCTTCTTGGTGGGTAGTGTTTGGCTTCATTGCTTTGGGTTAGGGGTAGGACGGTTACCTGGTGTTCGGGAGGTCGTATTCCCTATCTTTTGCACCTGGGGGGAGTGTCGTGGGTCCTGCCCGGTGCGGTTGAGTCCTTGGTTGTACCTGTAGGCCTGATGGTCTTGACCCAGTTGTTGGGCTTGGTTTGGTACTTAGGACGGTTAGGCTGGCTCGGTTTTCTTTTTTCTCGCGGCAGCTGCTTATGCTGCGAGGACGGTTTTCGTGGGAGCCAGGCCCGGAGGTGTTGGTGTACTTGGTTTGCTTGAGAGTATCTTCGCCTGTTTGGTTTTGACTTTGTGAGCGAGGCGGATGTCTCGTAGTGGGTGAGTAGCCTTTTGGCTGGTGTGTTTGAGGGATCTGCGGCGGCATCGGGACTTGGAGATACCCTTTTGGTTATGAGTTTCTAGCTGTTCTCCTATCGGAGTTGTTTGGCATGACACCAGTTTGGGAGTTGAGGACCCAACTCCAGGATTTGATGTGTTGGATTTGTGTCAGGCCAAGTGTGGCACCTTTGGGGGCGCCGGTGCTATCCGAGTTGTGGAAGGTTGGTTCACTTCGGCTTTGTGAGCACCCGTAAGAATTTGATAAAGTGATCATCGGGAGCTAGCACTCTTCTGTCAAGCTTGGAGGATTTGAGTTACGAGCTGCAAGGGTATTGGATCTTCGCGAAGGTTGTTTTACATTTGGTCCTCTTGATTGCTTATGGCTGAGTAGTGATGCCGGAGGGTTAGGGATGTGCTTCTACATCCCGACGGTTTTGGATTAGAGATCAGAGTCTACGTGATCAGTTGGGGGACTTATATCGGATGCCTTGGGAGTACCGAGGTACTCGGGTTGAGCTGGGTGTTGTTGGACTTGTGGTTGGATTATCTGAGGCCCTAGCAGGGGCGGATGCTTGTACCGATGCGGATAGCTTGATGGCCGGGCAGTTAGCCCAGCTGTACCCAGTTGAGGTGGCGTGGTCCTCTGGAGTGTTCTCCTTTGTTTTCATTCTGGTTAGAGACCCAAGGATTGCACGCGTCTCTGGATGAGGTATTTGGTAGTTTTGGGAGCTTGAGTGGTGGATGACTGGATATTTACCCCCCTGTCGGTTGAGATTCCGTGTTGAGGAATGACTTTAGTTTCGAGGACGAAACTTTCTTTTAGTGGGGGAGGATGTGATGACCTGGATCCCTGCAGAGCTGTTGCGGTGCATTGGGGTGGCCATTGGAGGCCTACGCGGTGTGCTGGAGGCCTTTGGGGCATGTCGGCGGTGTTCGGGCGCCAATTTGGACTCAAGTGATGAACTTCGGGCTTAAATGGATCACGTGGGTGATCGGGTGACTCCGTCGGATCTCTGGGTGTGTTCTCGGGCGAAACGGATTTTCAGATTGGGCTCGGCGCGAAATTTGGACTAAGAATACCTTTCCGGGAGCCTCCGGCAATTTTTAGGATTGGAATTTGGCGAAACGGACGGCGAATTTGGATTCAGCGCGCGAAAACGTCAAAATGGACTACCTACTTGATATTTTTGGAGCTCGGGTTACTGTTCACGCCGGAACAGTACTTCCGGCGATCGCCGGCGGCCGCGGCGGCGGCGGGCAGCGCCGGCGGGGGCGGAGGGCGCTCGGGCAGGCGGCGCGCGGCGGCCGCGGGCAGGCGCTGAGGGCGCGGGCAGGCGCGGCGGGGGCGCGGGCAGGCGGCCGGTCCACGCGGCGGGCGTGCACCGAGCGGGGTGCCACGTGGCACGATCTTGTTGGGTGGCTCACAGCACCCGGTCCACGGAACAGTGTTGGTGCACGGTGGACCGACAGTGGACACGTGGCGGCATTTGATTGGGTCGGTGTTGTGCTCCCGGTCCACGCAAGTCTTGGAGTGGGTGCCGTACGCGGAGCAGGTGTACGCGACGTGCGGGGTGCGCGGTTCACGGGCGGTGCACGGTGTTGGGGCCACGTGGCGCGCCACCATTGGTGGGCTCACGTGCACCGGGCGCAGCGAGAAGATTTTTCTGGATTTTCCCTTAAGTTGCTATCCGAGGGCTCTTCAAGGGGATTTTCGACCCCTTCGAGACCTCAGCTCGAAGGGGAGGTGAGAGGAAGATTTCTTCCTCATGAAGTGAGGATTAATCCTACAAAGTTTCAGGATTTTAGGAGGCTCGAATCCCGAGGTTCCCTATTTTACGGCGCGGTGCGACATTGCATTTTCTGTGTTCTTCTTCAGCGCAGCGACGGTGTTTTAGCTCTCCTGGTCTACTCCGAGCTCCTTCTTCTGTGATTCTTGCGCCGAAAGACTCCTAACAGGTAGGGCTTCAACTTTGATTTTGATCACTCATTCTGATTTTGCTTCTTTGGCTCGGATCCCGAGGTAACAATGGTCCCCCTTTTTCTGTGAGGAATGTGAGGACAGCATCGGAGTATTTTGGCCATATCTTCGCGCACGAGCTTCTGATGGAGACGAGCTTATACAACTTTTTCATCTATGGATCGCAGGGAACGCGCTCGTATTTTTATTGGATTTTTGTGAATTTTATTTCGAGGTGAAAATTACTGTTTTCTCAGTGAACAGTAATCTGTTCTTAATACAGATTTTTTGTGTGAGTGTGCCACCTTGCCGGATTTTTATCTTGATGTACAGAACTCAGATTTGGGCGTGCAAGGTACGTTTCGAAGCTATCGACGCGAGGATCGCCGTGATATTTTTATTGGAATTTTCTGGGCAATTTCTGCAGGTGATAATTTAACAGTTTCGAATCCGAGGTTGTATGTGGTTATAAGAGCATTAATTGGGAGCCTATGTGTAATTAGTGAGCTGTGTATTGTATCAGGAATATTACGGGTGTGCTAAAATTGTGGGAGCAAGGATTTGGAGTTTTTGGTATTTTCAGCTGTACGGATTGGGACAGTTGCACTTCAGGTGGGTGGTTGTTGTTTACCTCTATTTTGACATGCTCACTAGGAATATTAGAGTGATCCCTCTATTTGGACACCTTTTCCTTTATTTCCTTGAGAACACTTGCATGCTTGTATGGACATCTAGATAGGCCATCTTTTATCGCTACACTTTCATGCTGGAACTTGACTTAGGAGAAACCTTGTTTGCTTCTTTTCTCCATTTCGTTAGTCAGGTGGTTCTTGTTGCTCGGGTTTGAGCAGGGGTTTGGGATAGTGTAGCCGGGGCCTGGATTGCGGATTATGGGTTTTAGCGGCTACCGCGGACAGTAGGCGGTTGACCGGATGTCGGATGTGGGACATGATTGTGATTGTGGGTATTGCGGCGATCGCGGATTTTGGGCGATCGACCGGATGTTCATTTGTGCATCAGATTGGGGGATCTGTGTTTTCTTTTAGTGGAGGGTTGTGTTCCACTGGGGCTTTATAGTTGTGATCCAGTCCTGCTTTTATCATACCGGCGCGGTTATTGCCCGGTAGTGTTTTGATATGGATTTTACCGGCGCGGTTATTGCCCGGTAGTGCTTTCCTCGAGTGGGTCGCTCCCCTCGAGTTCCCCTCCGGAGGCCGGGGTCGGACAGTTATTGACGGTTTTGCTATCACATCGGCGCGGTCTATTTGCCCGATGATGAGGGCGGCAGCAGGAGTTTTGCTATCACATCGGCGCGGCTTTCTTGCCCGATGATGAGGGCGGTACAGATTGGGTTCATCTGGGACGGTTGGTTATTGTTGGTTATGGTTATTCCAGTCTAGGACTGTATTTCTAGAGGCATAGTAGTGGTAGTTTCTTTTCTTCGGTAGTCATTATTTTCTTACCACTCTTCTTTCCCCTTTTGCCTCTGGTAGACCTAGTGGGTGTGTCAGAGTTTGAGGTTTTACCCACTAGGGGAGGCTACTGGTTTACTAGTAGTTCTCACCCCCATTCTTCTTTCCTCTTTTTCTTCTTCCTTGTTTTGCAGTGTCTTCTGCGGGTGCTGCTGGGCTTTCAGCGGCGGGTCGAGGAGAGAGGACGGCTGAGTAGATAGATCTCGAGGCAGGATGAGCGTGTTAGCTGGACTGTTGGTGTACCCAGGTTTTCCTCAGACGGTTGTACTTTCACTTTTGGGACTGGCTTTTGCCAGCAGGTTGTATTTATTTTTTGTGAGCTGGGAGAGACTGATGTATCATTTATACAGATGTATTGTATTTTATTTCCAGCTTCAGTCTGAGATGTATTAGCTTTAGTTCAGCTCTGTTTTTATTGCTCTTTTATTATATCTTTTATATCTGAGCAGGTTGTTGACGCTTCGTGTACACGGGAAATACCGTGTGCACGGCGGATCTGTAGACGGGCCCGGTGTAATACTCAGGAAAATTGTGTTAGTGTAAAGAGTGTGTTTCAGGTGCGAATGTGGGCGAGGAAACAAAAAAAAAAAAAAATTAACTTTAGTGGGGTATACTGGTGTATGGTGGGCACAGTTGCCGAAGCACAAATTCTGCCTTTCCGATCCGAGTCTGATCTCGGAAATCTGAGGTCGCCAGTGCGACCGTCTCATCGAATCGAGTGGAAATGGTATAGACCGTTTGACAATCCGATGGTCGGATCGTCCGGAAATCAGCAAAGAAGCGGGCGGGACCCGCGACTTAAGTGAATAGTAAAATGAATAGTAACCCCGTTTTGGGTCCCCCCTCGATCGGTCGTTGGCCATTTCACTGTCTGAAATCCCAACCTATCAGTATGAGTAGACGATTCTAGCTAATTTTGACATTCTGAGCGCAATGGCACTGATAGAATTTCCGTTTGACGACCCTAGAACCTCGGAAAGCGTGCTGAACTGTAGAAATCGCAGTATTTTATGGGTCTGCGATTTAGCAGGAGTTTTAGTCGACGAACAAAAATCGCTACCTGATAGGTTTCGTCGAGCCGGACGTCGTGGTGGTGTCCGTTTTTCAGTTTGACAACCCGGTCGTCTCGAAAAGCGCGAAATATGGGAAAAGTTACGGTATTTTGTGAAGAAGCTTAATATTTTATGTATCAAAGTGTATGGATCTTGGAGGGGAGCGACCTTTGTGCATGGTTTGGCTTCAGCTAGGGACCCAGATCAAAGCATATAGAATTGGGGGACTTATGTGCATATTAGTTGCTAAATATATTAGAAGCAATCTAGGGCATCTTTGGGGAGAACCCTAGCCGCAACCCTCTTGCAACCGCAGCCACCCACGACCCTCCTCTCCCTCTGCTACCTATCCCGCACAGCTGCGCCGCCGGCCGCCGCCCCTGGTCGCCGAAAAAGCAAGGGGCTTCAAGGAAACCCTTGATCTTGGGTCGGTAGAAGAAGAAGAGCACCCGAGCCCCTAGACCGGAACCCAGACCTCTCTGCGGCCACTCCTACATCCAGAAGACGAGCCGAGGTGGGCTGGTGCACCGCCGTGGCCGCGCGACGCCGGGAAGACCGTTTTCTTCTCCCTCGGATCCAATCAAGGTGAGCCTCCCTCATTCTTGGTTAGTTTTGGTTTTAAGCATCTACAGTCGGTTTTCCTCGTTCTTGGGATGCTCCTAATGGAGCCGTGGCCTCGGTAAGGCGCCGGGTTGCCGGCGGGAGAAAGCAGCCCGCCGGAACCCTAATCGGCCCACCCTTGGCCCGTAGCAAATCCGACGGTTTTTTGTCAGAAAATATTATGCTCAGAAGCTTCTTCTAGTCCTGTACAAGCTTCCCATAAAGTTTGGGAAGACTTGGTGTAGTGTGGAGACGGTGGTGCCGTGCCCTAGTTTTGGGTTTGTGAGGGCCGACCGAGCTCGTTGCTCCGGCGCCGCCGCGGCTTCTCGTCGCCGACCAAGGCCCCATTTGCCTTCCTATGGTCGAGAAGGACCCAAGAATGCCGATGCATGGGGCCCATGCAGACCGGACCAAGATCCACCATTAATGGACCTTGGTTGGCCGCGTTAATGGCAGCCGGCCATCCGCCGCTTGCCGACGGGCATGGGTCGCCCAGATCTTCATTAGTCAGCCTTTAGAAGCTTTGGGTGCTGTCCATTGCACCCAGAAACCCAAGGATGGAAAGTTGCCATTGTTGAAGCCCAAGCTTGACCCGAGCTTGGCCGCCACCGTCGCCGCCGTGACCCCGTCGTCGGGCACAAGTCCAGGACAGTTTATGGTGATGACGAGCACCTGTTGGTGCATTTGGTTGAGGTCCAGAAGCCACGGTTGGATGGTCACGAAATTCGAAGCTTCATGCTTCATCTTCTTCCCCGAGCTTGTGGCCAACCGTGGGTTTTGGCTGCTCCTAGGTGCATGGAACCGCTTCTGTAAACTAGTAAATAAGTTTTATCCATGTTAGAATGCCTCTGGTGCAATATCTGTAGAGTACCGGATTGGGTTTTGGTCTATATGTAGTTGTTTGAATGTTGCCCACCATATGTTTGATGTTATGCCACAGAGAAGTAAATTTTAGAATTTGGCTTTGATTTAAAAATGAAAGTTGCTTCAATTGGTCTCCTGAGCCTGATGCTCACTTCAGATCAAATTAGATCTGTGTGGATTGATGTTTGGAGCATTATACACATTGTTAGAAAGCAAGGGTTTGGTTCTGGTTGAACCAGCAGTTCTGGGCAGTAACCAAGGTGAGCCCTGGTGTCCTGGCACTGTCCAGAGACATTCTCATATACAAGTTTTAATGTTTGATGAATAGATTAAAAGATATAGTATAAACTAGCTCTCAAATAAATGTTTGGCCCAAACACTATTCTAGGCTGTTTGCGAAGCCCCAACAGTGAGCTCCTGGCTAATTTAGGGTCACTGGACGCGATGCTCGCATTAAAAATTGGTTTTGATGAGCCGGAGAAACAAAATTCATTTAGGCTATGTTAGCAAGGTATTTTGTGGCCCGAAGTTTTCCTCGGGTTCCGTGCCGCCGTAAATGGGTGAGCACGGTGTTCAGCGGGTCAAGGGTCACCTACTGGAAGTGACGGTTCGTAAAAATAATATCCCAGTTAAGAGAACGAGCAAAAACGGCTCTCAAAGTATTGTAGAAGTGTAATTGGGTAAAACCCTAGGGGTTAATTTGTATTTGTAGCCTGGTAGACTGTTGTACACAGAGTGTCAGTGGGTTGGGTATGTGTGAGAGTTATTTTTCCTGACCCGTGTAAATGATTCAGGTCCCAGCAGTCAGCCGCCAGCTTGCGAACCATCCAGCAGCCACCGTGATCATCTACATTAAGGTGGGTTGTTGTTTTAAGTCCTTGCATTTGATTCTATTAAATTGGGTGGGGTCAATCTTGTGCGTACTTGGGTTAAAGACCGAAGGGTGATAGACATTACTTGTTTGATTGTGCTAACGTTTAAAACAAAGAGAAAAAGAAAACATAGAAAAAGAAGGGATGATCTAATCTTTATATGGATCTCGTGCTTGGATTAAAACAGTGTGGGTTCGAGTGTGAAAGTTCTAGCATTCAGTTCTATCATGTTGGACGGGGACAAGCAAGTGCGTGCATGGATTGAGTGGGGTATTTAGCGTCGATCCCCGAGGACCGTTTACTTTAAATATTACATATTATTGTTCCACTTTAAATGCTACTGGTTATCGTTTCTCTCGTCGTTACATGTTACCGCTTTACTTCGATTATACTTGTTAGTAGGGTACTTTGATTACACATGCTACTATCTTGCTCTTGTTCATACATCATGGTTACTTGGCTCGAGGCTGCAGCACGCGCACCCGCGGTTTGGCCACCGCAAAGGGTGCGCTTTTCCGGAAAAGTGGTCTATGACCCGTGTATACCCACGAGGTGACGTAGTGGGGCCCCTTATTAGTTGTGGGGTTTGAGGCGCCGAGGTGCGAGCGATGCGACCCGTCGGTTTAGTTGCCCGACGTGGTCGGATTTTGCAGGTACGGTACGGCCGTCGGTTTAGTTGTCCGACGTGGCCGGGGATAGCAGGACACAGGTGTACAGGTTATCGGTTCCCTCTTGAGAGGGTGGTTGCTCCGGTTGGCTCCACGGTTTGTTTTACTATATTTTCCTGCTCTACTATTATTCGTCACTGACTTCCCACTTTGTGACAGGGTCCAGACGGGGGAGAGGTAGGCGACGGTGAGGACGGGGCAGGAGCTTTTGGGTTGCTGGGAACCCTGGACCGTATTGTTCCTTTCATCTTTACATTTCATTTACTTTGTAGTCGCTTGTGAGGTTCTCGATACCCTCGTGGGGTCGGCATGGATGTCGGCTTGGTTTACATTTAGTTGTCCTGTTATGCATTTATTCTTCCTCTTATTCTGTTGGCCGTTTGGAAAAGAAAAGCAAAACCAAAGAAAAGATTTCGAAAACCGTTTTAAAAATTTAAATGCCGTGTGGGCACCGACTTCAAAACCTTGTGGATTTATGGATTGCGAAAATAAATTTCAAAACCCGAGTGTCGTGTGGGCACTGTTTTCAAAACCTTGTGAATTTATCCTTTCAAACTGATTGGCCGTGCGCTTGATGAATTAGGGTACTTAGTTGTATGTTGGTGACTGTTGCGATTGAGTGTTTGATTGTTGTTTGGAACTTGTACTAAACGCTACGCCGTGCATATACAGAGGAGACTCTGTCCGTTCGCAGAGAGATTCTGTATATGCGGCGGGTCTGGGCATGCGCCGGGGAAGAGGGTTTACCTTTCAAAAAAAAAAAAAAAAATCTTTCGCACCAAATGAATATCTTTTGTGAACCGTTTCCGCTGAAACAAACCCCCGGGGCGTGACAGATTAAGATGGTATCAGAGAGTTCTATCAATCACAACAGTTAGTGCCGACATCCACGGAAATACCTCACTTGCCTACAAATGAATGGAATGGGTAGGGCATAGGGAGGTAGAACGCGAGCGACCGAGGGGGGGAGAGTCCGAGTCCTTTCTTTCGCTAAGTGGTTCGTTGTTCCGTTGCTTATTAGCAAAGGCTAAAGCTGACTTTCTTTGCGTGTGTACAGATAGAGGGCCGACTCAGCGAGCAACCGACGACGGAGATGGACATTGCCGACGAAGCCAATCGCCTGCTCCGCAACCAGCTGCGCGACGTGGCTGGGCAACTGCTGACTCTCGCGGAGCGCCTGAGCATGCTGATACAGGAACTCGAGGGCGTCGATCGATTCCGGGGCGGCAGCAGAGGCGTTGCCCCTCCCGGGATGTCACCGACGGGCCCTCCCACCTTCCAGGAGGCTACTAACTTGGCCGTGCACACCGACGTAGAGCGCGCCCGGCAGGAATACTCTTACTCCGAGCCGGCCAGGGACCCCCCCCATCGGAGGGGCCGGGCGAGCAAACACCCGAGAGCCGGGCAGAACCTCGGGCAGACGACGAAGGAGAGACCTAGGCCACCGAAGCCGTGCGCCATCTGCGGCAACACACACCTCATAACAAGTTGCCCGTGGCGAGACGGACACTGTTTCCGCTGTGGCAGGCCGGGCCACACGCGTTATGAGTGCCCTCTGAAGCTGGCCGTCAGCAGACCCCCGGCGCCGCGACATGTTGAGCCTAAGAGAACTGCTGCCCCCACCCCTCAGGGGGGCACCGATCCAGAGGGCCGACCAAATCCACGCCCGAAGCAAGCACCGGAGGACGAACGAAGGCTTAAGGGAAGCGCGCACGTGCAACCAGGATCCTACGTTATCTGCAAGGGCGCGCACCCAGTGACGGAATGCACTTGGAGGTACCACTACTGTAACCGGTGCGGCTTGCCAGGTCACACCTGCCTCTCCTGCCCCCAGGGGCCAACCCCTGCCTCCGCCGCCGCGCCAGCACCACAGAGAGGAACAGAGAGCGCTGCGGCCCCCGTGCAGACAAAGGACTCGCCCGACGACCAGCAATCCGCGGACTCCTTAGACAGCCAACCCCCACCTCAACACGCGGTGCGACGCTGGCCCAAGGATTGTGGGCGGACTCCCCCGGCCGCCCCGACGGACGACGCATCGTCCCAAAATAGGAATGACAGTACTAGTCTTATTGTTTTTGTTTTTTCCTTCTCTTGTCTAGATAGGAGCAACCTTTGGGCCGGAGCAACCCGCCCCTACCTGACCCTTGCGAGCCCCCCTGCCTTTAGCCTTACCTTTCGCCTCGTTGACCGTTTCGGTTCCCATACTCAATTGGGGGGGGGGGGGGGGGGCAAACACCATGAGAGATTGCTTGGCGTAGGGCAAACTCATAAGGTGTGAGTTTGGGTACCACGAGGGGGACGCGAAGCCTTTTTGAGAGCACCAGTCGGGCATGCTTGGGCCCTTTTCCCTCTTAGGGGATTCCCGGGGTGTTTAAGTTTCGAGGACGAAACTTCCTTTAAGGTGTGAGTGATGTAATACTCAGGAAAATTGCGTTAGTGTAAAGAGTGTGTTTCAGGTGCGAATGTGGGCGAGGAAAAAAAAAAAAAAAAATTTACTTTAGTGGGGTATACTGGTGTATGGTGGGCACAGTTGCCGAAGCACAAATTCTGCCTTTCCGATCCGAGTCTGATCTCGGAAATCTGAGGTCGCCAGTGCGACCGTCTCATCGAATCGAGTGGAAATGGTATAGACCGTTTGACAATCCGATGGTCGGATCGTCCGGAAATCAGCAAAGAAGCGGGCGGGACCCGCGACTTAAGTGAATAGTAAAATGAATAGTAACCCCGTTTTGGGTCCCCCCTCGATCGGTCGTTGGCCATTTCACTGTCTGAAATCCCAACCTATCAGTATGAGTAGACGATTCTAGCTAATTTTGACATTCTGAGCGCAATGGTACTGATAGAATTTCCGTTTGACGACCCTAGAACCTCGGAAAGCGTGCTGAACTGTAGAAATCGCAGTATTTTATGGGTCTGCGATTTAGCAGGATTTTTAGTCGACGAACAAAAATCGCTACCTGATAGGTTTCGTCGAGCCGGACGTCGTGGTGGTGTCCGTTTTTCAGTTTGACAACCCGGTCGTCTCGAAAAGCGCGAAATATGGGAAAAGTTACGGTATTTTGTGAAGAAGCTTAATATTTTATGTATCAAAGTGTATGGATCTTGGAGGGGAACGACCTTTGTGCATGGTTTGGCTTCAGCTAGGGACCCAGATCAAAGCATATAGAATTGGGGGACTTATGTGCATATTAGTTGCTAAATATATTAGAAGCAACCTAGGGCATCTTTGGGGAGAACCCTAGCCGCAACCCTCTTGCAACCGCAGCCACCCACGACCCTCCTCTCCCTCTGCTACCTATCCCGCACAGCTGCGCCGCCGGCCGCCGCCCCTGGTCGCCGAAAAAGCAAGGGGCTTCAAGGAAACCCTTGATCTTGGGTCGGTAGAAGAAGAAGAGCACCCGAGCCCCTAGACCGGAACCCAGACCTCTCTGCGGCCACCTCCTACATCCAGAAGACGAGCCGAGGTGGGCTGGTGCACCGCCGTGGCCGCGCGACGCCGGGAAGACCGTTTTCCTCTCCCTCGGATCCAATCAAGGTGAGCCTCCCTCATTCTTGGTTAGTTTTGGTTTTAAGCATCTGCAGTCGGTTTTCCTCGTTCTTGGGATGCTCCTAATGGAGCCGTGGCCTCGGTAAGGCGCCGGGTTGCCGGCGGGAGAAAGCAGCCCGCCGGAACCCTAATCGGTCCCACCCTTGGCCCGTAGCAAATCCGACGGTTTTTGTCAGAAAATATTATGCTCAGAAGCTTCTTCTAGTCCTGTACAAGCTTCCCATAAAGTTTGGGAAGACTTGGTGTAGTGTGGAGACGGTGGTGCCGTGCCCTAGTTTTGGGTTTGTGAGGGCCGACCGAGCTCGTTGCTCCGGCGCCGCCGCGGCTTCTCGTCGCCGACCAAGGCCCCATTTGCCTTCCTATGGTCGAGAAGGACCCAAGAATGCCGATGCATGGGGCCCATGCAGACCGGACCAAGATCCACCATTAATGGACCTTGGTTGGCCGCGTTAATGGCAGCCGGCCATCCGCCGCTTGCCGACGGGCATGGGTCGCCCAGATCTTCATTAGTCAGCCTTTAGAAGCTTTGGGTGCTGTCCATTGCACCCAGAAACCCAAGGATGGAAAGTTGCCATTGTTGAAGCCCAAGCTTGACCCGAGCTGGCCGCCACCGTCGCCGCCGTGACCCCGTCGTCGGGCACAAGTCCAGGACAGTTTATGGTGATGACGAGCACCTGTTGGTGCATTTGGTTGAGGTCCAGAAGCCACGGTTGGATGGTCACGAAATTCGAAGCTTCATGCTTCATCTTCTTCCCCGAGCTTGTGGCCAACCGTGGGTTTTGGCTGCTCCTAGGTGCATGGAACCGCTTCTGTAAACTAGTAAATAAGTTTTATCCATGTTAGAATGCCTCTGGTGCAATATCTGTAGAGTACCGGATTGGGTTTTGGTCTATATGTAGTTGTTTGAATGTTGCCCACCATATGTTTGATGTTATGCCACAGAGAAGTAAATTTTAGAATTTGGCTTTGATTTAAAAATGAAAGTTGCTTCAATTGGTCTCCTGAGCCTGATGCTCACTCCAGATCAAATTAGATCTGTGTGGATTGATGTTTGGAGCATTATACACATTGTTAGAAAGCAAGGGTTTGGTTCTGGTTGAACCAGCAGTTCTGGGCAGTAACCAAGGTGAGCCCTGGTGTCCTGGCACTGTCCAGAGACATTCTCATATACAAAGTTTTAATGTTTGATGAATAGATTAAAAGATATAGTATAAACTAGCTCTCAAATAAATGTTTGGCCCAAACACTATTCTAGGCTGTTTGCGAAGCCCCAACAGTGAGCTCCTGGCTAATTTAGGGTCACTGGACGCGATGCTCGCATTAAAAATTGGTTTTGATGAGCCGGAGAAACAAAAATTCATTTAGGCTATGTTAGCAAGGTATTTTGTGGCCCGAAGTTTTCCTCGGGTTCCGTGCCGCCGTAAATGGGTGAGCACGGTGTTCAGCGGGTCAAGGGTCACCTACTGGAAGTGACGGTTCGTAAAAATAATATCCCAGTTAAGAGAACGAGCAAAAACGGCTCTCAAAGTATTGTAGAAGTGTAATTGGGTAAAACCCTAGGGGTTAATTTGTATTTGTAGCCTGGTAGACTGTTGTACACAGAGTGTCAGTGGGTTGGGTATGTGTGAGAGTTATTTTTCCTGACCCGTGTAAATGATTCAGGTCCCAGCAGTCAGCCGCCAGCTTGCGAACCATCCAGCAGCCACCGTGATCATCTACATTAAGGTGGGTTGTTGTTTTAAGTCCTTGCATTTGATTCTATTAAATTGGGTGGGGTCAATCTTGTGCGTACTTGGGTTAAAGACCGAAGGGTGATAGACATTACTTGTTTGATTGTGCTAACGTTTAAAACAAAGAGAAAAAGAAAACATAGAAAAAGAAGGGATGATCTAATCTTTATATGGATCTCGTGCTTGGATTAAAACAGTGTGGGTTCGAGTGTGAAAGTTCTAGCATTCAGTTCTATCATGTTGGACGGGGACAAGCAAGTGCGTGCATGGATTGAGTGGGGTATTTAGCGTCGATCCCCGAGGACCGTTTACTTTAAATATTACATATTATTGTTCCACTTTAAATGCTACTGGTTATCGTTTCTCTCGTCGTTACATGTTACCGCTTTACTTCGATTATACTTGTTAGTAGGGTACTTTGATTACACATGCTACTATCTTGCTCTTGTTCATACATCATGGTTACTTGGCTCGAGGCTGCAGCACGCGCACCCGCGGTTTGGCCACCGCAAAGGGTGCGCTTTTCCGGAAAAGTGGTCTATGACCCGTGTATACCCACGAGGTGACGTAGTGGGGCCCCTTATTAGTTGTGGGGTTTGAGGCGCCGAGGTGCGAGCGATGCGACCCGTCGGTTTAGTTGCCCGACGTGGTCGGGTTTTGCAGGTACGGTACGGCCGTCGGTTTAGTTGTCCGACGTGGCCGGGGATAGCAGGACACAGGTGTACAGGTTATCGGTTCCCTCTTGAGAGGGTGGTTGCTCCGGTTGGCTCCACGGTTTGTTTTACTATATTTTCCTGCTCTACTATTATTCGTCACTGACTTCCCACTTTGTGACAGGGTCCAGACGGGGGGAGAGGTAGGTGACGGTGAGGACGGGGCAGGAGCTTTTGGGTTGCTGGGAACCCTGGACCGTATTGTTCCTTTCATCTTTACATTTCATTTACTTTGTAGTCGCTTGTGAGGTTCTCGATACCCTCGTGGGGTCGGCATGGATGTCGGCTTGGTTTACATTTAGTTGTCCTGTTATGCATTTATTCTTCCTCTTATTCTGTTGGCCGTTTGGAAAAGAAAAGCAAAACCAAAGAAAAGATTTCAAAAACCGTTTTAAAAATTTAAATGCCGTGTGGGCACCGACTTCAAAACCTTGTGGATTTATGGATTGCGAAAATAAATTTCAAAACCCGAGTGTCGTGTGGGCACTGTTTTCAAAACCTTGTGAATTTATCCTTTCAAACTGATTGGCCGTGCGCTTGATGAATTAGGGTACTTAGTTGTATGTTGGTGACTGTTGCGATTGAGTGTTTGATTGTTGTTTGGAACTTGTACTAAACGCTACGCCGTGCATATACAGAGGAGACTCTGTCCGTTCGCAGAGAGATTCTGTATATGCGGCGGGTCTGGGCATGCGCCGGGGAAGAGGGTTTACCTTTCAAAAAAAAAAAAAAAAAAATCTTTCGCACCAAATGAATATCTTTTGTGAACCGTTTCCGCTGAAACAAACCCCCGGGGCGTGACACCCGGGTTCTGGTTTACACCCGGGGCGTGACAGGTAGGCTTGTTGTCGTTGATTGTCGTGAATTCCGGTGTCGGAGGAGGAGATACCGACTGAGGCACAAATACTGTCCCACTCGAACTTGGAATGTCTCCAGTTTGAGTGTATCCGAGGCCGAACTTATTTCTTTGACCAAGACCAAGAAGTCTGTCCAACTTACTCCTTCCAGAAGAAAATCTCTTTAAGTCGTCCTTCAGTTGGCGTATGGTCTCCGTCATTTCCAATTTTTCCTGTCGAGCCTCGCCGTTGAGCTTCAAGAAGTAATTCGCTTTGTTCACCATATCTATATAATTCTTCTCGAATTGCTCATTGGACTCTTGAAGGGAAACATTTGTTTTAATCAAATTATCCCTTTCTGTAGAGTTATTTAGGATCCACAAGGATCTAAATAGGTACTATCAAACACCTAGAGGGGTGTGAATAGGTGTAATATTATAAAAGCCAATCTCAGTGCAAAAATAAAAAATAATGCGGAAAATAAAAATCAACACACCGAGATTTACGTGGAAACTCCAATCCAGGAGAAAAACCACGGGACCAACACGCAATAACAATCCACTAAGAATTGAAGAATAACAAGGTGATTACCGACTCCACGGACTCGACCCCTCCTTCAAGTTCTTCGGACCTTGCGCTGACCGGTTGGATGTCCACGCAATAACAATCCACGAAGAAACGAAGAATAACAAGGTGATTACCGTCTCCACGGATTCAACCCCTCCTTCAATTTCTTCGGACCTTGCGCTCCACCGTTTGCACGTCCACTGCACACGTTCGAATCCACGAACGCCACTCGAATCCACGAGCACACGTTTCGAATCCACGAAACGCCTTCAACACACCGAATCCACGGTGCCACGTCGAATCCACGACGCAAACTCAGCCGTAAGAATATTGGCTTCGATGGTGATCCTTTGCTTAGATTATCAATGAAGATCCATGGGAAAAATCTCTAAGCAAAGATTAGATCAATTCGACAAAAGATAGATCTTGGAAGAACCGTCGAATTGACCTAAAAGAGGCTATAAAGAAGAACGATAAAAACCTAGCCTCTAGGGTTGCTCTCAAGTGTTTTATAAATTGATCGGTATTGAACCCACGTTCTTGAGAAACCCTAAATGTCTATTTATAGCCCTTGGAAACATATTAGAGTCGGTTTAGGAAACTTTTCCCGAGAGGGCATTGTGTACCGGTACCAAATATCGTGTTCCGGTACTCAATGGTGCAAAACACAGATTTTTCTATTGTGTTCCGGTACGCGAGTCTGTGTTCCGGTACGCAATACAATTTACAGAAAATTCTGTGTCGGGTTAGAGGAACTTCAAGTGTGGTTCCGGTACGCAATGTAAAAACTGATTTTTCCAAGATAAACTTTATCCAAAACAAACCAAGTACCGGAATCCAAACTTAAAACAAGTTGTAAGTTAAAACCAAGTTCCTAAAACCAAGTCTAAACCGGTTTTCATTAATTTCCTGTTTCCAATGATTATAAATGAACTTTAATCACCATGAGCTATATTTAATCATACCTGAGAGTTGACTTGGGCTCATGTTGAATCTTCAATGAGTCTTCGAAGGCTGATTTGACAATTTGATCCCTTTAAGACTCCGACTCAACTCACTGACTTGACTCACGAAATATGCCAACACCAAAAAGCCGTAACAATCTCCCCCTTTGGCAATTTCGTGACAAAACCCAAAAATACATAAAAACGCTCAAGTCACTCATCTTAAACCAAAAGATCGAAATTCAATGTCATCACCAAAACATTGATTTTCTTTGCGTGAAAGATCCAATAAATACAAAATACATTTGAACCAAACAGTCCTAGAACATACTCTATGACTTAGGACTTGGAGTCTTAAAGTGATGTAATTCCTGCAAAACAAAACTCCAAACAAAATCAAATGTTAGTCGTTAGAAATTAAAATCCTACATTTGATTCGTCTTCCTTTTGGTTCTTTTGTTTTTGGCTCTTTCAATGTCTCCCCCTACTCCAACATGTTCTCCATGTTCTCCATGTTCTCCCCCTTTGTGATCGTGTTCTCCCCCTACGATCATTTTTCGTTCTCCCCCTTTTTGTCACAAATTGTCAAACAGTTAATAGAAACAAAAAGAAACATACTAGAAGGATAAGTTCTTAGTTACATGCCCATTAGAGTTCTTGTTCAACACAAAGTGAAAAGAAACTAAAAACCAAAAACAAGAAGGTAAAGAGATCACTCATCCTGATCTGAATCTTCATCGTCCTCATGTGATGTAGGTCCGTGAGATGTACTCGGTGCAGTTGCTCCAGTGACCACATCATCATGTTTGCATCCAAGGATATCGAAGATTTTCTTTAAGCTATCCTCAAGTTTCTTGAAGCCTCGCTCCATCCTTTGCTCCATCCTTTTCTTTAGTGAACGAACATCCCGATGCAGGGTTTGAAGAGTTACAACCTCATCTGGTTCAGGAGATTCTTGACGAGGTGGTGCACTCACTGTCGCTTCACTTGCATAGGCTTTTGTATGCCCAAAAGTCTTCAAAGTGCTAATTGACTTGGCTAAAGTGATTCCATCAATTGCCCCCAAGCCATAATCATATTTGGCACAAGTGATGTCCACTCCGTGATCTTCCAGAATACGCGTAATCAAGATCGGATACGGTAGAAGGTCACGTTGTCTAGATCCTTCAATGACATGCACCATCTGCTGCCAAATGAGAAATGGAATGTTGGTGTTAATTCCATTTGCACTTTCCGGGTGACCAAGGAGAAAGAGAAGTAACAATCGATCCCATCGAATCCTTTTGGTCCCCAGTGTGGGCAATAGGTTGTAGCATACGATTAAGGACAAAATATGATACTCTGGTTTTAGGTCCTTTGATTCAACATATGATCTGTTCGTGTGCGTCCCTGTCTTGCAAATAGAGTCCACAACCATATCCCAATGGGTATCATGTAGGAAGTTTCCATCAGTATAATAAAGACCAGTAGTGTCAACAGCTAATCCAAGGTTTGCACCAATTACTGCTGGAGTAATGTCAAACTTGACGCCTCTAACTGTTGTTTCAAAGACGAAGGCCCCGGTGTCATGGTCTTTTTGAAGTATGTTACCTTGCATGTATAATTCCCTGATGATTTCCTACAAAGAACACAATGCACTATGATTTGATCTTATAGAAAGGCTTAAACATGTCTAAGAAACATTCTAAACATGTCACAAGTGATGATTCATCATTCAAAATTCATTTACATCAAAAGCCCTAATTCTCAATTTTTCTATGTTAAGAACACATGAAAATGTTAGATTCAAGCAAATAAGCATGGAAACATGAATCTAATCGCATAGAGAACAACCATTTATGTTCTAAACATGAATTAAGAGTGATTTAAGCAAGAGATTTCATTTGGAGTAAGGATCAACTCAAAAAAAAAACAAAATAAAACATCAAAACCTAAAAACTAGGGTTTTGAAGTTAGAGAAACCAAGATCTAAGTAGAAACTTACAAATGAGTGCAACAATTCACTTGATCTTGAAGAAAAACCCCTTAGAGATGTTTTAGAGAGAGAGAGGGAGGGTTTTGAAGTGGGAGAGATGAAATAAAAACATTGTTGTTTCGGAATATAAAGAATTCCAGTCCGCGTACCGGTATAAGGAGTCGCGTACCGGTACGTAGTGTAAAAACCGAAAAACCTTCGTTCGGGTTCCGGATTGTAAAACAGGGGGTAATCCGGATCCGCAATGTAGTTCCGGTACTAAAAGAGTAGTACCGGTACGCCAGTGAAAAACCAGAAAAATTCACATTCGGGATCCGGATTGGATTTTCTAATCCGGATTGGATTTTCAGGTACTAAAAAGCAGGTACCGGAACAACAGAGCCAAAAAGCAAAAATTTCTTGAAACAAATCCAAATTTTGAAATCTTTTCAAATACCGATTTGTATTCCATCAAGAAATCCATTTAAGTGCTTTGAAGAACAAAGAATTTGCATAGATGTCATTCAATCCAATTTTCTTTCATTAGAATAATTTAGAAAAATAAAAACCAGAAAGAGTATGTAAGCACTTTAGCGCATCAACTTTAAACAAAAGTCATCGTTTCATGCAACAAGAAATAGATTATACCAAATCTATCAAAAATACTCAAAAATGAAACGAAAATTTATGAAATTAAAACTCTTAAAGTTGAACAACTTCAATTACATCTAACCTGATCTTATGAGTAATGCCTTTATCAAATCATCAATTTTGGTAAAGAAAATGAAATACAAAGATCAATAGATGTTTGAAATCCCAGATAAGTTAGATAATATATCTAGACAATCTGTTGAAGGAGTGGCTCTTTGAGCATCTTTTATCAAAAATCCCACCTTATACCAACCATGAAATATGACTGAGTCAAGTATTTCATTATGCATTTCATCAACATTTTTGAAACAAAAATTTGCTTTGCATTCATGGAGTATCTTTTTCTTTTTCTTTTCCTCCATGTGGTGGTAGTTTTCACACTCCTCATTGGGATGTAACTCTTTCCACATCTTTTGAGCATTTTACTTTTCATTGACTCCCCCTCAATTGGCTATCAATTATTTAATATATAAGGTATTCAACCAAAAATTGATCTCGCATTCATACTCGACTAAGCAATCAAATATGATAATGACTATACCAAGAGATCATTGAGAGAGAAATTGACTTTGATCACTTAAAAGATGAATTAATTAACATAAATGATCATTGCAACATTGAAATATTATGATATCAAAAGCATAATAAATTTCTAAATGCGTGAAAGGATGCAATTAAAGTCAATTTAGCCAATGCTCAATTAAACAACTCCTTTAAATGAAATGTCTTCAAGATTATGAATATGGAGTCAAGTTGATAATCCAAGAAAAATTAATTTGGAGTGAATGAACGTGAAGCCCCTTTTTATTCAATGCACTTGTTCGTTAGAAACCCTTTTGTTCAAGAACAAAGTATAAAAACAAAGAGCATTGAAAAACATGTAATGCAGAGATTAAGAAAAATATGAAGGGAAAACCAATCAAAGCATTACACACAGTCATAAGCTATTTAGAACTTAAGACAAGGAAAGATATCACCTTTCCGAATCCAAAATCGCTGGATTTTGGGTTGTCTTGATTCGTTGTGCCGGGGGTTGGTAGCTTTGACTGTTGGTCCACCTTAGGTCTTTGCCTGCAATGATCCACTTGAATGATTGATGTTGCGGCTCGGACCTTTGGTGGGTTGAGTGAACTCCTTTGACTTGATGTGTCTTTTGATTCCGTTGAGTTCGCTCCGTAGATGAAGTTGCCGAAGAATTCTTCTTTCTCTTTTTCGGGCAATTCTTCACCAAATGTCCTTCAAGTCCACAAAGGTGACAAGTTCTTCCTTTCAATTTTATTGTGGAACTTGAAGCATGTGCAGTTTGGTCCTTTTTAAATCCCAAACCAACCTTGCTTGTTTGACCTAATCCGGACATACAATTAAGTTTCTTGGAACCGGTTGAAAGCCTTTGTATGTCGGATTTAAGTTGATGAACTTGCTTGGTCAAAGCTTGGTTGGTGACATGAATTTCTTCAAACTGCTTTTCAAGAAAACCAATCTTGTCCATATATGATTTAGCGTTTGTCTCCGATTGGTTTAGCTTTTCTTGGAGGATTTTATTGTTATCTAAAACCGTCCATGTTCCTCCTCGAGATCATGAAGTTTGATCTTTAAAGCTTGATTCTCGTCTTGAACTTCAAGTCGTTGCTTCCTCAACTTCTTGTTAAGTTTGGCCATCTTCTTTGATTCCGCAAGAAGTTGTTGGTATGCCTCAACGAGTTCTTCTTCGTCCGACTCCCCCTCACTTGATGACTCTCCTCCGGATGTTGATGTTTCATGCAAAATCAAAGGAATAGAGTCAGTGACTAAAGATGATAAGCACAAATTAGAAGAGGGAATTTGAGAGGCATGAAAAGCAACAATTTTTTCTTTTTCCTCTTCACTTGAGGTCGATTCATCGTAACTAGAATCGTCCCAAGTTTTTGCTTGCAAAGCCTTCTTTTTGTATGATTTCTTAGAAGGACAATCCGTTGAAATATGGCCGTAGCCTCTACATCGATAGCATCGGATTTCCCCTTCGAAATCATCTTTTTCTTTTTCTTTAGAAGGTTTTGCAACGCCTTTGAGTTTAGAGGATTTAGAACCCGATGATCCTTTAGATGGTTTCGTGGATGAAGATCCATCGGTTCGATTCTTCCAAAATTTCCGACGAAATTTCTTTGTGATCCGCGCCAATTGTTCTTCAAAATCGGCAAAAGAGATTTCATCGTCGGAACTCGATTCGTCATCTTCTTCCTTTGTTGATTTGAATGCAATACCTGTAAGCTTAGAAGAAGACTTGGAAGAATTTTGATTAGTAGGAAAAGTCATCTCATAAGTTTGCAAAGCACCTACTAATTCCTCTACACTCATCTCATCCGGATGACTAACGGTTTCAATGGCGGTAACCTTTGCCCTAAACCGTTCCGGAAGAGTCCGAAGAATCTTTCTTACAATTTTCGACTCCGGGATCTTTTCTCCTAAATTAGCACATGTATTAATTACATCTTGAAGTCTAGTGTAATAATCTGTAAACAATTCATGCTCTTCCATATGAATAGAGTCAAATTGACTTGTAAGCATCTGGAGCTTTTGAATTTTTACAAGATTAGTACCCTCATGTGTAATTTTGAGAATATCCCAAATTTCCTTCGCGGTTTCACACGCGGAAATTCTTGTAAACTCAGTCGAGGAAAGAGAATTAAAAAAGCGTTCATACCTTTCCCATTGTAAGAAGATCTTTCGATTTCCTCTTTAGACCATCTAGAGCGAGGTTTTGGGGTAGTAGAATTTCCTACTTCCTCAACAGGATGCACCCAACCGTATTCAACGGTTTGCCATACCCGCTCATCAATAGAGATGAGAAAAGCTCTCATCCGCACTTTCCAATATGCATAATTGGTCCCATCAAAAAGAGGAGGTCTAAAAATATTACCACTTTCACCCATCATGATAGATAAACCTAAAACCCGCTCTGATACCAATTGTAGAGTTATTTAGGATCCACAAGGATCTAAATAGGTACTATCAAACACCTAGAGGGGGGTGAATAGGTGTAATATTATAAAAACCAATCTCAGTGCAAAAATAAAAAACAATGCGGAAAATAAAAATCAACACACCGAGATTTACGTGGAAACTCCAATCCAGGAGAAAAACCACGGGACCAACACGCAATAACAATCCACTAAGAATTGAAGAATAACAAGGTGATTACCGACTCCACGGACTCGACCCCTCCTTCAAGTTCTTCGGACCTTGCGCTGACCGGTTGGATGTCCACGCAATAACAATCCACGAAGAAACGAAGAATAACAAGGTGATTACCGTCTCCACGGATTCAACCCCTCCTTCAATTTCTTCGGACCTTGCGCTCCACCGTTTGCACGTCCACTGCACACGTTCGAATCCACGAACGCCACTCGAATCCACGAGCACACGTTTCGAATCCACGAAACGCCTTCAACACACCGAATCCACGGTGCCACGTCGAATCCACGACGCAAACTCAGCCGGTAAGAATATTGGCTTCGATGGTGATCCTTTGCTTAGATTATCAATGAAGATCCATGGGAAAAATCTCTAAGCAAAGATTAGATCAATTCGACAAAAGATAGATCTTGGAAGAACCGTCGAATTGACCTAAAAGAGGCTATAAAGAAGAACGATAAAAACCTAGCCTCTAGGGTTGCTCTCAAGTGTTTTATAAATTGATCGGCTTGCAAGGTACCGTTTCGAAGCTATCGACGCGAGGATCGCCGTGATATTTTTATTGGAATTTTCTGGGCAATTTCTGCAGGTGATAATTTAACAGTTTCGAATCCGAGGTTGTATGTGGTTATAAGAGCATTAATTGGGAGCCTATGTGTAATTAGTGAGTGTGTATTGTATCAGGAATATTACGGGTGTGCTAAAATTGTTGGGAGCAAGGATTTGGAGTTTTTGTATTTTCAGCTGTACGGATTGGGACAGTTGCACTTCAGGTGGGTGGTTGTGTTTACCTCTATTTTGACATGCTCACTAGGAATATTAGAGTGATCCCTATATTTGGACACCTTTTCCTTTATTTCCTTGAGAACACTTGCATGCTTGTATGGACATCTAGATAGGCCATCTTTATCGCTACACTTCATGCTGGAACTTGACTTAGGAGAAACCTTGTTTGCTTCTTTTCTCCATTCGTTAGTCAGGTGGTTCTTGTTGCTCGGGTTTGAGCAGGGGTTTGGGATAGTGTAGCCGGGGCCTGGATTGCGGATTATGGGTTTTAGCGGCTACCGCGGACAGTAGGCGGTTGACCGGATGTCGGATGTGGGACATGATTGTGATTGTGGGTATTGCGGCGATCGCGGATTTTGGGCGATCGACCGGATGTTCATTTGTGCATCAGATTGGGGGATCTGTGTTTTCTTTTAGTGGAGGGTTGTGTTCCACTGGGGCTTTATAGTTGTGATCCAGTCCTGCTTTTATCATACCGGCGCGGTTATTGCCCGGTAGTGTTTTGATATGGATTTTACCGGCGCGGTTATTGCCCGGTAGTGCTTTCCTCGAGTGGGTCGCTCCCCTCGAGTTCCCCTCCGGAGGCCGGGGTCGGACAGTTATTGACGGTTTTGCTATCGCATCGGCGCGGTCTATTTGCCCGATGATGAGGGCGGCAGCAGGAGTTTTGCTATCACATCGGCGCGGCTTTCTTGCCCGATGATGAGGGCGGTACAGATTGGGTTCATCTGGGACGGTTGGTTATGTTGGTTATGGTTATTCCAGTCTAGGACTGTATTTCTAGAGGCATAGTAGTGGTAGTTTCTTTCTTCGGTAGTCATTATTTTCTTACCACTCTTCTTTCCCCTTTTGCCTCTGGTAGACCTAGTGGGTGTGTCAGAGTTTGAGGTTTTACCCACTAGGGGAGGCTACTGGTTTACTAGTAGTTCTCACCCCCATTCTTCTTTCTCTTTTTCTTCTCCTTGTTTTGCAGTGTCTTCTGCGGGTGCTGCTGGGCTTTCAGCGGCGGGTCGAGGAGAGAGGACGGCTGAGTAGATAGATCTCGAGGCAGGATGAGCGTGTTAGCTGGACTGTTGGTGTACCCAGGTTTTCCTCAGACGGTTGTACTTTCACTTTTGGGACTGGCTTTTGCCAGCAGGTTGTATTTATTTTTTGTGAGCTGGGAGAGACTGATGTATCATTTATACAGATGTATTGTATTTTATTTCCAGCTTCAGTCTGAGATGTATTAGCTTTAGTTCAGCTCTGTTTTTATTGCTCTTTTATTATATCTTTTATATCTGAGCAGGTTGTTGACGCTTCGTGTACACGGGAAATACCGTGTGCACGGCGGATCTGTAGACGGGCCCCGGGTTCTGGTTTTTACACCCGGGGCGTGACAGGTAGGCTTGTTGTCGTTGATTGTCGTGAATTCCGGTGGTCGGAGGAGGAGATACGACTGAGGCACAAATACTGTCCCACTCTCGAACTTGGAATGTCTCCAGTTTGAGTGTATCCGAGGCCGAGAACTTAGTTCTTTGACCAAGACCAAGAAGTCTTGTCCAACTTACTCCCCTGTTCCAAAGAAAATCTCTTTAAGTCGTCCTTCAGTTGGCGTATGGTCTCCGTACCTTTCCAATTTTTCCTGTCGAGCCTCGCCGTTGAGCTTCAAGAATAATTCGCTTTGTTCAACCATATCTATATAATTCTTCTCGAATTGCTCATTGGACTCTTGAAGGGGAAACATTTGTTTTAATCAAATTATCCCTTTCTGTAGAGTTATTTAGGATCCACAAGGATCTAAATAGGTACTATCAAACACCTAGAGGGGGGTGAATAGGTGTAATATTATAAAAACCAATCTCAGTGCAAAAAAAAAAAATAATGCGGAAAATAAAAATCAACACACCGAGATTTACGTGGAAACTCCAATCCAGGAGAAAAACCACGGGACCAACACGCAATAACAATCCACTAAGAATTGAAGAATAACAAGGTGATTACCGACTCCACGGACTCGACCCCTCCTTCAACTTCTTCGGACCTTGCGCTGACCGGTTGGATGTCCACGCAATAACAATCCACTAAGAAACGAAGAATAACAAGGTGATTACCGTCTCCACGGATTCAACCCCTCCTTCAATTTCTTCGGACCTTGCGCTCCACCGTTTGCACGTCCACTGCACACGTTCGAATCCACGAACGCCACTCGAATCCACGAGCACACGTTTCGAATCCACGAAACGCCTTCAACACACCGAATCCACGGTGCCACGTCGAATCCACGACGCAAACTCAGCCGGTAAGAATATTGGCTTCGATGGTGATCCTTTGCTTAGATTATCAATGAAGATCCATGGGAAAAATCTCTAAGCAAAGATTAGATCAATTCGACAAAAGAAAGATCTTGGAAGAACCGTCGAATTGACCTAAAAGAGGCTATAAAGAAGAACGATAAAAACCTAGCCTCTAGGGTTGCTCTCAAGTGTTTTATAAATTGATCGGTATTGAACCCACGTTCTTGAGAAACCCTAAATGTCTATTTATAGCCCTTGGAAACATATTAGAGTCGGTTTAGGAAACTTTTCCCGAGAGGGCATTGTGTACCGGTACCAAATATCGTGTTCCGGTACGCAATGGTGCAAAACACAGATTTTTCTATTGTGTTCCGGTACGCGAGTCCGTGTTCCGGTACGCAATGCAATTTACAGAAAATTCTGTGTCGGGTTAGAGGAACTTCAAGTGTGGTTCCGGTACGCAATGTAAAAACTGATTTTTCCAAGATAAACTTTATCCAAAACAAACCCAGTACCGGAGTCCAAACTTAAAACAAGTTATAAGTTAAAACCAAGTTCCTAAAACCAAGTCTAAACCGGTTTTCATTAATTTTCTGTTTCCAATGATTATAAATGAACTTTAATCACCATGAGCTATATTTAATCATACCTGAGAGTTGACTTGGGCTCATGTTGAATCTTCAACGAGTCTTCGAAGGCTGATTTGACAAATTGATCCCTTTAAGACTCCGACTCAACTTACTGACTTGACTCACGAAATGTGCCAACACCAAAAAGCCGTAACAATCTCCCCCTTTGGCAATTTCGTGACAAAACCCAAAAATACATAAAAACTCTCAAGTCACTCATCTTAAACCAAAAGATCGAAATTCAATGTCATCACCAGAACATTGATTTTCTTTGCGTGAAAGATCCAATAAATACAAAATACATTTGAACCAAACAGTCCTAGAACAAACTCTATGACTTAGGACTTGGAGTCTTAAAGTGATGTAATTCCTGCAAAACAAAACTCCAAACACAATCAAATGTTAGTCGTTAGAAATTAAAATCCTACATTTGATCCGTCTTCCTTTTGGTTCTTTTGTTTTTCGGCTCTTTCAATGTCTCCCCCTATTTTGAGCATCTCCAACATGTTCTCCATGTTCTCCCCCTTTGTGATCGTGTTCTCCCCCTACGATCATTTCCGTTCTCCCCCTTTTTGTCACAAATTGTCAAACAGTTAATAGAAACAAAAAGAGAACATACTAGAAGGATAAGTTCTTAGTTACATGCCCATTAGAGTTCTTGTTCAACACAAAGTGAAAAGAAACTAAAAAGCAAAAACAAGAAGGTAAAGAGATCACTCATCCTGATCTGAATCTTCATCGTCCTCATGTGATGTAGGTCCGTGAGATGTACTCGGTGCAGTTGCTCCAGTGACCACATCATCATGTTTGCATCCAAGGATATCGAAGATTTTCTTTAAGCTATCCTCAAGTTTCTTGAAGCCTCGCTCCATCCTTTGCTCCATCCTTTTCTTTAGTGAACGAACATCCCGATGCAGGGTTTGAAGAGTTACAACCTCATCTGGTTCAGGAGATTCTTGACGAGGTGGTGCACTCACTGTCGCTTCACTTGCATAGGCTTTTGTATGCCCAAAAGTCTTCAAAGTGCTAATTGACTTGGCTAAAGTGATTCCATCAATTGCCCCCAAGCCATAATCATATTTGGCACAAGTAATGTCCACTCCGTGATCTTCCAGAATACGCGTAATCAAGATCGGATACGGTAGAAGGTCACGTTGTCTAGATCCTTCAATGACATGCACCATCTGCTGCCAAATGAGAAATGGAATGTTGGTGTTAATTCCATTTGCACTTTCCGGGTGACCAAGGAGAAAGAGAAGTAACAATCGATCCCATCGAATCCTTTTGGTCCCCAGTGTGGGCAATAGGTTGTAGCATACGATTAAGGACAAAATATGATACTCTGGTTTTAGGTCCTTTGATTCAACATATGATCTGTTCGTGTGCGTCCCTGTCTTGCAAATAGAGTCCACAACCATATCCCAATGGGTATCATGTAGGAAGTTTCCATCAGTATAATAAAGACCAGTAGTGTCAACAGCTAATCCAAGGTTTGCACCAATTACTGCTGGAGTAATGTCAAACTTGACGCCTCTAACTGTTGTTTCAAAGACGAAGGCCCCGGTGTCATGATCTTTTTGAAGTATGTTACCTTGCATGTAGAATTCCCTGATGATCTCCACACAAAAACCCATCTTAGGTTGAACGCTGCCAAGTGGCCGAATATGGCTTCGTTCCAAAATCCTTGCAAAGTCTGGCACCTCACGACATAGCTCATTAAAGTTCACGTGTCGCTCTCCAATGCATGTGCGGTTTGCAAATCTAGCACGGCGTTTTGCACTCACATGCAGTTCACTTTCATCAACATTAGATCTCCGTTGAGAGCGGTCGCGTATTACCGGTCCACCGGTACTTCTACGCGGAGGAGAATCCGCACCCTTCTTTTTCCGTGGAGCCATAGGTGCTTTTCCCTTTCCTTGAACTGTTTCTTCTTCATATTCTGAGGAATTTTCAGAATCTGAGCTAGTTGAATCCTCGTTGCGTGATCGTTTGGTAGCCTTCTTCTTTCCAGAACCACGACCACGTCCACTTCCAGTGGCCATTAAGATCACTAGTGCAAGAAGCCATGAACATGCCATTTCCTACAAAGAACACAATGCACTATGATTTGATCTTATAGAAAGGCTTAAACATGTCTAAGAAACATTCTAAACATGTCACAAGTGATGATTCATCATTCAAAATTCATTTACATCAAAAAGCCCTAATTCTCAATTTTCTTATACTAAGAACATATGAAAATGTTAGATTCAATCAAATAAGCATGGAAACATGAATCTAATTAGATAGAAAGCAACCAAATATGTTCTAAGCATGAATTAAGAGTGATTTAAGCAAGAGATTTCATTTGGAGTAAGGATCAACTCATAAATCCCAAAATAAACATCAAAACCTAAAAACTAGGGTTTTGAAGCAAAAGAAAGCAAGATTCATGAAGAAACTTACAAATCAAAGCAACAAATCTCTTGATCTTGAAGAAAAACCCTTAGAGATGTTTTAGAGAGAGAGAGGGAGGGTTTTGAAGTGGGAGAGATGAAATAAAAACATTGTTGTTTCGGAATATAAGGAATTCCAGATCGCGTACCGGTACAAGAAGTCGCGTACCGGTACGTAGTGTAAAAACCGAAAAACCTTCGTTCGGGTTCCGGATTGTAAAACAGGGGGTAATCCGGATCCGCAATGTAGTTCCGGTACTAAAAGAGTAGTACCGGTACGCAAGTGAAAAACCAGAAAAATTCACATTCGGGATCCGGATTGGATTTTCTAATCCGGATTGGATTTTCAGGTACTAAAAAGCAGGTACCGGAACAACAGAGCCAAAAAGCAAAAATTTCTTGAAACAAATCCAAATTTTGAAATCTTTTCAAATACCGATTTGTATACCATCAAGAAATCCATTTAAGTGCTTTGAAAAACAATGAATTCACATAGATGTCATTCAATCCAATTAATTATAAAAATTAAAAAGATTTACTCCAAAATCATGAAAAATAAGGTAAAACATTATAGACCGTTTTTCATGTTATATTCATCAAACACAAGTCATCAAAAATAATCTTGAGATCCAAACTCTATCAAGATGTAACGGATTTACAAAGATGACTTACGGAGATTTTCCAAATGACATCAATCTTGAATTCTACCCTTTCAAATTTGAGATAAGCACTAAAGTACCTAAGGGTGGCTCTTTGAGCATCTTTTTAACTATCCCACCTTATACCAACCAGGAGATTGTTCAAAATAAGAACTTTGAATTTAAATCTCCGAATGCTTCAACTAAAAATTCTCATAAAATATTTTCCAAACATCCATAACATGTGGTAGCTCTTTCCAACATGTGGTGGTAGTTTTCACACTCCTTTCGGATGTAACTCTTTCCACATCTTTTATAATTCATTTCTTTACCCTTGTAAGAAGGCAATCTCTTACGTGAAAGAATTAAATCCCAAATTTCAGTCTATCGGTTGTCTCACGTTTATCACAATGAATTCACACAACCGAGATAGATTAAGCATCTAAAGATCACACATGATTTCTAAAATTTGATGCTTATAATATCAAAAACTCCTATAATGAAGTATCTTCAAGATTATGATTATGGAGTAAAGTTGATAATCCATATAAAATTAAATTGGAGTGAATGAACGTGAAACCCTTTTTATTCAATGCACTTGTTCGTTAAAACCCTTTTGTTCAAAAAAAATATAAAAACAAGAGCATTGAAAAACATGTAATGCAAAGATTAAGAAAAATATGAAGGGAAAACCAATCAAAGCATTACATACAGTCATAAGCTAATTAGAACTTAAGACAAGGAAAGATATCACCTTTCCGAATCCAAAATCGCTGGATTTTGGGTTGTCTTGATTCGTTGTGCCCGGGGGTTGGTAGCTTTGACTGTTGATCCACCTTAGGTCTTTGCCTCGCAATGATCCACTTGAATGATTGATGTTGTGGCTCGGACCTTTGGTGGGTTGAGTGAACTCCTTTGACTTGATGTGTCTTTTGATTCCGTTGAGTTCGCTCCGTAGATGAAGTTGCCGAAGAATTCTTCTTTCTCTTTTTCGGGCAATTCTTCACCAAATGTCCTTCAAGTCCACAAAGGTGACATGTCCTTCCTTTCAATTTCATTGTGGAACTTGAAGCATGCACAGTTTGGTCCTTTTTAAATCCCAAACCAACCTTGCTTGCTTGACCTAATCCGGACATACAATTAAGTTTCTTGGAACCGGTTGAAAGCCTTTGTATGTCGGATTTAAGTTCATGAACTTGCTTGGTCAAAGCTTGGTTGGTGACATGAATCTCCTCAAACTGCTTTTCTAGAAAACCAATCTTGTCCATATATGATTTAGCGTTTGTCTCCGATTGGTTTAGCTTTTCTTGGAGGATTTTATTGTTATCCAAAACCGTCCTTGTTCCTCCTCGAGATCATGAAGTTTGATCTTTAAAGCTTGATTCTCGTCTTGAACTTCAAGTCGTTGCTTCCTCAACTTCTTGTTAAGTTTGGCCATCTTCTTTGATTCCGCAAGAAGTTGTTGGTATGCCTCAACGAGTTCTTCTTCGTCCGACTCCCCCTCACTTGATGACTCTCCTCCGGATGTTGATGTTTCATGCAAAATCAAAGGAATAGAGTCAGTGACTAAAGATGATAAACACAAATTAGAAGAGGGAATTTGAGAGGCATGAAAAGCAACAAATTTTTCTTTTTCCTCTTCACTTGAGGTCGATTCATCGAAACTAGAATCGTCCCAAGTTTTTGCTTGCAAAGCCTTCTTTTTATATGATTTCTTAGAAGGACAATCCGTTGAAATATGGCCGTAGCCTTTGCATCGATAACATCGGATTTCCCCTTCGAAATCATCTTTTTCTTTTTCTTTAGAAGGTTTTGCAACGCCTTTGAGTTTAGAGGATTTAGAACCCGATGATCCTTTAGATGGTTTCGTGGATGAAGATCCATCGGTTCGATTCTTCCAAAATTTCCGACGAAATTTCTTTGTGATCCGCGCCAATTGTTCTTCAAAATCGGCAAAAGAGATTTCATCGTCGGAACTCGATTCGTCATCTTCTTCCTTTGTTGATTTGAATGCAATACCTGTAAGCTTAGAAGAAGACTTGGAAGAATTTTGATTAGTAGGAAAAGTCATCTCATAAGTTTGCAAAGCACCTACTAATTCCTCTACACTCATCTCATCCGGATGACTAACGGTTTCAATGGCGGTAACCTTTGCCCTAAACCGTTCCGGAAGAGTCCGAAGTATCTTTCTTACAATTTTCGACTCCGGGATCTTTTCTCCTAAATTAGCACATGTATTAATTACATCTTGAAGTCTAGTGTAATAATCTGTAAACAATTCATGCTCTTCCATATGAATAGAGTCAAATTGACTTGTAAGCATCTGGAGCTTTTGAATTTTTACAAGATTAGTACCCTCATGTGTAATTTTGAGAATATCCCAAATTTCCTTCGCGGTTTCACACGCGGAAATTCTGTAAACTCAGTCGAGGAAAGAGAATTAAATAAAGCGTTCATACCTTTCCCATTGTAAGAAGATCTTTCGATTTCCTCTTTAGACCATCTAGAGCGAGGTTTTGGGGTAGTAGAATTTCCTACTTCCTCAACAGGATGCACCCAACCGTATTCAACGGTTTGCCATACCCGCTCATCAATAGAGATGAGAAAAGCTCTCATCCGCATTTTCCAATATGCATAATTGGTCCCATCAAAAAGAGGAGGTCTAAAAATATTACCACTTTCACCCATCATGATAGATAAACCTAAAACCCGCTCTGATACCAATTGTAGAGTTATTTAGGATCCACAAGGATCTAAATAGGTACTATCAAACACCTAGAGGGGGGTGAATAGGTGTAATATTATAAAAACCAATCTCAGTGCAAAAATAAAAAATAATGCGGAAAATAAAAATCAACACACCGAGATTTACGTGGAAACTCCAATCCAGGAGAAAAACCACGGGACCAACACGCAATAACAATCCACTAAGAAATGAAGAATAACAAGGTGATTACCGACTCCACGGACTCGACCCCTCCTTCAACTTCTTCGGACCTTGCGCTGACCGGTTGGATGTCCACGCAATAACAATCCACTAAGAAAAGAAGAATAACAAGGTGATTACCGTCTCCACGGATTCAACCCCTCCTTCAATTTCTTCGGACCTTGCGCTCCACCGTTTGCACGTCCACTGCACACGTTCGAATCCACGAACGCCACTCGAATCCACGAGCACACGTTTCGAATCCACGAAACGCCTTCAACACACCGAATCCACGGTGCCACGTCGAATCCACGACGCAAACTCAGCCGATAGAAAATATAGGCTTCGATGGTGATCCTTTGCTTAGATTATCAATGAAGATCCATGGGAAAAATCTCTAAGCAAAGATTAGATCAATTCGACAAAAGATAGATCTTGGAAGAACCGTCGAATTGACCTAAAAGAGGCTATAAAGAAGAACGATAAAAACCTAGCCTCTAGGGTTGCTCTCAAGTGTTTTATAAATTGATCGGTATTGAACCCACGTTCTTGAGAAACCCTAAATGTCTATTTATAGCCCTTGGAAACATATTAGAGTCGGTTTAGGAAACTTTTCCCGAGAGGGCATTGTGTACCGGTACCAAATATCGTGTTCCGGTACGCAATGGTGCAAAACACAGATTTTTCTATTGTGTTCCGGTACGCGAGTCCGTGTTCCGGTACGCAATACAATTTACAGAAAATTCTGTGTCGAGTTAGAGGAACTTCAAGTGTGGTTCCGGTACGCAATGTAAAAACTGATTTTTCCAAGATAAACTTTATCCAAAACAAACCCAGCACCGGAGTCCAAACTTAAAACAAGTTATAAGTTAAAACCAAGTTCCTAAAACCAAGTCTAAACCGGTTTTCATTAATTTTCTGTTTCCAATGATTATAAATGAACTTTAATCACCATGAGCTATATTTAATCATACCTGAGAGTTGACTTGGGCTCATGTTGAATCTTCAACGAGTCTTCGAAGGCTGATTTGACAAAATTGATCCCTTTAAGACTCCGACTCAACTTACTGACTTGACTCACGAAATGTGCCAACACCAAAAAGCCGTAACATATGAAAGGGAAAACAAAAAAGTAGAGTCAATGTAATTCCAAAATAGCAGTGGAACATGGAATTAGAGTCAGTGTAACTCTAAGTTAATAGTGGAACAGGAAAATAGAGTTAAGTTAACTCTAGGATTCAATGAGGAATCAGGAAAGTGGGATAAGATCCCAAGGTTAAAGAGCTGATCAAATATAACCCTAGAAGGTCATAGGGTGTCCGGACAAATGGATAATAACTTTAACTTCAATTTGAGTTAAAGAAATAAAAGAGAAATGTTTAAGAGTCCAGGAGACTCGCTGGTTATCCTTATGGCAAGACCTAGGATAAGAGGAAAAATAGTTGCAAAAAGGCAAAGATTAAAAGCAAGCTAAAAGTGGCTAAAAGCATAAAGAAAATGAAATTGGCGCCTTTGAATTTGGGACTCGTCAAGTGGAGCAGTGACTCCCTGGGCAGTGACCCGTCGGACGAGGTACTTTCGAAGGGTTGAAAGTGAAAGCAAGAAGCTAAATGCTCAAGAAAAAGAGAAAGTGATTTGCCTGTAGTATTCCGAACCCCCATACAGCTTTTCCCGTGAATCCACTGTATAGACACCTGTTGATGGTGCACCTGGCCCATAGTGCATCGAAGGGATGCCACAGATGGACCCTGTGAGCTTTGGCTAGCTGTTTTGGCCTTCGGCTGCTTTTGCCGAATTTTCAAAAAGGATTTAGGCCAAACGGAGGATAGATTTGGATTCAGCGCGGAAAAACACTTGAGATTGGCTTTTTGTTTGCCCAATTCTGAGTCCGGATGTCCAAAAGCGGACTCCCGGAAGTTTTGACAGTTTTTGGCGCTTGCGGGAGCCTCCGGCAAATTTTGGAGGCGCAATTTGGCAAAATGGACCTCGTTTTTGGAATCAGCGCGCGAAAACGGTCAAGATGGGCTATTTACTTGTCGTTTTTGAGCCTGCGGGTACTGTTCACGCCGGAACAGTGTTTCCGGTGATCGCCGGCGGGCGGCGGCGCGGCCTCGGGCAGGCGGCAGGCGGCGGCACAGGGCGCGGGCAGGGCGCGGGCAGGCGCGCGGTCCACCGCGGGGGGCGTGCACCGGAGGCGGGCCACGTGGCGCTTTCCGGTTGGCCGGTGCAGCAGGCGCGGTCCACTGAATTTGGGCCGGGTGCACGGTGGACCGGGTGGACACGTGGCGGCTCGGGATTGGCGGGTCTTGGTGCACGCGGTCCACGCGGCTGGTGGGGCAGGTGACCGGGGCAGGTGCCGTACGCCCGGGTCAGCCGGCGACGTGCGCGGTGCACGGCGCGCCGTGCGCGGTGCACGGCCGTCGGGGACACGTGGCGCGCCACCAGTGGCTGGCTCAGGTGCGCCGGGTGCAGCGGGGTCCATTGGCTTAGTGGACTGGGCTACGTGGCCGGCCCAGAGGCTTTCGGGCGTGAACAGTAACGGGCCGGCCGTTACTGTAGCAGCCCGAAAATTGGGATGCGCCCGAAAGTGGGGACATGGATGGAATTATTTGAATTGTTTTTCAGCCTATATAAATAGTGCAATCCGAGCCTCCTTCTTTCCCTTCTTTCTCCCAACCTGTTCATCATCTCTCCGAGCTCCCTTAAGAAAGTTTTTCATCTCTAAGTCCTTGATCTCCCTGCCAAGTTTCAAGAGTTTTGGAGGCACGAATCCCGAGGTTCCCCATTTTACGGTGCGGCGCGACGTTGCTTCCTAGTGTTCTTCTTCGGCGCAGCGATCGTATTTTTGCTCCCCTGGGCTACCCCGACATCCTTTTCCTGTGATTCTTGCACCAGTGGACTCCTAAGAGGTAGGACTTCATCTTTCATTTTGGTCGCGCTTTCCCGTTTCGAGGTTTTGGCACAGTTTTCGAGGCAGTAAGTGACCCCTTTTTCTGTATGGAATTCCTTGACAGCAGCGGGGTATTTTGGCCATATCTTTGCGCACGAGCGTCTGACGGAGACGAGCTTATACAACTTTTTCATCTACGGATCGCAAGGAACGCGTTCGTATTTTTATTGGATTTTTGTGAATTTTCTTTCGAGGTGAAAATTAATGATTTCTCTGTGAACAGTAATCAGTCCTTAATACAGATTATTGTATGAGAGTGCCCTCTTGCTGAATTTTTATCTTGACTTACCGAACTCCGATTTGGACGTGCAAGGTACCGTTTCGAAGCTATCGACGCAAGGATCGCCGTGATATTTTTATTGGAATTTTCTGGACATTTGCTGCAGGTGATCATTTGACAGTTTGGTACTCGTGATTGTATGTGGTAATTAGTGCTGAATTTGGGAGTCTAGTGTAATTAGTGGATTTCTTGATGTACCAGGAATGTTGCGGGTGTGCTAAAATTGTGGGAGCGAGGATTTGGAATTTTGGTATTTTCTGACTGTACGAGTTTGGACAGTTGCGCTTCAGGTGGGTGGTTGTTGTACTCCTCTCTTTGTATGCCCACTAGGAATATCAGAGTACCCTTGCTATGACAATGTTAAATGTGTGGATTGGTAGACTTGCATGCTCTAGGAAATTAATTATTGGTTATTGGATCTCTAATAAATGATTGTTAGATTAATCACTTGATTTAATCGCTTACTGATTCTGGAACTGTATACTTGGAGACAAAATAGAAATAGAGGACTGCAAAACTGATATTTGTTCATGTGAGACGGTCACCCTAGCTTATGTCACTCCAAACTGTTTATACTTGGAAATTGGACAAAATATTGGAACACTGCATGATTAAATTGGTCACATAATTATGTCATCTTTTACTGCTACACTATTTTGGGACTTGACTTAGGAGAAACCATGCTTTTGCTCTTTTCTTCTTCCATTGTTGGCACTTGCGGCTTAGTCGCTCAGGTTCGAGCGTATGTTGGACAGTGTAGTCAGGTATTGGGGATTGGGACAGGTTAGGGGTATGGCAGGGTGTTGCGGCGACCACGGATCTTGGGTGGTTGACCGGTTTGTACTATTGCATCAGATTGGGTGTTTTGGGGATCGGGCTTTCTTTAGTGGAGGGTTGTTCCCACTTCTTTGAGTCTCGATCCAGTCCTGCTATTATGAGACAGTGGTTACAGAGATGCTTGATACAGTGATATTTTACTCGTGTGGGTCGCTCCCCTCGAGTGCCACTCCGGAGTAGGCTTTCCACGGTGTGAGCGCCGGGCACCTTGCTGCTTTCCACGGTGTGAGCGCCGGGCACCATGCTGGTTTCTTGAGTTCGACAGCAGAGCAGGCAGTGCCAGTGTTCACTGGCTGTCAGATTGGGTCATTATGACAGGCTTCTTGATTCTGATGCATCACTTTTCCCATCCTTATTGGTTGGTCATATAGAGGCATATTAGGGATAGCACTTTATCAGTTGCTTTATTTATCTGCATCCCCTTTCTTCTCTTTTCCCTTTTCGCCTCTGAGCACCTGGTGGGCATATCTGAGCTGAGGCTTTACCCACTAGGGGAGGCTACTGGTTATAGTAGTACTGACCCCCATTGTTTTTCTTGTTTCTTCCTTTCCCCTTGTTTTGCAGAGTCCTCAGTGGGAGTTGCTGGGCCGTCAGCAACTGATCGAGGTAAGCGAATTGCGGACTAGATAGAGAGCCACCGAGGGTCATAGCTGGAGATTTTTGGGTACCCGGACTTCTCAGACAGTGTTTTTGTATTTCTTTTTGGGGACTGGCTTCTGCCAGCTGTTTGTATTATAGTAGTGAGCTGGGAGAGACATCTGTATTTCATTTTACTGTTGTACCTTTTACTTCCAGCATCTGTCTGAGATACAGTAGTTTTATTTTAGCTCTGATTATGATGCTCTTTTATTATTGTTTCTTATCTGAGCAGGTTACCGACGCTTCGTGTATGTGGAAAATACCGCATGCACGGCGGATCTGTAGACGGGCCCGGGTTCTGGTTTACACCCGGGGCGTGACATTGCCAGTGGCAAAAAGGGAGCTATAAGCTCGAATAAGAAAGGAAAGCAAGTGTTCAAAAGCAAAGAGGCTAAGAACTAAAATAAAAGAGAAAGAAAAAAAAAAAGAAAGAAAATTAAAGATAAAACGGGCGTACCTCCGGGGGGGAACGTACAACGGTCAGGAGTTGGACAGGGTCCCTCTCCCGGGCAGCGACCCGTATGACTGGTAGATAGAGTACTCTTGTCAGAGTTGGGCAGTGACCCTATCGGGCAGTGTCCCGTATGACAAGTCCCCCCGGCAGGACGGGGTAACACTTGCGAGTGTTATCGGCAACCTTAGAAATCTTATCTTATGGTAGCAAGACTACCGGGCTCGGGCCCGTTGGATAAGAATTTCCAAGGGTTAACTTTAACTAAAGCACCAGAATCTAAAGAATAAAGAAAAATAGAGTGGCCAGGGTGGCCGGGTTAGTTGAACCCAGTATACAGCGGCATAGTGGCCGAGTTGGTGCTTAGCAGCCTAGTGTGGCTAGACAGAGTAGTGCTGGGTCGATGGTTGTACACAGATAGTGTAGTGATATATTATTGCATAGCTGCATATTGATGTTGAGGATTTTAGTTTCCTAGCACACTATTATTATTGCTTCCATTGGACCAAGTGGTGTAGGACACTTTCTCTCGGTGGTTGAACCCACTGGGAACTCGCTCGTAAGTTCTCACACCCCTTGGGTGACCCCCCCCACAGGTTCGGGAATGGATGCAGCGGTCGAGACAGATCCGATGCAGACGACAGCGAGGCATACGACAGGGGCAAGAGCCCAGCAGCATAGAGACCTAGAGGGTCTAGCAGAGGTACCATCTTTATATTTCTTGAGTGAACCTTGTATGGTGAGGAATTATGTAAAGGAAATGTAATAATTTATTTGCAAGTTCAGAATTGTAAAGTGTAATAAGTTTAATTTATGGTTCACTCCTGTATGCTTTCATTTCCGCATTAGTTATTGAATGAAAGTTTTAAATTTATAGTGATTTTTAGTACTCTGATATTGAGCTTCCGCATACACTTGTTGTGTTATTATGGATGTTACCGTTCCTTTCGGGTAGAAAAAGGTTTTACCCGATTGGCGGGTCTGTTGGCGTGCCCGAACCGTACAAATTGGCGGACTCGGGGCGTGACAGATTAGAGTGGTATCAGAGCCTAGGAATAGTCCTAGGTGGTTAGCAACCTTAGGGAGACCCTAGGGATTAGCACGAGAGAGTGCGTGGGTGGTGGCGAAAGTACTTGATTGGGTTTTGTTGTTCCCAAAAAGGATGTTGGGACTGATCGAGGGCAACGAGCTTTCATTCTTCGGATATTACGTTGGCGGCCGACAACGTAATGTTGGAGATGAAAAGGAGTACCCTCTTATACTTTCGCATGATTGGGTCGACGAGCTTTTTTGTCGGTATATAGACTGCGCGATGCTCAAATGGCTAAGTTTGGGCTGGTTGTTTCGTTGTGGTGTGCATATTAGCGATGACACCACATAGGAAAACGCACCTGTTTGACTCGAGTCCCGAGAGGGCTCGGGGTCAAACGTGGTATACGAGCTGCGATAGCAGGTGACCGCACTTGTTGGAGTGGTCCAACAGTAGGTCAGACTTCTTGCCGTCGGCGGAAATTTCCGCCGACAGGAAGACAGGTTTCGACGCCTAAGAGTGGCGTCAGCATGACAGCTGGAGCAGATAGATAGGCTCCAGTGGCTGATAGCGCAGCAGGTTGAGGCTGCATAAATGACGAATGAGTATACGGCGTCGCCGCCTGTAGGGGCGACAGTAAAGAAATGGCAGTGGCCGCCGAACTTTTGTCGGCGCAGCCAACACCTTCAGCATAGGGTGTTTTACGCTTGTGTCAGCTAGGTTGCTGGCAAAGTGTGGTTAGTAAGGTCCAGTGAGAGACCGACTCACGAAGAAAATGGTGATCGCTATGTTGCGAGAACCAAGTATGTCCTAAGGGCTAGGGCAAGAAAGATTTATGGGCCTAGTGGCGAAAGTTCGCCCTGATGACGGTAGTGACCGTGTGGCCTATCTTTGTGGCTAAATTGCCGCATTGTGGGGTTGGTGAGACCCGGGACAGGTTTCGAGATTCGAAAACCTCGCAAGTGAGCGGGAGTTTTGTGGCGCCGATTTGATGGATCGGCGTAACGGCAAGGATTGCCAGCGTAGGATTCGCGTGTTAATCACCAGAGTTGGTGAACAGTCGTTGTGATGCCTCAACCTAGTTGGGAGAGGTGTACTGGAGTCATACGCGTGTATAAGCAAGTTGCTTAACACTAGATATTTGCGAGTTAGCGTAGGGGCGCTAGGACGCCCAACTGTTTGGGTGCTCATGGAGCACAAGTATCATTTAGCCAGAGAGAGCTGATTAGGTGGCGTATTAGCCTTTGCCCAGTGTGGCCAGAGTTGATATAGAGAGTTTGGGTCGTGGATTGACGACTTGTTAGTTGATTTTGCATAGTGGAGCGTAGTGGTCGCGTGGCAACGATTAGCGGGTTCGCTTGTGGACGATCCGTGCCTGGACCATGTTTGTGGACTGTGGGCCTGTAGCCCAGTGGGCAGGCGCAGTCAGCTGTGAGAGACAGCGGCCCGAGACCTGATGGTGGGGCATGATAGAGATTTGGTCGGGACAGTAGTCCGAGCGATGACCCGGGAACGTGGAATGCCACGTGTGAGCATTGAGGCTAGTAGTACACTGAGGTTAGTACACTGAGAGTGAGATATGACCAGGCTGTAGAGCTAGTGGTGATTGAGGTATTGTAGCTCCTAGTGAGAGTGTTGGTGTAGTAATCCTAAGTGAGGATCTACCCGTATGACGATTGGGTCTGTGTGCTAGTGAGAGCCATTATACAGAGTTGGACTAGTTGGGCTATAGGCCCCTATTGACCGTGGTCTGTGGACCTATTAGTAGTCCAAGATATCGGGTTAGCTGATAACCCGTGGACTTAGAGCACTAGTAGCGTTTATGATAGCTGGGAACTCGTGGATTGGCCTTGCCCTCCACCTTAGGCAGCGGAGCGACCGGAATATGCGATAAAAGTAATTGGTTGCAGATGCAACCTCATTGTGAAAAGATGATGGCGGAATTAAAGTGAAGATTTCGCAAGAAAAGACGGGGCAATTCGTGGCAATGGAGTGAGCAAGTGCTCAACTGTGTCTTTCACCTACTTGGTGAAAGTGGCCAGACACCAGGTCTGAGTTTGTCCCTGGATTGAGATAGGGATCCACGAATGAGTTGTTCGTGTAGTTTTGGTGAGCCCAACGTTTAGGGGCGTAATCCCTCTTATTCGATCAATTTTGAGTCGAGATGTGATTCAAGTTTCGAGGACGAAACTTATTTTAAGGGGGGTAGAATGTAAAGTACCGGATTTTCGGCACATAAATAAATGTAAATAAAGGTGGTATGAAATACTAGTGTTATGAAAGTTAGGAAAGTAAAGAATATGTGGACGCGAGTTGGGCCCAAATCGGGTTAAAATGGAGAGATCTAAAAATTTATTTGAGAAAGGGGGCCCAGATTTTTAGTGAAAAATTCACAGTGTCGGAAAATTCCGAAAAAATTACGGGAGCCCCGTAAATATGTTTTAAGACCACAGAAAAAGTTTCGCGTTGATCGGATACCCGATAGTGAAACGGGCTCCGCCAACAGTGTCGAAAAATTCTGAGAAAATTACGGGAGCTGTGTAATTATGTTTTAAGGTCACAGTAAAAATTTCGGGTTGATCGGATACCCGGATTGTGAGAACGGGGTCCGCCAATGATTCTGGATACAGCGAGGCTTTTGGTGGCCCAGAAATGGGCCAAACTGAAAATTTAAATTTTTCTGTGGTAAATTAAGCTGAAACGAAGCCGCCTGTCAAATTTGGACGAAAACGGACGAAAAATGGACAGAAAACAAGGCGAAAACGATAAAATATGATCACACTTGGGGTGCCACGTGGCAGCACCCAGCTGCGCGTCATGGCGCGCGGGTGTTGCGCCCGCGCGGCTGGGATTTCAAATTTGAAATTCAAATTTGAACCGCCACGTGGCGGTTTCTATTGGGCAGCGTCGTGGACCGGGTCCACAGAACCCTTTCTCCCTCTTTTCTTCTTCTTTTCTTCTTCTTTCTTCCTTCTTCCCCACGCAGCTTCTCTTTTCTCATTTTTGCTTCTCCACCCGAGCAGTAGAGAGAGAGAGAGAGAGAGAGAGAGAGAGGCAGGAGATTTTGGGGGTTTTTGTGACGCGCCGTGGACCTCGTGAAGCGCGCAAAGCGCTCCAAAAATTAGTTGGGCGGCACGACGGTGACAAGGTAGGCCCCGTTCGTCGTTTTTACGGTATTTTTAGCACAGTTTTAGACGTCTTTTTGGATTTTGGATTTGACCCCATACCGTGTTGCGTGTTAGGAACTGAGTTATACTGCGCCGTTTTGCTGCGCGGACTGTCGGGGACAATTTTGGCGCGCCTCGTTTTGCGTGCCAATCCGAGGTACGTGCTCCGTTTTACGCACAGATTGAGTTGTTGTGCACGGTTTTACATGCAGTTTATAATATTATACATTGTTTTTCGTACAGAGATAGAAAAATATGCACCGTTTTGCGTGCAACCTTACAGTTAAACTTGCACCGTTTTGCGTGCAGATCATTTTATCGCGCACCGTTTTGTGTGCAGTTTATAATATTATACATTTTTTCGTGCAGAGATAGAAAAATATGCACCGTTTTGCGTGCAACCTTACAGTTAAACTTGCACCGTTTTGCGTGCAGATCATTTTATCGCGCACCGTTTTGTGTGCAGTTTATAATATTATACATTATTTTTCGTACAGAGATAGAAAAATATGCACCGTTTTGCGTGCAACCTTACAGTTAAACTTGCACCGTTTTGCGTGCAGATAATTTTATCGCGCACCGTTTTGTGTGCAGTTTATAATATTATGCATCGTTTCTCGTGCAGGGTTGGAAAAGACGTGCACCGTTTTGCGTGCAGATTTGAGGTACGTGCATCGTTTTGCGTGCCGATTGTGTTGTCGCGCATCGTTTTGCGTGCACTCTCTAATATTATACATCATTTTTCGTACAGGGTTAGAAAAACGTGCACCGTTTTACGTGCAACCCTACGGTAGACCGTGCACCGTTTTGCGTGCAGATTCGAGGTACGTGCACCGTTTTGCGTGTCTGTTGATTTAACGCGCATCGTTTTGCGTGCAAACTAAAATGACGCACACCGTTTTGCGTGTGGGTTTTTAGTGACATGCATCATTTTGCGTGCAGGTTTGGTGGACGTGCATCGTTTTGCGTGCAGACTCGAGAGAAGTGCATCGTTTTGCGTGCAAGCTCGAGGAGACAAGTGGAATCGCGCGGAGACCAATTGCAAGTGTCTACAAGCAATTGGGTACACTACAAGGTGGGGAATTCTGCCGAAATTGGGTGACCTCTCCCCTTGCTCCTTTGCTTTTCGATTCGAAGCATGATAGTAGCCTGTTAGAGGCGTTAGGTAATTATGAATAAGATTGCATGTTTAGAGGAACACAGATGAAAAGAGCAACTGTTGGTTGCCAATAACAGATGATATATGTGCATGTGTAGAGAAATTTAGAGGAAAAGTGATATTTATGATTTATCCACAATAGGGGATAAATTTGTATGTGTAGATGGACGCAGATGATAAATGCAACTGTCAGTTGCCAAAAGGAGATAATTCATTTTCATGTGCAAAAAGGACTTAGAGGATAAATATATTTTTTTATGATGGATATGAAAATAATTGCATGCGTAGAAATGAGTAATTACTTGATGACTGTGATCATGTTAGGGTACAACCCTAGAAATCATGTGATATAAGGGAACAGAACTTGTTGGTAGTAAGACTAGGAGAAAACCTAGTATAGGGGTTTGATTGGTAGTAAGACTAGGAGAAAACCTAGTTTAGGGGTTTGACGAGTGACATCAACTTAGGAGTTATCCTAGGAAGGATGAGTGGCATGGTCTTAGGTGATAACCTAAGGACACTGGATAGAGTGATCAACATAGAGTCAGAAAACTCTAGGGTGTATATGACATGGAACTTAGGTAAAGAGAACCTAAGGAGAACTAGTGTTCAACATAGAGTCAAGGAACTCTAGGATGAGTATGACATGGAACTTAGGTAAAGGAAACCTAAGGTGAGCTAGAGGTCAGCATAGAGTCATGGAACTCTAGGACAGGTATGACATGGGACTTAGGTAAAGGGAACCTAAGTTGAGCTAGAAGAGTTTAAACTCACAGACAGAAAAATAGAGTCAAGTTGACTCTAGGATTCAGTAAGGAATCAAGAGAACGGAAGTAGATCAAGTGTGGTGACATGAAAGGAAAAATGGATAGATCAAGTGTGGAGATATGAAAGGGAAAACAGAAAAGTAGAGTCAATGTAATTCTAAAATAACAGTGGAACATGGAATTAGAGTCAGTGTAACTCTAAGTTAATAGTGGAACAGGAAAATAGAGTTAAGTTAACTCTAGGATTCAATGAGGAATCAGGAAAGTGGGATAAGATCCCAAGGTTAAAGAGCTGATCAAATATAACCCTAGAAGGTCATAGGGTGTCTGGGCAAATGGATAATAACTTTAACTTCAATTTGAGTTAAAGAAATAAAAGAGAAATGTTTAAGAGTCCAGGAGACTCTCTGGTTATCCTTATGGCAAGACCTAGGATAAGAGGAAAAATAGTTGCAAAAAGGCAAAGATTAAAAGCAAGCTAAAAGTGGCTAAAAGCATAAAGAAAATGAAATGGCGCCTTCGAATTTGAGACTCGTCAAGTGGAGCAGGACTCCCTGGGCAGTGACCCGTCGGACGAGGTACTTTCGAAGGGCTAAAAGTGAAAGCAAGGAGCTAAATGCTCAAGAAAAGAGAAAGTGATTTGCCAGTGGCAAAAAGGGAGCTATAAGCTCGAATAAGAAAGGAAAGCAAGTGTTCAAAAGCAAAGAGGCTAAGAACTAAAATAAAAGAGAAAGAAAAAAAAAAAAGAAAGAAAATTAAAGATAAAACGGGCGTACCTCCGGGGGCGAACGTACAACGGTCAGGAGTTGGACAGGGTCCCTCTCCCGGGCAGCGACCCGTATGACTGGTAGATAGAGTACTCTTGTCAGAGTTGGGCAGTGACCCTATCGGGCAGTGTCCCGTATGACAAGTCCCCCGGCAGGACGGGGTAACACTTGCGAGTGTTATCGGCAACCTTAGAAATCTTATCTTATGGTAGCAAGACTACCGGGCTCGGGCCCGTTGGATAAGAATTTCCAAGGGTTAACTTGAACTAAAGCACCAGAATCTAAAGAATAAAGAAAAATAGAGTGGCCAGGGTGGCCGGGTTAGTTGAACCCAGTATACAGCGGCATAGTGGCCGAGTTGGTGCTTAGCAGCCTAGTGTGGCTAGACAGAGTAGTGCTGGGTCGATGGTTGTACACAGATAGTGTAGTGATATATTATTGCATAGCTGCATATTGATGTTGAGGATTTTAGTTTCCTAGCACACTATTATTATTGCTTCCATTGGACCAAGTGGTGTAGGACACTTTCTCTCGGTGGTTGAACCCACTGGGAACTCGCTCGTAAGTTCTCACACCCCTTGGGTGACCCCCCCCACAGGTTCGGGAATGGATGCAGCGGTCGAGACAGATCAGATGCAGACGACAGCGAGGCATACGACAGGGGCAAGGGCCCAGCAGCATAGAGACCTAGAGGGTCTAGCAGAGGTACCATTTTATATTTCTTGAGTGAACCTTGTATGGTGAGGAATTATGTAAAGGAAATGTAATAATTTATTTGCAAGTTCAGAATTGTAAAGTGTAATAAGTTTAATTTATGGTTCACTCCTGTATGCTTTCATTTCCGCATTAGTTATTGAATGAAAGTTTTAAATTTATAGTGATTTTTAGTACTCTGATATTGAGCTTCCGCATACACTTGTTGTGTTATTATGGATGTTACCGTTCCTTTCGGGTAGAAAAAGGTTTTACCCGATTGGCGGGTCTGTTAGCGTGCCCGAACCGTACAAATTGGCGGACTCGGGGCGTGACAGGTACTGCCTGCCGTGCCTGCCAAATCGGGTATGCTGGCCAACGCATAACACCGATAGGGAAAAGGGAGTCTCAAGGACTCGAAGCCTGTCTGCCGCACACTCCGGAGTGGCACTCGAGGGGAGCGACCCACACGAGTAAAGTATTTCAGTATCCAGTAACATAGGTATCATAAATCAGCAGGACTGGATCATAACTTTGATCAAAGTGGGAAAACCCATCCACTAAAGAAAGACCCGATCTCAACCTGATGCAAGATAAACAATAGTGGGAAACTCCTTCCACTAGAGACCTGATACCCAATCTGATGCATAAGTAACCACCGGTCAACCGCCCAAGGTCCACGGTTGCCGCAATACCCTGCCATCAAGCCTGCCTGTCCCAAAACCCAAGATCCTGACTACACTATCCCCAAACCCCCTGCTCGCGCACGAGCTACAAACACCCTGAGCCTCAATGAAAGGAGAAAAGAATAATAAAAAGGTTTCTCCTATGTCAATTCCAGCATGATAGTGTAGCAGAAAAAGGTGGCCTATCTAGGTGACCATACAAGCATGCAAATGTCCCAAGATGATATAAAATAAAACAGATATCGATAACCTTTATGATGTTAGAGCATGTAGAGAACAGTATGAGAGTAGTAAATATGAGATAGCCTGTGCCTGCCTATGCCACATACCCAAAGCCCCATACATCATCGATTAGCCTTATCCTTTAACATGATGCTACTGCTCTACAACCATAAGCCCCAATCCAGTAAGTTCTAACACTATCTGTTTAATCACAATAAGCCTGCCATTGCCACACATAAAGTGCATTTAACCTTTTGATCAAAGAGGCTACCCAAATGCCTAGCGGGTACACAAAAGAAGAAGGGTTAACAACAACACCCATAAAAAACCATCCTGACCCAGATCCGACATCCGATCAACCGCCTGCTATCCGCGGTAGCCGCAATACCCCAAAAGCTAAAATCCAAGCCCTAGCTACACTATGCCAATCCCTGCTCAAACCCGAGCAACAAATAGCCGTCCGCCGAAGGAATAGGGGAAGAAGGGACAATAGGGTTCCTCCTAAGTCAGTCCCACTATATAGTGTAGCGATCAGAAATGGTCTAACTAGATATCCCTGAAATCAAGCCTATCTCCTCATGGAAGAAAGAAGGGGAGTGACAAATAGTGGTTCATCATGTGTATCAAGTAATAACTCCACCTGGGTGTAATCATCACGCTAAATCACAATCCAACCGCACATGTCCATAGCCTGCTAATCACCCTCACATGAATCATCCACCTATGCCTGTCCAAAAATCCTCAAGTGATACCCTCCCACAAGACGCATCACAATATCGCACTATGAAAGTACATCCCCCCCCTTATGCAAGGTTAAATGCTAAAACGATGTCCATGAAGCATGTATAAGTTCCAACATGTCAGGTTTCCAATATAATGTTTTCCATATGATAGGCTCATAGTTATCTAGTTAAGCATGCATATCCATTAGGTGACCATTCAACATGTCCAATAAAGGGGATCACTCTAATATTCCTAGTGGGTATATCAGAAAAGAGGAGTAAAGCAACCACCCACCTGGAATTGCGCAACCCAAAGCTGTCCAATATCTCTTTTCCATGCCACAAGTCCAAACAGATAAGCCGCCGCGATCACTGTTCACAATTACCCCAAAACATGCAATTAAACATACAATTATTCCCGAGAACATGCTATTCAACAATCAGTCCAGAGTTGAGCCTTTTTCACCTACGAGTTGTGCACAGAAAATTCCCAAAATTATACCATCGCGATCCTCGCGACAAGCCGGTCGAAACGAGTACCTGCACGTTCCCACACGATTTTCCTACGCTGAGAACCAAAATCGACAAGAGAACCATCCCGAAGTAAGTCGATCGCAAAAACTGAATCTGATGGTACTGTAAACAGAGGCTTCTCACCTTCGGAGAAAATTTATAAAATCCCAAGAAAATTCAGAGGGACTCTTTGCGATGCGTAGATGCAAATCCCCTTTTGAATCGCCTCAATCCGATGTCCGGTTGCGGAGATATCGCCGAAATACCGAACCGCTGTCCAAAACTCCATCACAGCAAAATGGGGTCACAAGATGATCCGAAAAACCCATGAAAACCTCGGAATGGGGAAAAACCAGTAGAAACAAGAAACGTAGCCCTACCTGTTAAGAATCCAACGGCGTAAAAATCACGAAAATAGGAGGTCGGAGTGAGTCGGGGGAGCCTGAACACTGAGATACGACGAATCGGGTTGCCGGAGAATGATCGTCGCGCCGCGCCGGAAAAATCTCAAACCTCGGGATCCGAGCCTCCTAAAATCCTCAAACTTCACAGGATGCTTCCTTTCTTCTGGGAGAAGATTTCATCTTCTCACTCCTTGAGAAGATGAAGCCTCTAAGATGGTGAAAAATGCCTTTGAATGAGCCTCGGATGGAAAGGAGTGGAGAAAACCAGAAAAACAGTTCCAATAAATCCCCTGTGTCCCGCCGAACAGGAAACACCCATTTCGACCAATGAAACTGCGCCACGTGTCACTGCTAATGCCTGTGCACCCGGTGCACGAAAATCTGTAGACCGAACCAATAAAACAATGCCACGTGTCAACCCTGGTGCACCATGAACCATGAGCCATTCTGAATATTCTGTAGACCAAATGCCGTGAGCCGACCTATCGGATGATGCCACGTGTCCACTCCCGGTGTACCGTAGACCCAAAATGCTCCGTAGACCGCGTGCTGTGAGCCATCGAACCATCAGCCGCCACGTGGCACCTCCTTGGTGCACGCCCGCGCTGTGGACCGCGCGCCTGCCCGCGCACCGCGCGGCTGCCCGCGCCCTTCCCGCGCCCGCGCCGCCTGCCCGCCGCCGCTGTGCCGCCTGCCCGAGGCCGCGCCGCCGCCCGCCGGCGCTGCCCGCCGCCGCCGCCGCTGCCGGCCGGCTGCCGGAAACACTGTTCCGGCGGTGAACAGTACCCGAGCCCCAAAAATGCAAGTAGATAGTCCGTTTTGACCGTTTTCGCGCGCTGAATCCAAATTCGCCGTCCGCTTCGCCAAATTCCAACCCGATAATTCACCGGAGGCTCCCGGAAAGGTATTTTCAATCCGAATTTCGCGCCGAGTCCAAATCTGATATCCGATTTGCGCGAAAGTACTTCTAAACATCCGATGGGGCCCCCCGATCACCCACGTGATCCATTTTAAGCCCGGAGTTCATCACTTGAGTCCAAATTGGCGCCCGAACACCGCCGACATGCCCCGTAGGCCTCCAGAAGCTGCCGGTCACACTGTAAAAGCCCTGTAAAATGCCGGATCATCACATCCTCCCCCACTAAAAGAAAATTTCGTCCTCGAAACTAAAGCAACTCTCAACGAGTCTCAGAAACCAGGGGTAAGTACTCAACACCACCGTCTCCCGCTCTCAAGTCGCCTATCACTCCCCGTGATTACTCCTCAGCAACAACAACAGCAACAACCAGCACGGCATAGCCCGATTGCGCAATTCCCTCATCTCACGAGCCGGAATTCGCAACGAGCGTCCCTCGTACTCCAAACTCTCGCAGGGCTCCAAAGAAGTGAGTCAATCACGGGCGAGGAGCCCAAAACATAACACTCCTGAGCTGAGACGCAGGAAAACCCCAGGGACTCCATCAAAAGCCTGGGGGAAAAAGAACGAACAGCCAGTGCAACACGCACTAAAACCACCCCCCCCTAGAGCCAACTCAACCAGGGCAACCCGAAACACATCCACACAAGCACCCGCACAGGAAAGGGGCCCTAACAAGCAAGGTTCTCACTCGGTCACTATCAAAACCAGACCACACGAGTAGATTGCTCAACCGCATCCTATCCTCAAAAGAAATCCCCTGGGACACAATCTCAAGCCCTGTACACCACCATGGCCCCACACAGCGCCAGCTATGGAACTGTCACTCAACTCCCAATTTAGCTCTTCTGCTTTAGGTATCCGCCACCACAGTGGCCCGGTCGGGGTGATCCTAGATGCTCATCAAAATCCAATGGTAGCTCCATAGCCACTATGGGAGGTATCACTATCACTCGCAAGTCCATCTTCCTTCGCTAGCCAAACTAAAATCGGCGCTGGTACCAATCTTACCATCCGCTCATTAAACTCTGCTGGCACTATCCGGTCCAAAAGCTCCTCACCTCAATAGTAACTGTCGATCTCGACCCATCTCAATCAGCATCTATTTTGACCGGACTTCCACCGCCGCTCCTGCGGCTAAATACGTAATCCAGGAAGATGTGCTCTCAAAGCTAAAACTTGTACCAAAACCATTTAGCATAAAACTTTATCCTCACAGACCTTGCCACAGCATCTACAAATGCTTCACAAGCTCTAAATCACTCAGGGAGGGGTAAAAGCCAAGATATCCCTAGAAATGCCGCTATCAATCCGTTCAAGCCCAACTGGAACACAAAATTCCACAATCTTAAAGGCAACAAGGCATTAGTCATTCCATTGGCCTCACTGTACTCATAATGCCCCTAGCGTGTCCTGAACGCCATCTTGGCGAGATACTCAGCTGTAATTCCAAATTGGTGCAGGCATCATAATCGAACATCTGCCGGAGTATAACTCCAACCAAAAAGATCCTAAATAACGCCTGGACCTGCCAGGGCTCCCATCACAAAGAACTCTCACGGTCGTGTATCTACGACGCGGCACTAGGTCAAACAAACCCCCTATCCATCAGGTCCATGCACCAATGCCCACAACTCTCACAGCTCTACAAATGATATATACGAGGTGCTATCGAGGTAGGCGTGGTTCCCAGAACCACGTCAATCGAAACCACAATTTCCCTAACCGGCGGCATCATCATCAGCTCAGGTGGAATCACACCCGGGACCTCACGAGCAACAGGAATATCCTTTTACGTCCCGGTGCCGCCGTAGGCACCTCTCACACTGTCGCTGTAACCTGAGTACCCAAGCAGTCATAACAAACGAGCCTTCCATTGTCTGCCTTGCAGAAACAAGGTCCTTTCTCTCAACAGTCAAACATCCTGTGGCACTATGCCAACCTGTCCCAAACACTGGGTCTAAACACCGAACGGCCACAAATATCAACAAGTCTGCCTGCACAACTCACGGCCTCTACTGCACTGGGCATGATCTGTAGAGTTATTTAGGATCCACAAGGATCTAAATAGGTACTATCAAACACCTAGAGGGGGGTGAATAGGTGTAATATTATAAAAACCAATATCAGTGCAAAAATAAAAAATAATGCGGAAAATAAAAATCAACACACCGAGATTTACGTGGAAACTCCAATCCAGGAGAAAAACCACGGGACCAACACGCAATAACAATCCACTAAGAATAGAAGAATAACAAGGTGATTACCGACTCCACGGACTCAACCCCTCCTTCAGCTTCTTCGGACCTTGCGCTGACCGGTTGGATGTCCACGCAATAACAATCCCCTAAGAAAAGAAGAATAACAAGGTGATTACCGTCTCCACGGATTTAACCCCTCCTTCAACTTCTTCGGACCTTGCGCTCCACCGTTTGCACGTCCACTGCACACGTTCGAATCCACGAACGCCACTCGAATCCACGAGCACACGTTTCGAATCCACGAAACGCCTTCAACACACCGAATCCACGATGCCACGTCGAATCCACGACGCAAACTCAGCCGGTAAGAATATTGGCTTCGATGGTGATCCTTTGCTTAGATTATCAATGAAGATCCATGGGAAAAATCTCTAAGCAAAGATTAGATCAATTCGACAAAAGATATGTTCTTGAAAGAACCATCGAATTGACCTAAAAGAGGCTATAAAGAAGAACGATAAAAACCTAGCCTCTAGGGTTGCTCTCAAGTGTTTTATAAATTGATCGGCCGTGCTCCCCACGTTTTTGAGAAACCCTAAATGTCTATTTATAGTTTAGAAACCTTTGGAAAGAGATAAGAATCAAAAACATACCTTATCTGGAATTTTTCAGGACGGCGATCCGGATCGGGATTACTGCGATCCGGATCGTCGTAACGAGATTGACGATTCCAGAAATCCAAGGGTTCGGGATCCGGATCGCAAGGCCCGATCCGGATCGTTCATGAATTTCAGCAACATCCAATGTTCGGGATCCGGATCAGAATAGGCTTGGATCCGGATTGGATTTGCACATGAACTAATACCCTTCGGGATCCGGATTGGATCATCTGATCCGGATCCTGAACATGTCCCATGTCCAGTTTTTGATTTTTATGCAATTAAAAATTCATCCAAGTGTTTCTACACTATAAGAAAGTATTCGGATCACCAAAATTATTTAGTTAAACATACCTGATCCTTTTGAATACTTTCTTCTTGAGATTGATGTAACTGATCCACAATTCTTCATCTTCAATCTTCAAGACTCAAGACACTGAGTGTCAACTTGAGCTCTTGTTGAATCTTCTCTAAGTCTTTGATTGCTGATTGACAATTTGATCCCTTTAAGACTCCGACTCAACTCACTGACTTGACTCACGAAATATGCCAACACCAAAATGCCGTAACAATCTCCCCCTTTGGCAATTTCGTGACAAAACCCAAAAATACATAAAAACGCTCAAGTCACTCATCTTAAACCAAAAAATTCGAAATTCAATGTCATCACCAAAACATTGATTTTCTTTGCGTGAAAGATCCAATAAATACAAAATTACATTTGAACCAGTCTTAGAACAAACTCTATGACTTAGGACTTGGAGTCTTAAAGTGATGTAATTCCTGCAAAACAAAACTCCAAACAAAATCAAACGTTAGTCGTTAGAAATTAAAATCCTACATTTGATTTGTCCTTTTGGTTCTTTTGTTTTTCGGCTCTTTCAATCTTTTCTTTTATCTCCCCCTATCTTGAGCATTTATGTTCTCCCCCTTTGTGATAGGATCATCATTTTTCGTTCTCCCCCATTTTTCCATTTTCGTTTGTCCTCTCTTGATGATCTCATCTCCGTCATTTCTCTTCTCCCCCTTTTTGTCACAAATTGTCAAACAGTGAACATACTAGACAAAAGGAAATCACTAACAACATTAGTTCATAGAGAAAGAGAGATAAAAGCTCAGTTCCGGTATATAACAAAAATGCAGATTGCGTACCGGTACCAGAAGGCAAAAATCAAATAATTTCTTGAAACAAATCCAGATTTTAGAATCTTTTCAAATACCGATTTGTATTCCATCAAGAAATCCATTTAAGTGCTTTGAAGAACAATGAATTCAAATAGATGTCATTCAATCCAAATTTCTTTCATTAGAATAATTTAGAAAAATAATAACCAGAAAGAGTATGTAAGCACTTTAGCGTATCAACTTTAAACAAAAGTCATCGTTTCATGCAACAAGAAATAGATTATACCAAATCTATCAAAAATACTCAAAAATGAAACGAAAATTTATGAAAATTAAAACCCTTAAAGTTGAACAACTTCAATTACATCTAACCTGATCTTATGCGTAATGCCTTTATCAAATCATCAATTTTGGTAAAGAAAATGAAATACCAAGATCAATAGATGTTTGAAATCCCAGATAAGTTAGATAATATATCTAGACAATCTGTTGAAGGAGTGGCTCTTTGAGCATCTTTTATCAAAAATCCCACCTTATACCAACCATGAAATATGACTGAGTCAAGTATTTCAATATGCATTTCATCAACAAAAATTTGCTTTGCATTCATGGAGTATCTTTTTTTTTTCTTTTCTCCATGTGGTGGTAGTTTTCACACTCCTCATTGGGATGTAACTCTTTCCACATCTTTTGAGCATTTTACTTTTCTTTGACTCCCCCTCAATTGGCTATCAATTATTTAATATATAAGGTATTCAACCAAAAATTGATCTCGCATTCATACTCGACTAAGCAATCAAATATGATAATGACTATACCAAGAGATCATTGAGAGAGAAATTGACTTTGATCACTTAAAAGATGAATTAATTAACATAAATGATCATTGCAACATTGAAATATTATGATATCAAAAGCATAATAAATTTCTAAATGCGTGAAAGGATGCAATTAAAGTCAATTTAACCAATGCTCAATTAAACAACTCCTTAAATGAAGTGTCTTCAAGATTATGAATATGGAGTCAAGTTGATAATCCAAGAAAAATTTAATTTGGAGTGAATGAACGTGAAGCCCTTTTTATTCAATGCACTTGTTCGTTAAAAACCTTTTGTTCAAAAACAAAGTATAAAAACAAAGAGCATTGAAAAACATGTAATGCAAAGATTAAGAAAAATATGAAGGGAAAACCAATCAAAGCATTACATACAGTCATAAGCTATTTAGAACTTAAGACAAGGAAAGATATCACCTTTCCGAATCCAAAATCGCTGGATTTTGGGTTGTCTTGATTCGTTGTGCCGGGGGTTGTCCGCTTTGACTGTTGATCCACCTTAGGTCTTTGCCTCGCAATGATCCACTTGTATGATTGATGTTGTGGCTCGGACCTTTGGTGGGTTGAGTGAACTCCTTTGACTTGATGTGTCTTTTGATTCCGTTGAGTCCGCTCCGTAGATGAAGTTGCCGAAGGATTCTTCTTTCTCTTTTTCGGGCAATTCTTCACCAAATGTCCTTCAAGTCCACATAGGTGACAAGTTCTTCCTTTCAATTTATTGTGGAACTTGAAGCCTTCACAGTTTGGTTCTTTTTAAATCCCAAACCAACCTTGCTTGTTTGACCTAATCCGGACATACAATCAAGTTTCTTGGAACCGGTTGAAAGCCTTTGTATGTCGGATTTAAGTTGATGAACTTGCTTGGTCAAAGCTTGGTTGGTGACATGAATCACTTCAAACTGTTTTTCAAGAAAATCAATCTTGTTAATATGGGAATTAACGATCGTTTCCGATTGATTTATCTTTTCTTGGAGGATTTTATTGTTATCCAATAAACGTTCTCGTTCGTCCTCGAGATCGTGAAGTTTCAACTTTAAAGCATGATTCTCGTCTTGAACTTCAAGTCGTTGCTTCCTCAACTTCTTGTTAAGTTTGGCCATCTTCTTTGATTCCGCAAGAAGTTGTTGGTATGCCTCAACGAGTTCTTCTTCGTCCGACTCCCCCTCACTTGATGACTCTCCTCCGGATGTTGATGTTTCATGCAAAATCAAAGGAATAGAGTCAGTGACTAAAGATGATAAACACAAATTAGAAGAGGGAGTTTGAGAGGCATGAAAAGCAACAAATTTTTCTTTTTCCTCTTCACTTGAGGTCGATTCATCGAAACTAGAATCGTCCCAAGTTTTTGCTTGCAAAGCCTTCTTTTTATATGATTTCGGAGAAGGACAATCCGTTGAAATATGGCCGTAGCCTTTGCATCGATAACATCGGATTTCCCCTTCGAAATCATCTTTTTCTTTTTCTTTAGAAGGTTTTGCAACGCCTTTGAGTTTAGAGGATTTAGAACCCGATGATCCTTTAGATGGTTTCGTGGATGAAGATCCATCGGTTCGATTCTTCCAAAATTTCCGACGAAATTTCTTTGTGATCCGCGCCAATTGTTCTTCAAAATCGGCAAAAGAGATTTCATCGTCGGAACTTGATTCGCTATCTTCTTCCTTTGTTGATTTGAATGCAATACCTGTAAGCTTAGAAGAAGACTTGGAAGAAATTTGATTAGTAGGAAAAGTCATCTCATAAGTTTGTAAAGCACCTACTAATTCCTCTACACTCATCTCATCCGGATGACTAACGGTTTCAATGGCGGTAACCTTTGCCCTAAACCGTTCCGGAAGAGTCCGAAGTATCTTTCTTACAATTTTCGACTCCGGGATCTTTTCTCCTAAATTAGCACATGTATTAATTACATCTTGAAGTCTAGTGTAATAATCTGTAAACAATTCATGCTCTTCCATATGAATAGAGTCAAATTGACTTGTAAGCATCTGGAGCTTTTGAATTTTTACAAGATTAGTACCCTCATGTGTAATTTTGAGAATATCCCAAATTTCCTTCGCGGTTTCACACGCGGAAATTCTTGTAAACTCAGTCGAGGAAAGAGAATTATATAAAGCGTTCATACCTTTCCCATTGTAAGAAGATCTTTCGATTTCCTCTTTGGACCATCTAGAGCGAGGTTTTGGGGTAGTAGAATTTCCTACTTCCTCAACAGGATGCACCCAACCGTATTCAACGGTTTGCCAAACACGCTCATCAATTGAGATGAGAAAAGCTCTCATCCGCACTTTCCAATATGCATAATTGGTCCCATCAAAAAGAGGAGGTCTAAAAATATTACCACTTTCACCCAACATGATAGATAAACCTAAAACCCGCTCTGATACCAATTGTAGAGTTATTTAGGATCCACAAGGATCTAAATAGGTACTATCAAACACCTAGAGGGGGGTGAATAGGTGTAATATTATAAAAACCAATCTCAGTGCAAAAATAAAAACCAATGCGGAAAATAAAAATCAACACACCGAGATTTACGTGGAAACTCCAATCCAGGAGAAAAACCACGGGACCAACACGCAATAACAATCCACTAAGAATTGAAGAATAACAAGGTGATTACCGACTCCACGGACTCGACCCCTCCTTCAACTTCTTCGGACCTTGCGCTGACCGGTTGGATGTCCACGCAATAACAATCCACTAAGAAAAGAAGAATAACAAGGTGATTACCGTCTCCACGGATTTAACCCCTCCTTCAACTTCTTCGGACCTTGCGCTCCAACGTTTGCACGTCCACTGCACACGTTCGAATCCACGAACGCCACTCGAATCCACGAGCACACGTTTCGAATCCACGAAACGCCTTCAACACACCGAATCCACGATGCCACGTCGAATCCACGACGCAAACTCAGCCGGTAAGAATATTGGCTTCGATGGTGATCCTTTGCTTAGATTATCAATGAAGATCCATGGGAGAAATCTCTAAGCAAAGATTAGATCAATTCGACAAAAGATATGTTCTTGAAAGAACCATCGAATTGACCTAAAAGAGGCTATAAAGAAGAACGATAAAAACCTAGCCTCTAGGGTTGCTCTCAAGTGTTTTATAAAATAATCGGTATGCTCCCACGTTTTTGAGAAACCCTAAATGTCTATTTATAGTTTAGAAACCTTTGGAAAGAGATAAGAATCAAAAACATACCTTATCTGGAATTTTTCAGGACGGCGATCCGGATCGGGATTACTGCGATCCGGATCGTCGTAACGAGATTGACGATTCCAGAAATCCAAGGGTTCGGGATCCGGATCGCAAGGCCCGATCCGGATCGTTCATGAATTTCAGCAACATCCAATGTTCGGGATCCGGATCGGAATAGGCTTGGATCCGGATTGGATTTGCACATGAACTAATACCCTTCGGGATCCGGATTGGATCATCTGATCCGGATCCTGAACATGCCCCATGTCCAGTTTTTGATTTTTATGCAATTAAAAATTCTTCCAAGTGTTTCTACACTATAAGAAAGTATTCGGATCACCAAAATTATTTAGTTAAACATACCTGATCCTTTTGAATACTTTCTTCTTGAGATTGATGTAATTGATCCACAATTATTCACCTTCAATCTTCAAGACTCAAAACACTGAGTGTCAACTTGAGCTCTTGTTGAATCTTCTCTAAGTCTTTAATTGCTGATTGACAATTTGATCCCTTTAAGACTCCGACTCAACTCACTGACTTGACTCACGAAATATGCCAACACCAAAAATGCCGTAACAGAGGTTTGCCTATCCGGGTCCGACGGAGGACCCCTTGCGACAGGGCCCGGCACACAAGCGCCCGAGGACAGAGGGCGACTTCGCGAGGGCGACGAGAGCAGGACCCAGACCGCTCGGGAGGCCTTGCCCCATATGTGTGGGAGCACACCAGGTGACGGATTGCCCGTGGAGGCGCGATCATTGCTATCGGTGTGGCAGGCCGGGCCATAACCGTTACGACTGCCCTTGGAAACCGGGGGTCACCAGGCCTCCGGCACCGCGAACGAGGAGGACAGAGAGGACTGCTACACCCGTTCCCCAAGGGGGCCCCGCCCAAGAAGATCGAGGAGGGGGACCACCGGAGGGGGCGCGGAAGGAAGAACCGGCTCCAGCGAGGGACGCGAAACCACCTCAGGGGCCGTGCGTGATCTGCCAGGGTGCGCACCCGGTAGCGGAGTGTACTTGGAGGTACCATTACTGCAACCGGTGCGGGTTGCCGGATCACACTCTTGACGTCTGCCCTCAGAGGCCCGCCGCCACCGCCCCTACGCCACCACCGCAGAAGGAACAAGACCGTGCCGCGGCTCCCATTCAGCCAAGGGACCCGCCCGACAACCGGGAACCCTCAGACTCCTCAGACTCCTCGGACTCCTCAGACGTTAGGCCCCTCCCCCAGCACGCCGTACGACGCTGGCCCAGGGGCTGCGGACGAGTTCCCCGGGATACTGCAGCAGAGGACGCGACGTCCCAGACTTAGTGACGGCAGGTGATTACTGTTCAGTTTTTATTTTTTCTTTAGAGAGCCGATTGCACCTTAGCCAGCTACCTCGTTAGACTTCCTCTCTCTCTCCCCCTCACTAGGACCCTTAAGTATTAGGCGAAACCTCCCCCGGCCAATGCGCGCGGGCGGATTTCGAAGCCTAGGAAAACCCGGTGTATTCGGGGCCCATTAAGGGCCATGCAAGGAATAAATAGGCTCCGCCCTATGCCTTGCAACCGGGAACCCGATGGGCTGTCATGTAGCTCGGGCCGCTCCCCAGACCTGGCTCAGCGGTCCCGTGGTAAGGGAATTCCCGGATGTATTTCCGGCGGAGTTTCCCGGAATGCCGCCGGAACGAGAGGTTGACTTCCCAATTGAACTGCTCCCCGGCACCAAGCCCATCACCAAGGCACCGTACAGGATGGCCTTCGCGGAGCTGAAGGAACTCAAGGCACAGTTGGAGGACCTTTTGGACAAAGGTTTCATCAGACCAAGCGCGTCACCTTGGGGCGCGCCCGTCCTGTTTGTGAGGAAGAAGGACGGAAGTCTCCGGTTGTGCATCGACTACCGGGAGATAAATAAGGTCACTATCAAGAATAAGTACCCCCTGCCAAGGATCGACGACCTCTTTGACCAGTTACGGGGGGCGACGGTGTTCTCAAAAATTGACCTGCAGTCGGGCTATCATCAGGTCCGGGTCAAGGGGGAGGACATCCCCAAAACGGCTTTCCGTACTCGCTATGGCCATTACGAGTTTACGGTAATGCCGTTCGGGCTCACAAATGCCCCGGCGGTGTTCATGGATATGATGAACAGGGTATTCAAACCCTTCCTAGACTTGTTCGTGGTGGTCTTCATCGACGATATCCTCATCTACTCGCGTACAGACGAGGAACATGAAGAACATCTGCGCACAGTCCTCCAGACCCTACGGGAACAGAAACTCTACGCCAAACTCAAAAAGTGTGAGTTTTGGCTCCGAGAGGTCGGTTTCTTGGGGCATGTAATCTCGGCGGCTGGAGTCGCGGTGGATCCGAAGAAGATAGATTCGGTGACAGACTGGCCCCGACCGACCACGGTGACGGAAATTCGAAGCTTCCTGGGATTAGCCGGGTATTACCGGCGCTTCGTGGAGGGCTTCTCCAAGATAGCCACCCCCCTAACCCGTTTGACAAGAAAGGGGGAAAAGTTCATCTGGACGGATAAGTGCCAGAGAAGCTTCGAGGAGCTTAAGGATAGGTTGACGCGAGCCCCGATTCTCGCCCTGCCAGAGCCAGGGGAGGATTACGAAGTATATTGCGATGCGTCGCGAAATGGATTGGGTGGAGTACTCATGCAACGGGGAAAGGTCATAGCCTATGCATCAAGGCAGCTCAAGGAGTATGAGCGGAATTACCCCGTGCACGATTTGGAACTCGCAGCGGTGGTGTTTGTCCTCAAGCTTTGGAGACACTACCTGTATGGGGCACACTGCAATGTGTACTCAGATCATAAGAGTCTCAAGTACCTCTTCACCCAAAGGGAGCTAAATCTGCGACAAAGGCGGTGGCTTGAGCTATTAAAGGATTACGATCTAACGATCCACTATCACCCGGGAAAGGCCAACGTGGTGGCCGACGCCCTGAGTCGCAAAGGACAGGCCGTGGAGGCGGATGTAAGCGCCATTACACAGCAGGATAGTCTGATTGCGGAATTTTCGCGATTAAGACTAGAGGTAGTACCGGCAGGGACAGTCGCACAGCTTCTGACATTGGTGGTCAGACCTACTCTGCTGGACAGGATTCTCGAAGGCCAATCGACTGATAATCAGCTCCAGCTGGTGCGGAGTAGAATAACCGCCGACAAGGAGAGCGATTTCATGGTGAACTCCGACGGCACGATACGATTTCGGGGACGAATCTGCGTGCCGGATCTACCGGAGCTCAAGGAGGAGATCCTGCGGGAGGCGCATACTGCCCCATATGCAGCGCATCCCGGGGGAACGAAGATGTACAAGGACGTCAAGCAAACCTTCTGGTGGCCCAAAATGAAGGGAGACGTGACGCGATTTGTGGCACACTGCCTGGTGTGCCAACAGGTGAAGGCCGAGCACCAGCGCCCGGCAGGAAAATTGCAACCGTTACCGGTGCCCGAGTGGAAGTGGGATATGATCACCATGGATTTTGTGACCGGATTCCCGAGATCGCCACAGGGACACGATGCGATATGGGTGATCGTGGACCGTTTGACGAAATCGGCCCACTTTTTGCCCATACACACGACGTGGACTCGGGAACGACTGGCACAAACATATATCGATGAGATAGTAAGGTTGCACGGAGTACCGACATCCATCACGTCGGACAGAGACACACGTTTTGTGTCGAACTTTTGGCGAAGCCTGCAACAAGCGATGGGGACCAAGTTGCACTTCAGCACAGCTTTTCATCCGCAAACCGATGGGCAATCAGAGCGGGTGATACAGATCGTGGAGGACATGCTTCGAGCATGCGTTCTGGACTTGGGCGAAGGGTGGGCACGGTGTTTGCCCCTGGTGGAATTTGCCTACAATAATAGTTACCAGGCCAGTATTCAGATGGCGCCGTACGAGGCACTGTACGGGCGCCGCTGTCGGTCTCCAATATGCTGGGACGACTTAGGTGAGCGAAAGTTTCTGGGCCCAGATTTGGTGGAGGAGACCGAAGCAAAGGTGCGATTAATTAAGCAAAGGCTACTGACCGCCCAGAGCAGACAGAAGAGTTACGCGGACAACAGACGCCGAGACCTAGAGTTCATGGTGGGCGAGCATGTGCTGCTCCGGGTTTCACCCTCCAAGGGAAACCGGCGTTTCGGCATAAAGGGAAAGCTAAGCCCGAGGTACGTGGGACCGTTCGAAATCCTGGAGCGCGTAGGACCGGTGGCATACCGCTTAGCCCTGCCACCGAACCTCGAACGAGTCCACAACGTCTTCCATGTTTCAATGCTCCGGAAATACCTGGCAGACCCCTCTCATGCCTTGGATGCCTCCACCATCGAGTTGCGAGAGGATTTGAGCGTCGAGGAGACGCCGGTGCGGATTCTGGCAAGAGAGGACAAGAAGTTGCGCAACCGAACAATCCCCTATGTGAAGGTCCAGTGGAGCAACCACGACGAGCGCGAGGCGACGTGGGAACTGGAGTCGAAAATGAGGGAATGCTTTCCTGAGGTGTTTAGTGAGGATTGAGCTTAAGTTTCGGGACGAAACTTTTTATAAAGTGTGAGTGGTGTAGTGACCCGACCCTTAGGGGTATTTTTGAACTCACATGTAATCGCTTAAGCCTTAAGCGAAATAAAATTATTTAATTTTCAAAAGTCGGCCGGGACAAGGTGTGTGTATTTTTCTGCGATAGAGCGCGAAAAACGATGACCGACGGTGCGATTGGATTCGAAATCCGATGTCGGGATCTCCCGGAACGGGATCCTTAGCGACGTGGTAATTAGTCACGCTTCGGAAACCGTGCAAAATATCTTGCACCCGTTAGAGATGAGGTGGGTTATCTCGTAGGGGATAATTAATTAATTAATTAATCAATTATCCGGTGACGGAAATTTAAATCCTCCTACGTACGAATAAAAGGGGGGATTTTATCTCGCGGATTGGATAAGAGATAAAATCCAGATACTTAAATTTGGAAATTTATCTTTCCAAGATTATTTAATGAAGGGGATTAAATAATCGGTGACCGGGATTTGAAAATTGGAAATTTAAATAATCGATGATTTAAATCCAAGTGGGAATTTATCCCCCATGATTATTTAATGAAGGTGATTAAATAATCGGTGGCCAGGATTTAAAAGGGTGAAGATTTTATCTCGTAAGTCAGATATTTATTTGAGAAATAGAAACAGGATGTTTTGGGTTTTCCTAGTTACGCACGTGTAAGATAAAGCGGATATTAATTAAATAATTAAGTAATAGGGTTATCGGTAAGGACTAATCAATTAATAAATTAATTAATCGGAGTCAAAATATCCGAAAGGATTTTGACGGTGCGTATGCGTGAAATTGGATAAAAAGGATAAATAGATAGGGAGATCTATTTATTCCCCCGTTTACCGAACGAAACCCTATTTTTAAAATACCGCCTCCTCAAACCCTCCTCTTTCGTGCGTACCGAAACCCCAACCGGTGAGGAAAAGGAAAGAAAAGAGAGAACGGAACCCTAACCGGAGGAAGGAGAAGGAAAAGAGAAGGAGCCGATCGTCCCAAACGCCGACCCGAAGGCAAGAAACACGACCGGACACCTTCCCGACGATCTCCGGTTAGTAGAATATTTTTTAGTAATTTTTCCGGATTTTTCCTGTCGCCTTTTCGTCAATTTCTTGAGTTTCTCCGCCGTCCCCGTTACCGTCGCCGTCGTCGTAATTGTGCTAGACGGACGGAACGGACGGCGGAGACGCGCGGTGCCGCTAGGGCATCGCGCGGGGAGGGGGAAAACGATCGCGGACGACCGGACGCCGCCGCAAGCGGCGACGGCGCCGCGCGGACACCGCGCGGCCGCCGCCGGGCGGGCCCCGCGCGGGCGCCGCGCGCGGCACCCGCGCGGGGTGCCGCGGGGCGCTGCGCGGGCACCCGCGGGGGCGCCGCGCGGGCGGCCCCGGCGGGCGCCGCGCGGGCACCCGCGCGGGCACCCGCGGGGTGCCGCGCGGGCGGACCCGCGCGGGCGCCGCGCGGGCACCGCGCGGGGTGCCGCGCGGGCGGCCCGCGCGGCGCCGCGCGGGCCCGCGCGGGGTGCCGCGCGGCGGCCGCGCGGCACCCGCGCGGGCGCCTGCCCGGGTCCGCACGGGCACCGCGCGGGCGCCGCGCGGGCACATGCGGGGCCGCGCGGGCGCCGCGCGGGCCGTGTCCGCACGGGCACCGCGCGACGCCGCGCGGGGCACTATGCGGGCGCCGTCCGCGGAGCCGCGCCGCGCGCGGCTCCGACGGACGGCGACGGCCGCTCAAGGCAAGGGTGTCCCGCCGGACAGCGGGACGGTGCCGGACTCTTCGTACATAATAGAGTGGGGTATTTCTGTTGCAATATGTTAGTATGTATTCTGATCTTAGTATCCGTGCGGACTTTTTATAGGTCCAGGTGCGCAGCGGGAGAGTGCAGAGGGCTCGGGTGACCCGTCTTCTCTCCAACCAGGTGGGTACGGTTGCTATAAGTGCAACAAGTGCAGTAAGTGCATTTATCGCCATTAAAGTACTCTTAAATTTACCTAACAAAGTAGATGGACAGTTTAACCTTTCGCTTAATGATATTTTATCTAACAATTTAAGCGGCTGCGGTCGCGGTGCTCACCACATGCCAATCTTGGCAATCCGGTTTCGGATGCTGCACGTACACAGGCGGATCGGGCCACCGCATGGTGTACTTTTCCGGAAAAGTGGTCTTTTTGACCCGTGTGCCTCACAAAGGGGTGGGAGCCGTGAGGACCTCTTCACGGCAGCTATAGGGGCCGCACTAGCCCCGTGAAGAGGTTAAAAGCATCAAAAGGTGTTTGTGCACGAGGGGGGACTTTAGTCTCCCCGACAGGTACTCTGGGGTTGGTGCCCAGCTTAATTAATAAATAATCTGGGGTTGGTGCCCAGTTTAAAATATGCACAGGGGTTTAACGAAAGGTTACGGTGTACTCGGTGTTTTCGGTTCGTTTTTCCTTCCTTGATACTATTAGACATCTACTTTGTTTGTCACTGACGTTACCCACTCCGTGACAGGTACTGCTACTAGGTGCGTCAGCCGGGATGACGGTGGGACTGCGTCGTGAGGACCGTAGTCGGACACTTGGTTATTATGATTATATCTCATTTCCTTTTTCGTATAAATACTTAATTTGCTTGTGGATGGCTTTAGTTGTGAACATGTATTAGTTAGCTCTGTGGATGAGGTGTATTCTTATGTTTTAATTACGTTTAGTGGCGTTTTTTATGCGGCATGTTTTCATGATAAATTAAAGGATTGCGAAAATGTTTTCTCAAAACGAAGTGCCGTGTGGGCACGGGTTTTGCAACGCTGGGTTTTATCCTTTCCAAACACTGACGCCGCTTTATAAACTTGCTTTAATTGGTGATGAATGTCTACGGTATGGTTGTTGGTTGGTGATTAATGTGTGATGAATTGTATGTTGTAAATGAGACGCCGTGCATATACAAAGGAGACTCTGTCCGTGGACAGAGTGAATTTGTGTATGTGGCGGTCTGGCACGCACCGGGGTTGAGGTTTATATCACCTTATTAAGAAAAAAAAAAATAGACACGCAATTTTCCGCTTTAAATGACTCAAAAACCCCCGGGGGCGTGACATTTAGTGCAAAACACTACGCAGCAAGCTCTAAGTCAGGGTAGGGTAATTCTTCTCATAATCCTTGAGTTGTCTTGATGCGTAAGCAATTTACCTTCCCTCCTGCATCAGCACACAACCAAGTCCGCTGTGTGATGCATCGCTGTAGATCACATATCCTTTCCCCATAACAGGAAGGGAAAGGATAGGAGCGGTCATCAGTCTATCTTCAGCTCCTCAAAACTCCTTTGACAGTCCTCACTCCAGATAAACTTTACTCCCTTACGCGTCAAGCGAGGGGGTGTGGAGAGCTTCGCAAAGCCTTCCACAAACCGACGGTACTACCCAGCTAAACCCATAAAGCTACGTACCTCAGAAAACGTCGTCGGTCGGGGCAATCACGGACTGCCTCAATCTTTGCTGGGTCCACTGCCACTCCTGGGGCAGAAATCACATGCCCAAGAAGACTACCTCCCGAAGCCAGAATTCGCACTTCGCCAGCTTGGCATACAACTTCTTCTCTCGCAGGAGTTGCAGCACGATCCTTAAGTGCTCTATGCTCAATATCACTTCGGGAGTAAATCAAGATATCATCAATGAACACTACTACGAATCGATCCAAGTATGGTCGGAAGATCCGGTTCATTAAATCCCGTATGCGGCGGGCATTAGTTAGCCAAAAGGCATAACTGTGAACTCATAATGCCCGTAGTGACCTAGGATGCCGTTTTAGGAATATCCTCGGCTTTCACCTTCAACTGGTGGTAAAACCGGATTGCCAGATCTATATTAGAAAAGACACAAAGACCCTTGAGCTGATCAAAAAGATCATCAATGCGCGGCAAAGGGTAAGTTGTTCTTGATGGTCACTTTATCTAATTATCTATAGATCCACCACACAGGCGAAGTGAACACATCTTTTTTCTTCACGAATAGCACGCTTCCTGCCCAATAAGGATGCGAAGACTTAGTTGTCTTGACCCAATGGTGTTGGCCCTTTATTATGGGTCCTTTAATAGGTCCAACTTTCTGCCTTGAGACAATAGGCCCAGGGACTAGTGAGTTGGGTTGGGTGAGCCCAATAGGTTGAGTGGGCTGCGGTCCGCAATAGACCTAACGGCAAGAGGCCCCACAATAGACCCAACATCCAGGTGGGTTGGGTCTGGCCGAGATCTGTGGTGCGGTGTATGCCGCTTTAAGTGAATCGGATGCGCACCTCTAAAAGCTCAGGCTTTTGGGGTTAATGGTTAGCGCCAACGATTCGACATTTGAGACTTAGTGGTAAGGAATTTCCGGACGTGTTTCCGGCGGAGCTCCCGGAATGCCGCCGGAACGAGAGGTTGACTTCCCGATTGAGCTGCTTCCCGGCACCAAACCCATCACCAAGGCACCGTACAGGATGGCCTTCGCGGAGTTGAAAGAACTCAAGGCACAGTTGGAGGACCTTTTGGACAAGGGTTTTATCAGACCAAGCGCGTCACCTTGGGGCGCGCCCGTCCTGTTTGTGAGAAAGAAGGACGGAAGTCTCCGGTTGTGCATCGACTACCGGGAGATAAATAAGGTCACCGTTAAGAACAAGTACCCCCTGCCAAGGATCGACGACCTCTTCGACCAATTACAGGGGGCGACGGTGTTTTCAAAGATCGACCTGCAGTCGGGCTATCATCAGGTCCGGGTTAAGGGGGAGGACATCCCCAAAACGGCTTTCCGAACTCGCTATGGCCATTACGAATTTACGGTAATGCCGTTCGGGCTCACAAATGCCCCGGCGGTGTTCATGGATATGATGAACAGGGTATTCAAACCCTTCCTGGACTTATTCGTGGTGGTCTTCATCGACGATATCCTCATCTACTCCCGTACAGACGAGGAACATGAAGAACATCTGCGCACAGTCCTCCAGACCCTACGGGAACAGAAACTCTACGCCAAACTCAAAAAGTGTGAGTTTTGGCTCCGTGAGGTCGGTTTCTTGGGGCACGTAATCTCGGCGGCTGGAGTCGCGGTGGATCCGAAGAAGATAGATTCGGTGACGGACTGGCCCCAACCGACGACGGTGACGGAGATTCGAAGCTTCCTGGGATTAGCCGGGTATTACCGGCGCTTCGTGGAGGGTTTCTCCAAGATAGCCACCCCCTTAACCCGTTTGACTAGAAAGGGGGAAAAGTTTATCTGGACGGACAAATGTCAAAGAAGCTTCGAGGAGCTCAAGGATAGATTGACGCGAGCCCCGATTCTCGCCCTGCCAGAACCAGGGGAGGATTATGAAGTATATTGCGATGCGTCGCGAAATGGATTGGGTGGAGTACTCATGCAACGGGGAAAGGTTATAGCCTATGCGTCAAGGCAGCTCAAGGAGTACGAGCGGAATTACCCCGTGCACGATTTGGAACTCGCAGCGGTGGTGTTTGTCCTCAAGCTTTGGAGACACTACCTGTATGGGGCACACTGCAATGTGTACTCAGATCATAAGAGCCTCAAGTACCTTTTCACCCAAAAGGAGCTAAATCTGCGACAAAGGCGGTGGCTTGAGCTACTAAAGGATTACGATCTAACGATCCACTACCACCCGGGAAAGGCCAACGTGGTGGCCGACGCCCTGAGTCGCAAGGGACAGGCCGAGGAAGCGGATGTAAGCGCCATTACACAGCAGGATAGTCTGATTGCGGAATTTTCGCGATTGAGACTAGAAGTAGTACCGGCAGGTACAGTCGCACAACTTCTGACACTGGTGGTCAGACCTACTCTGCTGGACAGGATTCTCGAAGGGCAATCGACTGATGACAACTCCAGCTGGTGCGAAGTAGAATAACCGCCGACCAGGAGGTGATTTCACAGTGAACTCCGACGGCACGATACGATTTCGGGGACGAATCTGCGTGCCGGATCTACCGGAACTCAAAGAGGAAATCCTACGGGAGGCGCATACTGCCCCGTATGCGGCGCATCCCGGGGGAACGAAGATGTACAAGGACGTCAAGCAACCTTCTGGTGGCCCAAAATGAAGGGAGACGTGACTCGATTTGTGGCACACTGCCTGGTGTGCCAACAGGTGAAGGCCGAGCATCAGCGCCCGGCAGGAAAATTGCAACCTTTACCGGTGCCCGAGTGGAAGTGGGACATGATTACCATGGATTTTGTGACCGGATTCCCGAGATCGCCACAGGGACACGATGCGATATGGGTGATTGTGGACCGTTTGACGAAATCGGCCCACTTTCTGCCCATACACACGACGTGGACTCGGGAACGACTGGCGCAAACGTACATCGACGAGATAGTAAGGTTGCACGGTGTACCGACATCCATCACGTCGGACAGAGACACACGTTTTGTGTCGAACTTTTGGCGAAGCCTGCAACGAGCAATGGGGACCAAGTTGCACTTCAGCACGGCTTTTCACCCGCAAACCGATGGACAATCAGAGCGGGTGATACAGATCGTGGAGGACATGCTTCGAGCATGCGTTTTGGACTTGGGCGAAGGGTGGGCACGGTGTTTGCCCCTGGAATTTGCCTTAGTCCTCTATATAAATGATATAATAGCTAAAATCTCTAACCCGGCTATAGCATTTTGGATGGTAGCAGATCCAAGAGGAACATGAGAGTTAAGCGTGCTAGAGCTAGAGTAGTTCTGGATGGGTGACCCGAGGCAAAGCGGATGGTCGTGCTGAGTTCTGTGAGGAAACGACCAGTACCCGAGGATGAGGGACAGACTATTTCATGGAGACCGCCACGGCCTCAGTCACCTAGCCGTGGGCGTGTGGAGCAGCGAGAGTCTAGTGGATCCCAGTGGCCATCGCAGCAGCAGCAGGAGTCTCAGCCTCAGACTCAGAGACAGCAGCAGACGGGCTGCCACGTTTCGCGAGAGAGACAGATGCATATTCTGTGGAGGACCTCATTTGTCGCACACTTGTGATCAGAGATTGGGTTGTTGTTACAAGTGCGGACAGCCAGGCCACATTCGAGCTACGTGCCCCCTTTCGACTTCAGCGGCACCCCCATCGGCATCGGCTCCTCTTTCGCCTCTGCAGCAGTTGTCGACCCAGCAGCCTTATGCTCCGGTGAGCGGATCACCATCCTTTTACCCTGCGGGCTATCAGCCGCCGGCTCAGAGCGGTTGGGACTACACCACTCAGGTGGGGATTTTTTGCAGCAGCCGACCTTGTAGGGGCAGGTATGATTTTACTGTATTTACCGGCATTGTTGTGCATTGTATTGCATCTGGGCATCTTAGTCATTTGTTAGGAGTGCATGTGCTTCCTTGCATTGGGTTAAGGGTAGGACGGTTACCGGGTGTTCGGGAGGTCGTATTCCCGATCTTTAGCACGTAGGGACGTGTTGTGGGTCCTGCCCAGTGCAGTTGAGTCCTTGGTTTTACCTGTAGGCCTGATGGTCTTGACCTAGTTGTGGGGCTTGGTTTGGTACTTAGGACGGTTAGGCTGGCTCGGTTGTTCTCTTTTCGCGCAGCTGATTTTGCCGCGAGGACGGCTCTTGTGAGAGCCAGGCCTGGAGGTGTTGGTGTACCTGGGTTGCTTGGGAGTATCTGCGCTTCTTTGGTTTTGACCTTGTGGGCGAGGCGGATGTCTCGTAGTGGGTGAGTAGCTTGTTTGCTGGTGTGTTTGAGGGACCTGCGGCGGCATCGGGACTTGGTGATACCCCTTTTTGTTGTGAGTTTCTAGCTGTTCTCCTATCGGAGTTGTTTGGCATGACACCAGTTTGGGAGTTGAGGACCCAACTCCAGGATTCGATGTGTTGGGTTTGTGTCAGGCCAAGTGTGGCACCTTCGGGGGCGCCGGTGCTATTCGAGTTGTGGAAGGTTGGTTCACTTCGGCTTTGTGAGGACCCGTAAGAATTTGATCGAAGTGATCATCGGGAGCTAGCACCCTTCTGCCAAGCTTGGAGGATTTGATTTACCAGCTGCAAGGGTATTGGATCTTCGCGAAGATGGATTGGCGATCTGGTTCTCTCGACTGCTCCTGGCTGAGTGTTGATTGCTTCTACATCCCGACGGTTTTGGTTTAGAGATCTGAGGCTCTGGATCAGTTGGGGGACTTATATCGGATACTTTGGGAGTACAGAGGTACTTGGATCGAGCTGGGTGTCGTTGGACTGGTGGTTGGATTTTCTGAGGCCCTGGGAGGGGCAGATGCTTGTACCGATGCGGACTACTTGATGGCCGAGCAGTTAGCCCAGCTGTACCTAGTTGAGGTGGCGTGGTCCTCTGGAGTGTTCCCCTTTGTTTCGTTCTGGTTAGAGACCCAAGGATTGCATCGCGTCTCTGGTTGAGGTATTTGGTAGTTTGGGAGCTTGAGTGGTGGATGATTGGATATTTACCCCCTGTTGGTTGAGATTCCGTGTTGAGGAATGACTTTAGTTTCGAGGACGAAACTTTCTTTTAGTGGGGGAGGATGTGATGACCTGGATCTCCGCAGAGCTGTTGCGGTGCTTTGGGGTGGCCACTGGAGGCCTACGCGGGGTGCTGGAGGTGTTCGGGGCACGATTGGACACAAGTGTTGGACTCCGGGCTTAAAATGGATCACGCGGGTGATCGGGGGACCCCATCGGATGTTTAGAGGTGTTCCCGCGCGAAACGGATATTGAGATTGGGCTCGGCGCGAAATTTGGACTAAGAATACTCTTCCGGGGGCATTCGGCAATTTTTAGAGTGAGAATTTGGCGAAACGGACGTCAAATTCGGATTCAGCGCGCGAAAACGGTCAAAACGGACTATTTACGGCATTTTCTGAGCTTCGGTTACTGTTCACCGCCGGAACAGTAATTCCGGCGATCGCCGGCGGCGGCCGGCGGCGGCGGGCAGGCGGCGGAGGGCGGCGGGCAGGCGGGCGCGCGGCCGCGGGCAGGCGCTGAGGGCGCGGGCAGGCGCGGCGGGCGCGCGGGCAGGCGCGCGGTCCACGCGGCGGTCGTGCACCAGGCGGAGGACACGTGGCATCACCTCGTTGGCTGGCTCACAGCTCCGGTCTACGGAGCAGGATGGTTGGCTTTGGTTCACGGTGCACCGGGGTGGACACGTGGCAGGTTACCATTGGTTCGGTGCATGGGGGTTCGTGCACCGGGTGCAGCGGTCAGAGGCAGGACACGTGGCGCTTCCTATTGGCCGGTCAACTGTGCGGGCAGGAGGGGCAGCGGGCGCAGACTGTGCGGGCAGGCGCGGCGGTACTGTGGTCGGGGACGCGTGTCGACTCCCGGAGGTGGCCACGCGGCGTGCAGGAGTGGAGGGTTTGGCTGTCGCCTGTTTGGCGGACGCGTGGCAGCATCCGAGGCGGGTCGGACGGATCGCAGGATCCCGTCCGACGGGGCTTTGTGGGCCGGGCCGCACTGTGCGCGCCCGAAAGTTCGGGCCGGGCCGCACTGTGCGCGCCCGGAAATTTCCGGGCGCCCGAAAGTGGGGACCCGATGGGAATTTCCCCAATTGTTTTTTGGCTGGCCTATTTAAGCAACCCGAGCCCATTCTTCTTTTTTTCCACCATTTCCGAGCCTCATCTCACCAAGGTGTCTTCAGCAAAGTTGCTCCCCTTCGAGTTCTCCATCTCCTGGTGAAGTTTGAGGATTTGTGGTGGCACGCACTTCGAGATTTGGATTTTTCGGCGCGGCGCGACGTTGCATTCCTGGATTCTTCTTCGGCGCAGCGACAGTGTTTTAGCTCCCCCGAGCTAACCAGGCAGTATTTTTCAGCGATTCTTGCGCCATCGTCTTCGTAACAGGTAGGGCTACATTTCTTATTTCTACTGGTTTTCCCCCATTCCGAGGTTTTCATGGGTTTTTCGGGTCATCTTGTGACCTCATTTTCTGGGGTGGAGTTTTGGACAGCACAGTATTGTTTTGGGATATCTCCGCAACCGGACATCGGATTGAGGCGATTCAAAAGGGGATTTGCATCTACACATCGCAAGGAGTCTCTCTGAATTTTTGTGGAATTTTGTGGAATTTCCCTGAAGGTGAGAACCCCTTTTTACAGAACTTGTAGATTCAGTTTTTGGGTGAAATATTGTTCGGGATGGTCCTCTTGTCGATTTTGGTTCTCAGCATAGAAAAATCGTGGGAAAACGTGCAGGTACTCGTTTCGACCGGTTCGTCGCGTAGATCGCAGTGGTATTTTTCTGGGAATTTCTTGGGCACGTTTCGCAGGTGAAAATGGCTGAACTGTTAATCTGATTTTTGGGACAGATTTCGGATTAACTTGGATAGTAATTGTGTATGTGTTCTTTGGGATTTATGGCGCAGTGTTGCGGGGATTTTGGGGATCGAGCGCGGACTTCGCTGTCAGGACTTGGATTTAGCGCTCGAGGTGGGTACCGTTGTTTAACCTCCTACTTGTGATGTCCCCACTAGGCCTATTTGAGTTGCTACTATATTACATTGCTAAATGAACCGGTAAAATGAATATGGCATACTAATTTGGGAATTGGACTTATAACTAGAGTTTGTGACTTCAAAAGGACTAAGTGTTGATTAATGGTTAATTCTGGTAAATAATATGTCGCTTAAACCATGGGAAGAGCTTTGTTAAAATGGATATTTGCATATACGTGATGGGACCTTTATGCTTATACATAAACTATTTTGGGGCAACTTAGTAAAATGGAAGTTTATTTAAACGGCATATCTCTACTTTGTGAGAACTAGAATACTTGAATCATGTTTAATGATAAAGGACTTTGCATGCTTGTATGGACATTTAGTTAGGCCACCTTTTCTGCTACACTATCATGCTGGAATTGACTTAGGAGAAACCATGCTTTTCTCTTCTTTTATCTACATTTGGGGGATAGTGCGCTCGGGTTCGAGCAGGGGCTGGGATAGTGTAGTCAGACAGTTGTGGGTTTTGGGACAGGCAGGCTGTGAGGGCAGGGCATTGCGGCAACCGCGGACAGTAGGCGGTTGACCGGATAGTGATTGTTGCTTATGCATCAGATTGGGTATCAGGTCTCTAGTGGATGGAGTTTTCCACTATTTGTCTATCTTGCATCATCTTTGAGATCGGGTCTCCTTTTAGTGGACGGGTTTTCCCACTTTGATCAGAGTCATGATCCAGTTCTGCTGACTTGATACCTATTACTGAGGCACTATGCTCGTGTGGGTCGCTCCCCTCGAGTGCCACTCCGGAGTGTGTATTTTGTGACCGTGCCGGTCAGGAGCCGGTCTGTTGCCTTGGGGCGGGACCGTGCCGGTCAGGAGCCGGTCTGTCGCCCTCGGGATGGGACCGTGCCGGTCAGGAGCCGGTCCGCATCCCATAGCTGAGTTGGGACTTAGTAGGCATAGTGGGCAGTACCGGTGTTCGCCGGTGACTAGGTTGGGCTACCCAGGCAGGCATTCTTATTCTGATGCATACAGTTAGCCATACTCTTAGCTGAGCACCTTAGAGGCATGTAGTGGTAGCTTCTTACATCATCAGCAGTTTTATTTACAGCTTACCACCTTTGTTCATCTTTCCGCCTCTTATAGTCCTAGTGGGCACATTTGAGTTGAGGTTTACCCACTAGGAGGAGGCTACTGTTCTATAGTAGTTCTCACTCCCCACTGCTTTTCTTTTCTCTTCCCCCTTTGTTTTGCAGAGTCGTCTGCGGGAGTTGCGGGACCCTCCTCAGCGGACCGAGGTAAGAGGATCGCGGATTAGATAGCGGTCTACCCAGGCACCAGTTCAGTTACTAGATGTACCCCGATACTCTCAGATACTCTACTTTTCATTTCTTTTGGGTCCGGCTGCGACCGGCTGGTTGTATTTGATTAGTGAGCTGGGAGAGATATTTGTATTATTGAGAGTTTACTTTCTGCACTTTACTTTTCTGCTTTATCTGAGATGTATTAGTTCTAGTTTAGCTCTGTTTATGCTCTTTTATTATATCATCTATATTTGAGCAGGTTACCAGCGCTTCGTATACACGGGAAATTCCGTGTATACGGCGGATCTGTAGACGAGCCCGGGTTCTGGTTTACACCCGGGGCGTGACAGATTAAGTTGGTATCAGAGCTTAGGGATAGGTCAGTTGGGACTTAGGAAACCCTAGGCTTTTGGCAGACCCCAGGAAGGCAGGACGTGAGTGACGTGACATTATGCGAAAGTCGGCAATTTGGTCATGTATTTATTTGACTCTTCCAGTGAGTGAAGAGGGATTGGCATACCCTATTTCTGGGGAAGTTATGTTGGCTGCAGACAACATAAGGTTACAGAAATAGGAGGATGCCTTTGACTTTCGCTAGATTGGGTCGAGTGTGGTTTCGTTACTGATCTGTGGTTCTTGTGGCAGATGCCTCCCCGACGTCGGATTCCTACCCGGGGTGCCCCTACACCCCCTGTTGAGCGAGGACAGGCTGGATCTTCTGAGATTGCTGAGCTGAGGGCCTTGGTGGCCCAATTGGCGGAGAGCAGCCGCCGGCAGGAGCAGCGGATTGAGCAGCTACTGGCGCGGAGAGGGGCGCCGCCTCCGACAGTGTCAGAGACCCCGGCACCACCTGTGGAACCACTTGTGCCGACGGCGCCATCTTTGAGTAGCGGGGCTCAGGGCGTGGCCCAGCCTTTGACCCCGGCTGAGGAGCAGGACTTCGCTGACAAACTGGTTAAGTTTTGTAAGCACGGACCGCCCAGGTTCTCGGGGCGGGATATGCAGCCGTGGGAGGTTGGGACATGGTTAGCAGCGATGGAGAAGATTTTTCGGGATTTCTTCATCGACCCGAGGTACAGAGTTCATATGGCGGTGCATTGCCTAGATGGAGATGCAGACCTCTGGTGGCGTCGGGTGGAGCCACGGGAGTTTCAGATTTCTCGACAGTTACCCTGGTCCGAGTTTCGGCGTATGATAGTGGACACCTATTTTTCGACCAGCGTGAAGAGGAAGCTGGAGGATGATTTGAAAAACATTCAGTAGGGCGACCAGTCAGTTCAGGATTACCATCAGGAGTTCATGCGGCTGTTTAATTGTGTGCCCTATGTTGCCCGGGATGGACCACATCAGGTTGAGTTATTCGAGGCAGGCCTCCGCAGTGAGCTTTATATCCTTGTGCATGCACAGCGACACCAGACTCTTCAGGAGGCCGTCGAGCATGCCTTTTGGGTGGAGAGAGGCGACACAGTTGGTATCAAGCCATTCACCAGCCGGAAATGTGAGATGAGTCTCGGCTGAGCCAGGGTTATATAGCGGGTAGAGCGAGGCTCCCCGGCTAATGACCGTTGTGAGTGGAGTGCAGCTCCTCACAAGGTCGGCTAAGGCTAGCGAGACGAGTCTCACATCGCCCGGTGCTTGTGAGTGTGCTTGAGCCTGACGTGGACGTCAGGGCTTAAAGGCGGGGAGAATGTGACACCCCCGGAATTTGGATTAGTCCTCTATATAAATGATATAATAGGACTAAATCTCTAACCCGGCTATAGCATTTTGGATGGTAGCAAGATCCAAGAGGAACATGAGAGTTAAGCGTGCTAGAGCTAGAGTAGTTCTAGGATGGGTGACCCCCTGGGAAGTGGGGCGTTACAGGCACGATGTTTGCCCCTAGTGGAATTTGCCTACAATAACAGTTACCAGGCCAGCATTCAGATGGCGCCATACGAGGCACTGTACGGGCCGCGCTGTCGGTCTCCAATATACTGGGACGACTTGGGTGAGCGTAAGTTTCGGGCCCAGATTTGGTGGAGGAGACCGAAGCAAAGGTGCGACTGATTAAACAAAGACTACTGACCGCCCAAAGCAGACAGAAGAGCTACGCGGACAACAGACGCCGAGACTTAGAGTTCATGGTGGGCGAGCATGTGCTGCTCAGGGTTTCACCCTCCAAGGGGAACCGACGTTTCGGCATAAAGGGAAAGCTAAGCCCGAGGTACGTGGGGCCGTTTGAAATCCTGGAACGCGTAGGATCGGTGGCGTACCGGATAGCCCTGCCACCGAACCTCGAACGAGTCCACAACGGTTCCATGTCTCAATGCTCCGAAAGTACCTGGCTGACCCCTCTCATGCCTTGGATGCTCCACCATCGAGTTGCGAGAGGATTTAAGCGTCGAGGAGACGCCGGTGCGGATTTTGGCAAGAGAGGACAAGAAATTGCGGAATCGAACTATCCCCTATGTGAAGGTCCAGTGGAGCAACCACGAAGAGCGCGAGGCGACGTGGGAACTGGAATCAAAGATGAGGGAATGTTTTCCCGAAGTGTTTGAGTGAGGTTTGTACTTAAGTTTCGGGACGAAACTTTTTATAAAGTGTGAGTGGTGTAGTGATCCGACCCTTAGGGGTATTTTTGAACTCCCATGTAATTGCTTAAGCCTTACGCGAAATAAAATTATTTAATTTTCAAAGGTCGGTCGGGGCGGGGTGCGTGTATTTTTCTTTTTGCGATAGAGCGCGGAAAATGATGACCAACGGTGCGATCGGATTCGAAATCCGATGTCAGGATCTCCCGAAACGGGATCCTTAGTGACGCGGCGATTAGTCACGCATCGGAATCCGTGCAAAATATCTTGCACCCGTAGGAGATAAGGTGGGTTATCTCGTAGGGGATAATTAATTAATTAAGTAATTAATTATCCATTGACGGAATTTGAATTCTCTTACGTACGAATAAAAGGGGAAATTAATTGTATGTGTATTTAAAATTGGAAATTATTCCCGAGATTATTAATGAAGGGGATTAAATAATCGGTGGCCAGGATTTAAAAGGTGGGGATTTTATCTCGTAGATCGGATTTTAATAAATCCGGATGTTTACGGGTTTTTCATTTCTACGTATCGTATAATAAAATAAATAATTAAATAAATTGGATTATATAAGTAATCCCGGTTATCGAAGAAAACCCTAATTTAAAAATACCGCCTTCTCAAAACCTCCTATTTCGTGCGTACCGAAAACCAACGAAACCTAGTTTGAAAAGAGAGGAAGGACCGAGAGAAAAAGAAAAAGGCGAAACCCTAACCGGAGGAGAAAAGAAGGAAAGAGGAGAAAGCGGAGAAACTCGATCGCCCCGTTGACGTCCGGAGACCGGAGAACAAGACGCCGTCATCTACGGGGAGCGGATCCGGATCTCCAACGCCGCGAGAACCAAGTCGGTTCTCTTATTCCGACAAATTAAGGTTAGTGATCTCGTTATGTTTGTTTAAATTATCGGGGATTTTTCGTGTTCTTGTAAGGTCGTTTTAAGTGGTACCCACCCGCGTCGCGGATTTTCGTCGGGTTTTGATTCACGTTTTTATTTCTCGTTCTCGATCGGGGTCATCGATGGTTTTTATCGATTTTAATCGATGATTTTAATCGGTTTTCTTTTTATCGGCTTCCGATCGACGTTTTGGTTGTCCTCGATCGTTGGTTTAGTCATTAGAATTATCGTGTATTTATTCGAGAATTTTTGGGGGAGGTTTCGTTGGAGCATAGTGGATTAACGGGAGGCCGCCGCCGCCGTTGTTAAATGGGAGGCCGCTGCCGTCGTTACCATGTTCGCGGGGTTCGTCGCCGGGATTCCCACGGGAGCGAAAACGGAGAAGAAATCAGCGAACGGGAGCGAAAACGGAAAAAAAATAGGGTTTACTATTCATTCTCGGCCCGCGGTCCACGGGCTGGGGGCGTGCACCCGGTGCACGCCCCGCGGCGCGGAAGCCGCAGATCCGGCGCACGAAATCCGTGCGCCGGCCGGCCCGCCTAGGTGCGGTGCACGCCGCAGCGTGCACACCGGTGCGCGCCGCAGGCCCCTACGGCCGTGAGCGCGGTGCACGCTCGGATCGTGCACCGCCCGGCCCGAGAAGTGCGGTGCACGCTTCATGCATGCACCGGCACATGCCGCCGCCCTCCACCGAGCGGTAGACCGGTCCACGCCTCAGCCGTGCACCATCCGTCAGCCGGAAGTTCGGTAGCTCCGTTTTTGCCCTTTTTTTCCCACTGTTTTGAGCGCCGTTTTTGCCGTTGTGGATCACAATCTCCGCGGTTTTCTTGGCATGTATGGCCACTTGGGATCTTCTTGGTCACTATTTTATTATGTTGGGTGTCGATTTCGCCGACGCTCCGCGCCTCGACGAAAATTG
>JAQOTM010000170.1:0-36726 GCA_029168755.2 Tillandsia fasciculata | reverse complement strand
GTGGTGCAACTTGGATGAGGTAACTGTTCAGTGGATGCCACCGTTGGAATTGTGGAATATGGAGTGTTAGTGAAGACAGGAACAACTCCAATGCCCTCCTCAATTTTCTCTTTATGCCGAGGCTTGACGAAATGATCGACGATTTCGGAAAGACTACTCCAGAAATGGAAAAAGAGGCCGGAACCTATTCTTGTTTGATTGAGGTGAAGGCACTCGCCATTCGGGATTTTCGAACTTTTCGCCGTTGCCGGCTGGTTTTCAAAATTGAGAGTTAGGGGATTGGGGAATGTTCCTAATGTTGGGTTCTTTTATTGATGGATACGAGAGCATATTCCGAGTTTAAGCCGTGGGTGGCTGTTTGGTAGCGAAGAGAGTTATCAGTATTTTGAGGAATGTATGGATTTGATCCCCCGCATGTTTTGAGTTCTGCTTCTTTGGAGTTGGACAAGGTTTTGAGTTACCAGAAGCAACCGATGCAAATTTTTACTCGTAAAGTTAAGGGATTGTGCAGTCGAGGTTACCTTGGTAAAGGTACAGTGGAGTTATCGTGATGAGTGAGAGCGACCTCCAGAGAGCCTGAGGATGAGTTGTGGATCTCCTACTTTTCCTATTTGATTGAGACCCCCCCTCATGAGTAATGGTTTTATTCTGGTTTCGAGGACGAAACCCTTTTAAGGAGGGGAGAGTGTAGTATACCGGGATTTCGGTTAGCGCACCAACCCGCAAGATGGCGTGGTGCGAGTAGGAAATTGCCTCGAGCGTGCCACATATGTGTTTTCAGATGAGTTCAGGTCGCCTCGGATCTTCGCGGAAGCCCCAGGTTGATCGGGGTTTTTCGGGAATTGTCCGCCGTTACAGGACTGGTTTCGGGGAAGCTTCGACTTCACAGTGGAGTGCAGAAAATTTGGGAACACTTGGAACAGGTATAGATTATGATTACAGCGGAGTTCGGGAGTTCCGGACTGACACGGAGGACCCGAAGGCAGAAAAGTGGTCGGAACTGACGGTTTTGGAGCCGGTTTTTGGATTGAGAACCCGACTCAACGGTTGAGCTTTTCGAGGAGAAAAAGCTGTGGACATGTGTAGTTTTCAGATTACAGCGGGGTTCGGGAGGTTTCGGACCGGTGCGGAGACCCCGAAGGCAAAAAAAGTGCCTTGGAGTTGGCCTATTTTGGATTAATTAATTAATTAATTAATTTGGGAGTTTTTAATTGGCTTTGGCCTGTGTTTTAGAGAAAGGGAATAAGAGAGTGGTTTTAAATGCTATTAATTAGAGGAATAGGATTTTTTTTGGGAGTGCATTTATGGCTCCCAACCACTGCATTTATTTAGTAGCCTCTAATTAATACGGGCCACCTCATCACCTCCTTCATGATGAAACAGAGGATTTAGGTAGTGAACAGAGGAAAGGGGGAGAAGAGAGAAAAGAAGGAAGAAGAAGATGGAAAAAGAGGGAAAAAGAAGAAAATGAGAGAAGAGTGAGTGTGGACCCTCTGCTAGTAGCCTTGGAAGTCGAGTGGAGCAAGCGGAGTGCGCGCGCCGAGCTCAACGGGGTTTCATGCAGTTTTTGGGTGAGCTCGGTTTGGATTTTCTTTAGAGTTTTCGGTTTGGTTTTGGTTGTTTTGGAGAGGTTTGGACTGCTTGTCCATTTAGTGGTGTGCGTAGAAGTCGCCGCCGGGAGCCGCGCGGGGTGCGCATGAGCGCCGCGCGCGGCTGGCACTGGGGCTGCGCGGGCGCCTATGGACGCCGCGCGCAGCGAGCAGCAGCGCTGCGCGCGCGCTGGGGGGGCGCCGCGCAGCTAGGCGCTGCGCAACGCCGCGCAGCTGGACGTGCGCAGTGGGCGCGCGCTGCGCGCAGCGCGCAGCGGGGCTGCGCGCTGCGGGCCAAGTGCCGCGCTGGCGGGCCCTGGCGCCGCGCGCGCTGCGGGCCCAGGCGCCGCGCGGCCAGCCTTAGCGCAGCAGCAGGGCCGGCCCAAGCGCTGCGGCAGCATGCTGCATTGCAGCGCGGCAGCGACGGCGGCCGGCTGCGAGCGCGCTGGTGCCGCGCGGGCAGCGGCAGAGGCAGCGTGTTTCGGCGAGTTCGCCGATTGCCTTTTTCGCTGCATTTTGTTGGCCGGAGCTAGTTTTTAGCGGCGATCGCGCCTGGGCCGAGTTTTCACTGATCTTAGTTTTTTTCCCTTTTCTTGCTAATTTGTGGTGCAGTTTTTGTTGCTGCTTGGCCGTTGGGGTTGTTTCCGCTACACGGAGCCACAGGAGCTTGGTGGCTCGTTGTGCTGTTGGTTGGCTGGGTGTGTGCTGTGAGATTCAAGTGAGTTTTTGTGAAGAGTGCATGTGTGCTGGGTGTTGGAATGTAAAAGAGCATGTTATGTGAGTATTTGGACCTTGTATGTGTGTGTGCAGAGAGATTATGGAGGTGTTGTGGATACTTGGGGCTGGCATTTGTGTGTGAGTCTTATATTTAATTGTGATGGATTTTAATTATGCAACTGGCAGTGTGTAAAGGTGGAATTAGAGAATTGTATATGTGGACTTTATTAAATTGGTGTCCAAATTGTGTTTTTGTGTTGTGGAGGTTTTCTTTGGAAGCTGGTGTACAGGTGAGATGTAAATTGAGTATATAATTGGATTTGGGAATTATGTAAGTGAGATGTTATGTGTGTGCAAGGGAAGTTTCTAAGTATTGTGTTTTTGCCATGGAGTTGGGGGTTCTCCTATCTACAGCAAGTGAGAGGGTTGTTAAATTGTGAGTGTGCTTTGGATTATTAGAGTGTGTGGATGGCTGGTGTAATTGTATTTTATTGTGAGCAGGATGTGAGCTAAGGTGGGCCTTTGTGTTATGTGTTTTTATTGTGAAATTACCCGTTGATGATGGAATTAAGGGATTTTGTTTATGTGATCTTGATTTATTATGTGCAATTGGAGTCTTTAAGTGTGCCGTTGGATTGAGGTGGTTTGTAAGTAAATTAGAGGATGATCTAAATTATGCTTTGGGAGCTGGTGGTGTGTATGGATCGATTTACTTAATTTATTATTTGTGAACTTGTAAGTAATCTGTGCTGGAGCTTTAGTGCATGAGGGCAGAGTTGTTGAATGCGCACGGGATTTTGTAAAAGACTCAAGGATTTTATTCGAGCTACCGGGGATTTTTTCCGGATTCACGGCATGTACGCGCGCAAGACACGAATTTCGAGGTTTCGTCAATTTGAGGATCCAGCACTTCACCGACTTCAGCGTTGCCTGCGGAAAGCGTTCCAGGTGGGTTGGAATTTCTTCGAGATTTATGGAATGCCCTCTAATGCTTCTGTAAGCATATTGATCATGTTTAGCTTAATTATCATAAATTGATCATGATTAGCTTATTTCCTCATATTGATAAATCTGATAGTTGCCTAAAAAATTATAGAATGACATTCTTGAGCCCCAGACATTTTTAGTATGATCTAGAAGTTATTTGACCCTAGACTGCATGTTCATTTGAGATTCAGGCTGCATCTGGACCTTCATATATTTTTAGTACCCCGTTTTAAATAAAACTTCATTTTTAAAAGGGTTTATTTTAATTATTGAGAACATTATGAATGGTCCAGATTATTTGAGTTGCATGTGTACTTACGCCAGAGGGCCGAGTGTATCTTTTTAGCACATGACTGTCGAGTCCTAGTGTCATGAGAGTTTTTCTTCCTTGCTGGGATTGATGAGGTTATTCTAGATCATGGGTTGTGTTTCTGATTTAGAGGTGGAGATGGCTCTCCCACTTAGCCTTGAGAGTTTTGGGGTTCTGGCAGATCGAGTCGTGGAGGTTTCTCGACTCAGCCATGGGTCGTGCATTATCAGATTGAGTCGTTGAGGGTTCTCCGACATAGCTGCGAGAGTGTTTGAGTCTTCCTGTTTGAGTCGTGGAGTCTTTTTCCGACAGAGTTGCGCTTCTGGGCATCGTGTTGCCGATCTGTTTGATCGTGGACTATAGCCTGCATGTGCCGCTTATGAGACAGTGATACAGATGAGATACTTGAGTTCGGTGGGGTCGCTCCCCTCGAGCTACCACCCGGGTGTGTGTGATGATACCGAGCCTGACGAGGCTGCGATGATGCGACTAGTTGATACACTAGAGTTCGCTTGATATAGTCCGTGTGGGACGCCCTACGTAAGTCCCGTCCCAGTGAGGATGAGGTGGCAGTAGGTTTGGCGCAGGCTTGACTGGACCCTATGAGGCAGTCATTGAGATTGGGTGATATGAGAGAGTGATGGCATAGCATGTTCATAGATGGGCTTTCCTTTGAGCATGGTACTTGAGGCATATTATTGTAGTGAGAGTGTATGCATAGCAGGATCAGAGTAGTGTTTTCTTGAGCATGATATTGGTTCATATTAGCTATAGTTCCTTTCCTACTTTCCTATTATCTTTTTGCATACCTATTTGTTGTGCCTCCAGTGGACTTAGTGGGCATACCGTGGATGTTGATGACGGTACCCACTGAGATCTACCTTCTGTAGTAGATCTCACACCCGCTGCGGTGACAGGTTTTCTGAGGCTGCTGTTTCGGCTTAGCTCGTGCGGAGTCAGCTCATCGAGGTGAGGACGTGGCCGAGTAGTTTCTTACCAGCATTTGGGTCAGAGGTAGATGTACCCTGTTGTTTTATGATTCCACTTTTGTACTGAGAGGGTGAGGCTTGTATTTTGTTTTTCATTTGAGAGACCTGTATTGAGGATTTTTTTGTATTAGTGGAGCTTTATTTATTTCAGTTTTCCTGTGTAGCTTATTCAGCTTTTGATTTATAGTTCAGCTCTGATACATGTTTCTAGTTTTAGTTCTGACTTGCAGGGTAGACGCTTCGTCTGTACGGCAATTTCCGTACAGATGGCGGATCTGTTGGCGAGCCCGGGTCGCAGTTTCGACCTTGGGGCGTGACACAGAGTCTCCTCCATATATGCACGGCGTCGCGGCTATTACAACCGTCAAGCACAAGCAATCATTTTCTATTTAGTCACAACAGTACGGTGCATGAAGCCTAAACAATACCCGTGGCCAGTCAAGTTGAAAGTATAAACTCACTGTTTTGAAAACAGGCCCACACGGCCTTAGGTTTTTGAAAACAGTTTACAAAGTCCTTTTTCTTTTGCTTTCTAGTTGGTTTGTTTAGAAAACGGCCGACCGGGAATAATAAAGGAAACAGTAATGCGTAAAGGAAATGAAAGTACTCAACATCCACACGACCCCACGAGGGTATCGAGAACCACATAATAACCTACAGTTCCAAATGAAATGCAGAGCAAGGTAAATAAAACAGCATACTAGGGCCCCCTCGGCCCGACTGTTACCACCTCGGCCTCACCGTCGCCTACCTCTACCCCCTGGAGGTACCTGTCACAGAGTGGGTAGTCAGCGACACTATCATAAAAAAAGTACTAAAGCAGTAAAGTAGTACCAAACCATAAAGTAAGACTAGCTGGAGCAACCACTCCTCTCAAACGGGTAACACCTGTAACACCTGTAATACCTGTAATACCTGTAACACTTTTATCACCTTTACCCCTGTAACACCTTTAACACCTGACCTCATCGGGATCCAATCCCGACGGTCGCACCGCTCACACCTTTGTGCCTCAAACCCCACATCTACGGGGGCCCCACTACGTCACCTCGTGGGTAAACACGGGTCAGAGACCGCCTTTCCGGAAAAGAGCACCCTTTGCGGTGGCCAAACCGCGGATGCGCGTGTCGCACTCGAGCATAGTAACAAAACACGGGGTAATATAGTAAATCATAGAAGCCGTCAGTGTTAGTACAGGTCAACATAATATTTAACATCCTCCCCGGAACACTAACATTACTAAACCTCGGGAGAAAAACCCACCTTGTTGTCGCGCTCCTGACTGCTGTTAGGTTCTCTCGCGTCTCGAGTGCCCGCCCGGACCTACACGAATCTGTCATATAGGAGTCAGGAATTTAAGACTTGTCAGATTAACGACTAGGACGCCCGGCGCCCCCCCCCACCTTGTGCACAAATCGCACACGTATGCGCCTGGTCTCGCACGGTTGGGCGGCGTACTAACTGCGCGCGGCGCTGTCCGCATGCGGTGACGCCCGCATGCGGCGTCGTCCGCATGCGGTCCCGCATGCGGCAGCGCCCGCAAGCAGCGGCGCCCGCATGCGGCAGCCCGCATGCGGTGCCGCCCGCACCCGCATGCGGGGGCGCCCGCAAGCGGCGGCGCGCATGCGGTGCCGCCCGCACCCGCATGCGGGGGCGCCCGCAAGCGGCAGCCCGCATGCGGTGCCGCCCGCACCCGCATGCGGAGGCGCCCGCATGCGGCGGCGCCCGCATGCGGCAGCCCGCATGCGGTGCCGCCCGCATGCGGAGGCGCCCGCGAGCGGCGGCGCCCGCATGCGGCAGCCCGCATGCGGTGCCGCCCGCACCCGCACGCGGGGGCGCCCGCATGCGGCGGCGCCCGCATGCGGCAGCCCGCATGCGGTGCCGCCCGCATGCGGAGGCGCCCGCGAGCGGCGGCGCCCGCATGCGGCAGCCCGCATGCGGTGCCGCCCGCACCCGCACGCGGGGGCGCCCGCGAGCGGCGGCGCCCGCATGCGGCAGCCCGCATGCGGTGCCGCCCGCACCCGCATGCGGGAGCGCCCGCAAGCGGCGGCGCCCGCATGCGGCCCGCATGCGGCAGCCCGCATGCGGTGCCGCCCGCCTGCGGAGGCGCCCGCGAGCGGCGGCGCCCGCATGGGTGGCTCCGGGTGGTGGCGACTTCCCTCCCTTGTTCCTAAGAGAACCAAGAAACGACCAAAACAAGAACCCTAAGCCATGCTTACCTCGATTTCGTTGGCTAGGGTTGATCTAGGGGATCGTCCTGTTCTTGGGTGAAAGGTATGCCGGCGATCTTCCTTCTCCTCACCCACTCCGCCTTGCTTCTCCTCTCGATCGATTGGGGAAAGGGTACGCTCGGTTGGGAAACTGGAAGTTTGGGGAATTGGGTTTCTTTTTTTTTTTTTCGTTCCTTTGGGGTTTTGTACGCAGGGGAAGTTAAGGGGAGTTGCCGGTAGTTGGGGGAAGTTAGGGCGGTTAGTTGGGAAGTCGTGGGGGGAAAAGTGGTGGGGAGTTGGGAGCGGTTCGGGGAGAGTCGACGGGAAAACGCGGGAGCGGTTAGGAAGCGGGAGCGGTTAGAAATGGGAATTAACCAAATTTAAATCAACGCGGGTAATTAATACGGGTACGAACCGGGGTCCGGTCCGCCTCAAAAACCGTGCCGGTTGCCTGAATCGTTAGCCAACTTCCGGAATTTATTCTGGAAGAACCCGGCGTCGGAATTCAAAACCGATTGCACCGCCGTTCTCCGTTTCGCGAGCTTTATTGACTAAAAATTCCCGCGAGTCCCGACGGTCTGACCGGGAACAAGAAGGTATAGATCACCCTCCGAGTCTAAATGAAATAAATAGAACCAAAAGTGGACCCTAGCAATTATTTTAAACCAGCGGTTACTACATCACTCACCTCTTAAAACGAGTTTCGTCCTCGAAACTCATTCCTGGTTCTCGGTGAAGAGATGGGGGTAACCCTCCCTCATCTTCGATTCCAGCTCCCATGTCGCCTCCCGCTCCTCGTGGTTGTTCCAGAGCACTTTCACGTAGGGGATGACTCGGTTTCGAAGTGTCTTGCTTTCTCTTGCTAGGATCCGCACCGGGGTTTCCTCGAAGCTTAGGTCCTCCTTTAGTTCGAGCGTCGAGACGTCCAGGACATGCGACGGGTCGGGAAGGTATTTCTTAAGCATCGAAACGTGGAACACGTCGTGAATCCGATCGAGGTTTGGTGGTAGGGCAAGGCGATAAGCCACTGGGCCAATCCGTTCCAGGATCTCGAATGGCCCCACAAACCGCGGGCTCAGTTTGCCTTTCAACCCAAATCGCTTGATTCCCCTCGACGGTGAGACCCGCAAAAACACGTGTTCCCCCACCTGGAACTCTAAGTCGCGGCGTCTCCGATCCGCATAGCTCTTTTGTCGACTCTGGGCGGTTAGTAAGCGCTGTCTGATGAGGCGCACCTTCTCTTCTGTTTCCTCCACCAACTCGGGTCCCAAAAATTTCCGTTCTCCCAAGTCGTCCCAACAGATCGGGGATCGGCAGCGTCTCCCGTATAAGGCTTCGTAGGGTGCCATCTGAATGCTGGCCTGGTAACTATTGTTGTAAGCAAATTCTACAAGTGGCAGATAACGCTCCCAACCGATTCCCCAATCCAGTACACAGGCCCGAAGTAGGTCCTCTAGCGTCTGTATCACTCGCTCTGATTGCCCGTCTGTCTGAGGGTGGAAGGCTGTGCTGAACTGCAACTTAGTCCCTAAGGCTCGTTGCAGACTCTGCCAAAACTTTGAGACGAAACGCGTGTCTCTGTCTGATGTGATCGATGCCGGTACTCCATGTAATCTCACAATCTCGCTGAGGTAGACTTGGGCCAACCGCTCTCTGGTCCAAGTTGTGTGAATCGGCAGGAAGTGCGCTGACTTGGTTAGCCGGTCCACCACGACCCATATTGTGTCATGTCCTTGTTGTGAGCGCGGAAATCCGGTGACAAAGTCCATGGTGATATGATCCCATTTCCACTCCGGTATCGGTAAGGGTTGTAACTTTCCCGCCGGCCGTTGATGTTCCGCCTTTATCTGTTGGCACACCAAGCAGTGAGCTACATATCGAGTCACATCTCCCTTCATCTTGGGCCACCAGAAGGTCTGTTTGAGGTCCTTGTACATCTTTGTGCCTCCTGGATGCGCTGCGTAAGGGGCGCTGTGTGCCTCATATAGAATTTCCTTCTTTAATTCCGGGGTATCTGGCACGCAGATCCGTCCGCGAAATCGTAGAGTGCCGTCGCCTTCCACTGAAAAATCTCCTTCCCGATCCAGTGATATCTTGTCTCTTACGAGCTGTAAATATGAGTCCGCCTGCTGCCCCTCTCGTATCTTCTCGAGTAGGGTTGGCTTGACCACCAAAGTTAGAAGTTGCGCAACCGTGCCCGCTGGCACTACTTCCAACCCCAGTCGTGAGAATTCTGCGATCAAATTGTTTTGCTCAGTTATCGCACCTGCTGATTCCCCTTCCGGTCGCCCCTTCCTGCTCAAAGCGTCCGCTACCACATTTGCTTTCCCAGGGTGGTATTGAATTGTTAGGTCGTAATCCTTCAGTAACTCGAGCCACCGCCTCTGCCGCAGATTTAGTTCCTTTTGGGTGAACAGGTATTTAAGACTCTGGTGATCTGAGAAGATGTTACAATGAACACCAAAGAGATAGTGTCTCCATAACTTCAGGACGAAGACCACCGCAGCCAGCTCCAAGTCGTGTGTTGGGTAATTTTTCTCATAGTCTTTTAGTTGCCTAGACGCATAGGCTATCACCTTCCCCTGCTGCATTAAAACACCCCCAAGGCCGATTCTCGAAGCGTCGCAGTACACTTCATAGTCCTCTCCGGGGGTTGGTAGTACAAGAATTGGTGCATTGGTTAACTTTCTTTTGAGTTCTTCAAAGCTTTCTTGGCATTTGGTCGTCCACACAAACTTTTCTCCTTTCTTGGTCAACCGGTTTAAAGGGGCCGCAATTTTCGAGAAACCCTCGACAAAACGTCTATAATACCCTGCCAGCCCCAAGAAACTGCGGATCTCTGTTACCGTCGTGGGCGGCTGCCAATCGATCACCGATTCCACCTTCTTGGGGTCCACGGCGATTCCCTTCGCCGAGATCACATGCCCCAGGAACCCCACTTCGCGTAGCCAGAATTCACACTTTTTGAGCTTCGCGAATAGCTTCTGCTCCCTGAGTGTTTGGAGAATTGTTCGTAAATGGTCCTGGTGTTCCTCATCGGTGGGTGAATAGATTAGTATGTCATCGATGAAGACCACCACGAACCGGTCAAGAAACGGTCTGAAGATCCGGTTCATCATGTCCATAAAGACCGCGGGAGCGTTCGTAAGTCCAAATGGCATGACTGTAAACTCGTAATGGCCATACCGGGTCCGGAATGCGGTCTTCGGAATGTCCTCGTTCCGAACCCGGAGCTGGTGGTAGCCTGACTGCAGATCAATCTTTGAGAAGACCGTCGCTCCTCGTAGTTGGTCGAAGAGGTCGTCAATTCTGGGCAGAGGGTACTTGTTTTTCACCGTGACTTTGTTTATTCCTCTGTAGTCAATGCAGAGTCGCAGGCTTCCATCTTTCTTCCGTACGAAGAGCACCGGTGCGCCCCAGGGTGACACACTCGGCCTGATAAACCCTTTGTCCAAAAGGTCCTCCAGTTGCGCCTTCAACTCCTTCAACTCCGTGAAGGCCATTCGGTAGGGCGCCTTTGTTATAGGTTGAGTACCGGGCAAGAGTTCAATGGGAAATACCACCTCTCGTTCAGGGGGTATCCCGGGCAGCTCCCTCGGAAAAACATCGGGAAAGTCCCCTACCACTGGGATATCTGAAGGTGTCATCGAGGGTCGGGTAACCAGATCCACCGACGCTAAGTAGGCCACACACCCACCCTCTACCAGACTCCTGGCTCGAGCCGCTGAGATGACCGCCGGGAAGGAGGTGCTCTTACACGCCAAATACGCATTCTTAGGGAAACTTGGCTCTTGTAATTGCACCATCCGCTTCTCGCAGTCAATAAGTACTTGGTACCTTGAGAGCCAGTCCATGCCCAGAACAACGTCATACTCTTTCAGGGGAATCACCACTAAATCCCAAGGGCAATGCAGTCGCCCCAGCTTAATCGGGCAGGTGGCCACTAAACTAGTCGCCTCTAGTGTCCCACCCGCTGTCTGAACTGTCAAACAGTTTTGGAGAGGTGTTTCCTCGAGGTCGTGTGAGAATACGTAATCGCGGGAAATGAACGAGTGCGTTGCTCCAGTATCAAAGAGGGTTCTAGAACGAAAATTTGAAACAGAAGTTATACCTGCGAGTACGTCAGCCGGCGGGTCCGATTCCTGGCGGCCCATGGAATAAATTCGCCCACCCGGTTGAGGCTGCCTATCCTCTTCACGCCGCGTAGCCGGGGTCCTAGAGGTCGACCCCATAGGAGCTTTTCCCCGCCCCGTGAGTTGTGGTGAAGGCGTGGAAGCGGCGGAGGAGGCTGATCCCACGACAAGGGGGCAGCTGCGGCGGAAGTGCCCCTGCTTGCCGCAACGGAAGCAATGGTCGCCTCTCTGGGGACACTCCAACACTCGGTGCGCTCCCCCGCAGATCACACAAGGCCTGTCTCTTGGCCTCGGCTCTCCCGTAGGTGCGCTCCGTGCTCCCGACGGTGTCCTCCACCGTTTGGGGGGCCGGCTCCCTGCAGTTGGTCCCCCCCCGTAGCTCTGCTGCTGCCGCTTCCTGTCTTCATGATATGTCGAGGCCTCCTTCCTAGCACGGGTAACGGCGAACCCACGCTCTACAACAGTGGCCCGATCGACCACTTTCTGGAACGTATGCAAGTCAGCGGCCTGAACCACCTGGAATATATCACTTCGCAACCCATCCACGAACAGTTGCGCCTTGTGGGGTTCGTCCCTTATGACAAAAGGGACGCAATTTGCCAAGCGCACGAATTCGCGCTGATACTCCATAACCGTCTTGTTCCCTTGCTGAATGTGGTTTAGGTCGTCCTCCAGTTTCTTCTTGACGCTATTGGTGAAGAAGGCCCCAAACAATTCCTGTTTGAACGTCGTCCATGATAGAAGCACGGTGCCCGTGGTGGGGTCAGGGCGCACCGTCTTCCACCATAGACGAGCGTTACCCTCCAAAAAGTGAACTGCCAGGGGGACGCGCTCGGGGTCCTCGATGAGTAAGTCCTCGAACAACTTTTCCATCGATCCCACCCATTTTTCGACGACCCAGGGATCAGTCGTCTCCCCCTCGAACGTGGGCGGTTCGAATTTCATAAAATCCGCCAGGTTGGCCCTCACTCGTTCCCGTTCCGTTCGCGTAACCATCCCTCCCCCAGCGGTGGCGGCGGCCGCGGAGGTACTCCCGCCGAGGGTCCCCGGCGCCGGCCCTGCGGGCGCTGTTGCAGGTGCTGCCGTCGGCGCCGTGGTCTGGGTAGGTGCTAGTCCGGCCGTTGCTGCCGGTAGAGGGGCTGCCCCTACCCCAGCCCCGGTCGCTTGCGGTGCTGTGGCCGGTGAAATCGGTCCCTGTGGAGGGGCAGGAGTGACTGGTGGCTGTTGCGTCAGTTGACGCACATGTTCCGTAAGGATCGTCAACTGCCCCGCCATCTCCCTCAATTGTTGCCGCAGGAGCTGGTTTTCTGCAGCCGCTGGTGTCGTCGCATCCGCCCCTACATCCTCTGCCGATGCTCTGGTTCGGACCATTGTCTGTACAGACACACCACCCAGACTTAGCACTCAACTCCGCTAGAAAGAACCACCGTAATATCAAGAAGGAAAAGAAAACGTTATCTACTAATCCCCTCCCCGATCTCTCACGTTCTAATCCCTAAACCCTGCATATTTCATTTATTTGTAGTTAAGTGTGATATCTCGGTGGATGTTGGGCCGTCACTGTTGTGATTTAAGCAAAGTCTCTGATACCATCTTAATCTGTCACGCCCCGGGGGTTTTATTTTAGCGGAAACGGTGCCCAAAGTAGGCGTAAGGTGCGTACAAAATTTTTCTTTTGAAACCTCCTTCCCCGGCGCGTGCCCAGATCCGCCACATATACAGATTCACTCAAAAATCGGGCAGAGTCTCCTCCATATATGCACGGCGTCGCGGCTATTACAACCGTCAAGCACAAGCAATCATTTTCTATTTAGTCACAACAGTACGGTGCATGAAGCCTAAACAATACCCGTGGCCAGTCAAGTTGAAAGTATAAACTCACTGTTTTGAAAACAGGCCCACACGGCCTTAGGTTTTTGAAAACAGTTTACAAAGTCCTTTTTCTTTTGCTTTCTAGTTGGTTTGTTTAGAAAACGGCCGACCGGGAATAATAAAGGAAACAGTAATGCGTAAAGGAAATGAAAGTACTCAACATCCACACGACCCCACGAGGGTATCGAGAACCACATAATAACCTACAGTTCCAAATGAAATGCAGAGCAAGGTAAATAAAACAGCATACTAGGGCCCCCTCGGCCCGACTGCTACCACCTCGGCCTCACCGTCGCCTACCTCTACCCCCTGGAGGTACCTGTCACAGAGTGGGTAGTCAGCGACACTATCATAAAAAAAGTACTAAAGCAGTAAAGTAGTACCAAACCATAAAGTAAGACTAGCTGGAGCAACCACTCCTCTCAAACGGGTAACACCTGTAACACCTGTAATACCTGTAATACCTGTAACACTTTTATCACCTTTACCCCTGTAACACCTTTAACACCTGACCTCATCGGGATCCAATCCCGACGGTCGCACCGCTCACACCTTTGTGCCTCAAACCCCACATCTACGGGGGCCCCACTACGTCACCTCGTGGGTAAACACGGGTCAGAGACCGCCTTTCCGGAAAAGAGCACCCTTTGCGGTGGCCAAACCGCGGATGCGCGTGTCGCACTCGAGCATAGTAACAAAACACGGGGTAATATAGTAAATCATAGAAGCCGTCAGTGTTAGTACAGGTCAACATAATATTTAACATCCTCCCCGGAACACTAACATTACTAAACCTCGGGAGAAAAACCCACCTTGTTGTCGCGCTCCTGACTGCTGTTAGGTTCTCTCGCGTCTCGAGTGCCCGCCCGGACCTACACGAATCTGTCATATAGGAGTCAGGAATTTAAGACTTGTCAGATTAATGACTAGGACGCCCGGCGCCCCCCCCCACCTTGTGCACAAATCGCACACGTATGCGCCTGGTCTCGCACGGTTGGGCGGCGTACTAACTGCGCGCGGCGCTGTCCGCATGCGGTGACGCCCGCATGCGGCGTCGTCCGCATGCGGTCCCGCATGCGGCAGCGCCCGCAAGCAGCGGCGCCCGCATGCGGCAGCCCGCATGCGGTGCCGCCCGCACCCGCATGCGGGGGCGCCCGCAAGCGGCGGCGCGCATGCGGTGCCGCCCGCACCCGCATGCGGAGGCGCCCGCATGCGGCGGCGCCCGCATGCGGAAGCCCGCATGCGGTGCCGCCCGCATGCGGAGGCGCCCGCGAGCGGCGGCGCCCGCATGCGGCAGCCCGCATGCGGTGCCGCCCGCACCCGCACGCGGGGGCGCCCGCATGCGGCGGCGCCCGCATGCGGCAGCCCGCATGCGGTGCCGCCCGCATGCGGAGGCGCCCGCGAGCGCCGGCGCCCGAATGCGGCAGCCCGCATGCGGTGCCGCCCTCACCCGCACGCGGGGGCGCCCGCGAGCGGCGGCGCCCGCATGCGGCAGCCCGCATGCGGTGCCGCCCGCACCCGCATGCGGGAGCGCCCGCAAGCGGCGGCGCCCGCATGCGGCAGCCCGCATGCGGTGCCGCCCGCCTGCGGAGGCGCCCGCGAGCGGCGGCGCCCGCATGGGTGGCTCCGGGTGGTGGCGACTTCCCTCCCTTGTTCCTAAGAGAACCAAGAAACGACCAAAACAAGAACCCTAAGCCATGCTTACCTCGATTTCGTTGGCTAGGGTTGATCTAGGGGATCGTCCTGTTCTTGGGTGAAAGGTATGCCGGCGATCTTCCTTCTCCTCACCCACTCCGCCTTGCTTCTCCTCTCGATCGATTGGGGAAAGGGTACGCTCGGTTGGGAAACTGGAAGTTTGGGGAATTGGGTTTCTTTTTTTTTTTTTCGTCCTTTGGGGTTTTGTACGCAGGGGAAGTTAAGGGGAGTTGCCGGTAGTTGGGGGAAGTTAGGGCGGTTAGTTGGGAAGTCGTGGGGGGAAAAGTAGTGGGGAGTTGGGAGCGGTTCGGGGAGAGTCGACGGGAAAACGCGGGAGCGGTTAGGAAGCGGGAGCGGTTAGAAATGGGAATTAACCAAATTTAAATCAACGCGGGTAATTAATACGGGTACGAACCGGGGTCCGGTCCGCCTCAAAAACCGTGCCGGTTGCCTGAATCGTTAGCCAACTTCCGGAATTTATTCGGGAAGAACCCGGCGTCGGAATTCAAAACCGATTGCACCGCCGTTCTCCGTTTCGCGAGCTTTATTGACTAAAAATTCCCGCGAGTCCCGACGGTCTGACCGGGAACAAGAAGGTATAGATCACCCTCCGAGTCTAAATGAAATAAATAGAACCAAAAGTGGACCCTAGCAATTATTTTAAACCAGCGGTTACTACAGCCACCCACCTCGATTTGCCACCAATTGCTCGTAGACACTTGCAATTGGCCTCCACGCGATCCGCACGCAAAACGATGTCCGCTGCCGGAGTCCGCACGCAAAACGGAGCACGCCGCCGGAGTCCGCACGCAAAACGGAGCACGATGCCGAAACCCGCGCGCAAAACAGAGTTCGCACGCAAAACGGTGCATGCTACCGGGGTCCGCACGCAAAACGGAGAACGGTGCCGAAACCCGCGCGCAAAACGGAGTCCGTACGCAAAACGGTGCACGCCGCCGGGGTCCGCACGCAAAATGGAGTAGTAAAAATACGGTCCCTAACACAGATAAGAACAAGGGGTCAATTTACTGTCCAAAAGAACGCTCCAAAACTGTGCCCAAAAATACCGTAAAAACAAACGGGACCTACCCGACTGCACCGCCACCGCCGAAACGCTCTCGTCGGAAAACCTCGCACGCTCCACGAGGCCCACGACGCCACGCCGCACTTCCCACCATCTCCTCCCTCACACCCTCTCGCTCTCGGTTGAAGAAGAAAAGGAAAGAAGAGGAGAAATGGAGCTCGGGGTGGAGAAAGAAGAAGAAAAAGAGAAAGGGAGAGAGAGATGGTCCACGGTGCATCGATGCACAGTGCACCGGCCAATCAGGAGCCACCCCAGCCGGCTCACAAGGCCGGGGTGTAACGACCCGGCCCACTAGCAATAATAACTCGTTGGGCCCAAACCACAGCCCAAAATGCTTAAGCCCAGTTATTATTACTAGTGTCCAAGTCTCATATAAACCCAATCACAATTTCATCCACATCCGATGTGGGACAATTGGGGGCGTCACAGACTCCCCCCGTTTAGGCCTGACGTCCTCGTCAGCCCAAACACACGAACAGCAGCCCAAGATCACCAGGCGATGTGAGACTTGTCTCGCTAGCCCGGTCATCTAGACCCAGACTCAGCCGAGACTCGCCGCACACTTCCGGCTGGTTATTGGCTCTGATACCAAATGTAACGACCCGGCCCACTAGCAATAATAACTCGTTGGGCCCAAACCACAGCCCAAAATGCTTAAGCCCAGTTATTATTACTAGTGTCCAAGTCTCATATAAACCCAATCACAATTTCATCCACATCCGATGTGGGACAATTGGGGGCGTCACACGGGGCGCGTGCACCGGGTCCACGCACGCGCCCCGGGTGCCACGCGGCGTGCGGTAACGCGCCCGCCACACGGGCGCGTTACACCGCGCCCGTGCCAGGCGCGGGACACGCGCGTGCCACACGGGCGCGCGCCCTCGCGCCCGCGCAGCCGCCAACGGGGGCCCGCCACGTGGCGGCCCCCGCGCGACCCGCGCCGAAGGCGCGTCTGCCCCTGTCGCGTCTGTACGCCCTCGGGATCCGCGCCGCGCTGCCACCTCGAAAAACGTGCCGCGATGCCTCGAAAAATGCTCAATTCAACCGGGCTCCAAATCAAACAAATAAATAGTCTATTCTTAGCGATTTCGCGCGCTGAATCCAAAAACGATATCCGTTTCTCCAAATTCTCGTCCGAAAATTTGCCGAATGCCCACTCGATCCGATTTTCCGCGCCGGGTCCAAATCTGAAGTCCGATTTGCCAAATTTCAACTCTAAAAATTCCCGAAGGCGACCGGAGAGATAACTTTTATCCAAATTTCGCCCGGTGTCCAATTTTGACATCTAAATCGCGCGAAACCACTTCTAAACACCCGACGGGTCCTCCAATTTCCCACGGGACCTCCTTTTAAGCCCAAAGTCCAACACTCGTGTCCAAATTGCACGCAAACATCACCGACACACCACGCAGATGCAAACTAAATCCCAAATTGCACCACAAATCCATTTCTCGGGTCCGACATGCGCACAAACACTCCCAACGGCCACCGAAAGCTGCCAAACAACCAGCAAACCCTACGCAGGGGATTCCGGGACCTCACATCCTCCCCTACTAAAAAAAAGTTTCGTCCTCGAAACTAAATCAAGTCCATCAGGAGTCACAAATACCACGGTTAGGTATCCATCAATACGCCTCCAGCTCCCAAAACACAACTCACTCCCCGTGATTACCCCGCAACAACAACAACAATAAGTACGGTATGGCCCGATGTGCAATTCTCTCATCTCTCGAGTCAGAAATTTTAACGGGCGTCCCTCGTACTCCAACAATCACAGATCTCAAAGGGGCAAGCAAATCACGGGCGAGGAAAACACATCACTCCTGAGCTGAGACGTGAAAAACTAAAGGGGCTCCAATAAAAGGCTGGGGAAAACTGCAATAACCACTAGTGCAACACGCACCAACCCACATCATGGTGCCAACCTCAACAAGACGACCCGAAGTATACCCCCCACACATTCATCCAATAAGAAAGGGAATCCAATAAGCTGGGGTCTTCACTCGGTTACTTCCCGATCCAAAACCACCCGAGTGGACTACTCAACTGCAGGCTACCCTCAAAAGGGATCCCCAAGAGACACAATCTCGTGCCACAGTTGGTCGCTCATCATGCTATCATAATCCCAACGGACCCACGGGTCGAAGTCGATCCCTCAACTAATAAAGAACACCCTGACGGGGACCAAACCGTCGGTGAACGGGACTGAAAACTGGCTCACAAGGCGATCATAAAGCTGATGCCCAAACTCGCGGTCAAAAGTCCGAACCATCCAAAAACTCTCAGCGTTGTGTACCTACAAACGTGGCATCACTCGCCGTGTATCAACGGTGTGGCATCACCACCGTGTATCAACGGTGTGGCATCATCACCGTGTATCAACGGTGTGGCATCACCACCGTGTATCAACGGTGTGGCATCATCACCGTGTATCAACGGTGTGGCATCACCACCGTGTATCAACGGTGTGGCATCACCACCGTGTATCAACGGTGTGGCATCACTCAAGCATCAAAGTCTCAGATCCTCACAGTCCTATACCCAACACTACCTCGAAATCCCGGAGCTGAGGAAGGGCCAAAAGATCAACAGGCCAAAAACCAGGGCCCTAACTGCACTGGGCAGGACCAACGGCACACATCTATGTGCAACACGTGATCAGGTATCTGAACCTCACGAGCACAAGCTAAGGGTCCTATCTCTATGTCAACCAATCCCCAAGCGCAGGGTCAAAACACCAACCGCCACAGTTTCCAACAAGTCTGCCGATACAACTCACGGCCTCAACTGCATTGGACATAATTCACAGGCCTCCTCCACATGCACAACACCAACAGAAACCTGTATCTCTAGTGCACGTGGTAACAAATCTACCTCCAGTCCAGACAGGAAAGCCAAAAACACTCAACTCAAACTGCTGTAAGAAAATCATGCTCGCGATAACCTGGTCCTCTGCCGTAGCGCCCTCCAACCGGGCGGTATAGACTCATCCGCTCGATGTAGATGGTCGTCGCTCAGTCTGCCCCGACGTCGTGGCCCTATCTGCCTGAAAATGTCCCGACTGTCCGCACGAAAAACATCGCCCCTGCCTGTGGTCACACTGCGGTGCAGAATGCGGCCCACCACACTTCCGCTGCGCCACTCAGATACATCGGCTGTGGAAAACCTTACAATTCCAAAGGACAAGGAAAAACGACCAACACTACTCGTCCAAAACTATGCGAATTACGCCAACACAACCAACAAGAATGGTAAAGGCCCCACCAGCAGGAAAGTCGTCAACCACAACTCTCAATTTAGAAACGGCTGAAATTAACGAAAAGTCCGAAAATTCCGAAAGAAGCAGTGCCCTTGCCCCAATCAAACAAGAACAGGTTCGGGCACCGTCTCCATTTACGGAGCAGTCTTTCGAAGTTTTCGTCCCGTTCAAAAATTTCAGCACACAGACGAGAAAAAGGGAGAGAAGTGTTGAAGTCGTTCCTGCCGTGGCTACAAAACGAAAGCTACGATCTAACCGTGACCCTTAAGGACACAACCACAAGTCCTAATCGTCACCAACGGTCCAAAGGTAGCACCAAGCAGCAAACCGTTGAAGCCACAGCTGACAGAAGGATACCCCGGTGATCTGTGAAAATGAACTCCTCTAGTCTAACTCACGGAATGGTAACTGATCTCATTCCACAATCAACCGTTGCACGATACCGCACCAACTGGTCCATCCTGTGTGCTCAATCTGAGTCGTGGAGCTGCCACTGAACCGTAACACCTGCCAGTATAATTCCAAGTCTCAACTGTACTCCCAGTAGTCCAACAGGACAAACTCGACGCCACAAAATCTCGGCGTCCTGTCAGACCATCTCAATCTCACTAAAGCAACCACCTGGTAACTCGGCCAGGGCATGTACCCACCTGGTAACTCGGCCAGGGGTATGTACCTATCTGGTAGCTCGGCCAGTGGAAAGTATCCTCCTGGTAACTCGGCCAGGGAAAAGTGTCCTCCTGGTAACTCGGCCAGGGCATGTGCCCACCTGGTAACTCAGCCAGGGACAATGTATCCATCTGGTAGCTCGGCCAGTGGAAAGTACCCTCCTAGTAACTCAGCCAGGGCAAAGTGTCCTCCTGGTAACTCGGCAGGGCATGTGCCCACCTGGTAACTCAGCCAGGGGCAATGTATCCATCTAGTAGCTCGGCCAGTGGAAAGTATCTCCTGGTAAACTCAGCCAGGGCAAAGTGTCCTCCTGGAACTCGGCCAGGGCATGTGCCCACCTGGTAACTCAGCCAGGGGCAATGTATCCATCTGGTAGCTCGGCCAGTGGAAAGTATCCTCCTGGTAACTCAGCCAGGGCAAAGTGTCCTCCTGGTAACTCGGCCAGGGCATGTGCCCACCTGGTAACTCAGCCAGGGGCAATGTATCCATCTGGTAGCTCGGCCAGTGGAAAGTATCCTCCAGGTAACTCAGCCAGGGCAAAGTGTCCTCCTGGTAACTCGACCAGGGCATGTGCCCACCTGGTAACTCAGCCAGGGGCAATGTATCCATCTAGTAGCTCGGCCAGTGGAAAGTATCCTCCTGGTAACTCAGCCAGGGAAACCTATCTACACAGCTGGGATCGCCGTCACTCCAAACGGCTCCCACAACAACACCCTACTCATAGGCGAGAAGAACCGACTGACGCGGCAAAGATCCGAAAATCCCAATAGACCGGTGCCCAGAACCCCAATCAAACAAGAACATACTCTAGGCTCAGCCTATCGAAGTTCTCGATCCTTTACCGTTCAGGGATTTGGCCCTTCTCGGTTAAAGTGGGAAACTATCTCAACACACAAACTCCTGGGTCTCGCTCTGCTCTGATAGCTCTGCCTCCCGCTGCTCGGGTATTCATCAGGTGCGGGGTGTGTCCTCTTCACAACACGACGTCTCAGGAGTATCGCAAACCACTGCACAAAAACAAACATCAGGACACAACAACCATACGACCCAATCCAGCGAAAGTCTAAGTCATGTCATCCATTCCATAGCATTATGTTGTCTGCAGCCAACATAATCGCTTAGGAGAATAAACATGCCAATCACTCATCCCGTCTCCTGGGAGAGGTATAAAACTCAATCAGGACTCTCGCTAAAAGTCACGACTCTCACTGTCACGCCCCGGGGTCGCACTGCGACCCGGGCTCGCCAACAGATCCGCCATCTGTACGGAAACTGCCGCACAGACGAAGCGTCTACCCTGCAAGTCAGATCTAAGCTAAAAAAACATGTATCAGAGCTGAAACTAAAACCAAAAGCTATAGAATAAAAACTGAACATCTGGAATAGTAAAATCTCCACTAGTACACAAATCCTCAAGGTACATAGTCTCACAAGAATAAAACAAGTACTATCCTCACAAGTCTCTCAGAATGTCCAGTACAAAAGTGGAAACATAAATACACCGGGTACCTCTACCTCAGACTCTCAATGCTGGTAAGGAACTAATCGGCCGCGTCCTCACCTCGAACTGCTGTCTCCGCGCGAACCAAGCCGGAACAGCTGCCTCAAACCTGTCACCGCAGCGGGTGTGAGATCTACTGCAGAAGGCAGATCTCAGTGGGTACCGTCCCAATATCCACGGTATGCCCACTAAGTCTACTGGAGGCAAAACAGATAGGTATGCAGATAGATAGGTAGATAGATAAATAATGGTAAGCTGAATAGAAAACTACAGCTAGAAGGTCTCAATCATACGGCTCAAAAAGAAACTCTACCAATGATACGATATGCATATACTAACACTGCTAATAATATGCCTCAAGTACTATGCTCAAAGGGAAAACTCATCAATGAACATGCTATGCCATCACTCTCTCAATGTCACCCAATCTCAATGACTGCCTCATAGGGTCCAGTCAAGCCTGCGCCAAACCTACTGCCACCTCGTCCTCACTGGGACGGGACTTACGTAGGGCGTCCCACATGGACTATCACAAGCGAACTCTAGTGTATCAACTAGTCGCATCATCGCAGCCTCGTCAGGCTCGGTATCATCACACACACCCGGGTGGTAGCTCGAGGGGAGCGACCCCACCGAACTCAAGTATCTCATCTGTATCACTATCTCATAAGCGGCACATGCAGGCTATAGTCCACGATCAAATAGATCGGCAACTCGATGCTCGAAAGCGCAACTCTGTCGGAAAAGACTCCACGACTCAAACAGGAAAACCCAAACACTCTCACAGCTATGTCGGAGAACCCTCAACGACTCAATCTGATAATGCACGACCCATGGCTGAGTCGGGAAACCTCCACGACTCGATCTGCCAGAACCCCCAAAACTCTCAAGGCTAAGTGGGAGAGCCATCTCCACTACTGAATCAAAATACGACCCATAATCTAGAGTAATCTCACTATCCCATAAGGAGCTCAAAAATCAAATGACACTATAACTCATCTCAAAACTCAAAAAGAGACCCCTCGGCCCCCAAGCACGAGGTCTAATGCACCCCGAAATTATGCCATACCTCTGGCGAACTTATCTTTTAAAAACCACCTTTGAAAAATGATGTTTTTTCCTTAAAACGGGCTTTCTCGATTTTTAAAATGATCCGGATGCAAAAATAATGACCACAGAACATGCAGCTTAGTGTCATATGACAGGAGGAAGTATACTAAAAATAATCTGGGGTTCTAAATAATTTTCTAAAAATTCCCAGGCAATTATCAGATGTAAAAACAGTGAAAAAAATAGCATGGTAAACATGATCAAATTGCATTCAGGAGCATTAAGGGGCATTCCATACATTTTGGAGAAATTCCAACCCACCTGGAACGCTTTCCGCAGGCAATTGCTGACGTCGGTGAAGTGCTGGAACCTCGAACTGACGAAACCATCGAAAATAGTGGCGCAAATCCCGAAAAAATCCTCGGAAGCTCCTAAAAATTCTCTCGAGTTTAACCAAACATCCTGGCGCATCCAGGCTCATTCCAAAATCAAAACAAAGAGTGAGCAAGGCTCCAGCACTCATCCAGTCCATTTTACACTCTTTCAAACCACCAGCCCACTCAAAGGCACTAACAGTTTACATATGTACAACTAACATAACCAGTCCCAAAGTATTTAAAATACAACTTATTTCTCTCACCACATAAATCACAAGTTCTCCACACCACCACCAAGTGTCACAGCCCAAGAACAACTCATATATAGCATATACACCACCAGCAGTACAAGCAGCTCCAAAGCTCACCTACAGACACTCACATCCTCAGCACACACTTCGCACTGCCCAGGCTCCATATGCATACAATAAATCAAGATTACATAACCACAATGCATTAATTCCATAGCACCCACTTACACAGTCCACTTATGTCCACAACACACACATACACTCCCACAGCACAGCAGCTCCAAGAAAATTAAGCTCTCACAAAATAATTATCCACACTCCAATAATGCCCACATACAAAACTCTAGCATCCATTAACTGCCCAAAACAAGTCCTCTCTAATATCAAAAGTCTACACATAAACACAAGCTCCAATCAAACAAAATAATTTCCATAAGCCAAAGCTCTGATCACAGCACCGTTAACAAAACATCCACCTTAGGCCACAGCACACGCACAGCCCAGACAACTCAGGTGAGATCCATATGGCGCGCACTCGACTCGGCTCCAACCAGTACACCGGCAATAAAATCGCCGCAGTTGACGCCGCCCTGAGAGAGAAAACCAACAAAAACCCGCGTTAAAACGGCTCAAGAAGTCCAAGCGACACCCCGGGCAACCACAGCCTGGCCGACGAAAATCCCGCGCGCACGCGCGCGCCGCGCAAAACAGCGCGCTGCGCTGCCGTTGCCGCTGACCGCACCGCGTCGCCAGCCACAAGCCGCGCGGCGTCCCAGGCCGCGGCGCGCACCTGCTGCGTGCTGCGTGCCCGCGCGCGCTCGCGCGCTGCGCACCCGCGTCGCACGGCCGCTGCGTGCCCGCGCGCCGCGCGCGCTCGCGCGCTGCGCCCCCCCACTGCGGTTGCATGCCAACCGAGGTCAACCACCACCTCCACACCAAAAAAAACAACAACCACAACCCTCCAAATCCCAAACCAAACTCAATCCATAAAAACAAAGCATCAATCCAGCTTCCAAAAAGAACGGAAAAGATTACCTTGGAGATCAATGCGCACGCCCGCGCTCGCCGCACTCTCCGCTCGGCGCCACGGCCCATAGCAGGGAGTTCCACCTTCAAAACTCATCCATCATTTCTCTTTTTCCTTCTATTCTTCCTCATCTTCCTTCTTCTTTTCTCCCTTTTTTTTCTTCCTCTGTTACAATCCATTTCCTCTGTTTTGAGGTTGAAGGTGAAGGTGACGTGGCGAGGAGGCTAATTAAGTTGGTGGCTTAATTAAAGTGTGGTGGTGGGTGGGCAACATTTAATGCAGCACCAAAAATATCTCCCAGGACTCAACTCATGCCTTCCCTTTTAAATTTAAAAATTTCAAACTCTCCAATCCACAAGGCTACAACCCATAATTAACAATTAATTAAATAATTTAATCAACCCAAATTAGGCCAACTCCAAGTCACTTTTTGACTTCGGGGCCTCCACACCGGCCCGAAACCTCCAGAACCCCGCTGTAATTTGAAATTATACATGCTCAAAGCTTTTTCTCCTCAAAAAGCTCAACCGTGGAGTCGGTGTGCTAAATCCAAAAATCGGCTCCAAAATTGCCAGTTCCAACTCACTTTTCGTCTTCGGGTCCTCCGCGTCAGTCCGGACCCTCCCGAAATCCGCTGTAATTCCAAAGTATACCTATTCCATGTATTTCCCAAATTTTCCGCACTCCACTGTGAAGTCGAGGCTTCCCCGAAGCCAGTCTTTTATCAGCGCACAATGCGCAGAAAACCCCGAGTCAAGCTGGGGCTTCCGCGTAGATCCGAAACAACCCGAACTAATCTGTATACACATAAGCAACATGCCCAAGGCATATCCTCCGCACCACGCCATCTTGCGCGGTCGGCGCGCCATCTAAAAACCCGGTACTCTACACTCTCCCCTCCTTAAAAAGGTTTCGTCCTCGAAACCAGAATAAATCCATAACTCAGGAGGGTGTCTCGAACAAATGGGGATAGGAGATCCCTAACTCCTCAACAGCTCTCAAGTGGTCATTCTCACTCAACATGATGGCTACACTGAACCTTCACCAAAGATAGATCTCGACTGCAAAATTCCTTAGCTTCACGAGCAAGAATTGCATCGGTCGCTACTAAAAGCTCCAATCCTCGTCCAACTTCATGAAGCGCAATCCAAATCATGCAAGGGATCAAATACACTTCTTCCAGCCAGAAAACACACGCGGATCAAACTCCCCGCGTAAATCTCGATTGTTCGTATTCTTGCGGATAGTGGCTTTCACAATTATAGTTCCCAAATCCAAACACTAAGCCTCCAATAGGCATAACCCTTCGTTGCCCCTTAGCAACCAAGACACCCAAGTTCCGCAGATGCATCTCTCATATCAATTTACAGAGGGAGTAGTTCAACATCGGGAAACAACGCTCAAATTCCAACTCTCAAATCCCAAGTTCCAAAAGTGGCAACCACCGATTCGAAAACCTCATTCCAAGGTTGCATGCTCGCCTAACCAAGGCGTACTGACCCAAAAAGTCTTGGCTGGGATAATTATATGCTATAAGACCAAACTTACAATTCCAATAACTCTGTCCACCGACGTGGCTTCGACTAAGCTCTACCTGAGTATCCAAGTATTTCAGGTTTGAAGATCTAAGAATAACTCAATATTCTCTCTATCACTGGCAATCATGCAAATCAATGCAGCTCTAACTCCTCGATGCAGCTATACAGGCCCTGCCTAGTCCAAAACTTTTGACCTTAGTCACAATCATAGACTTAGGCTAATTCCCAACGGCATCACTCTTCGTTGGGTCCTCAATCGCTCTTGCAGCCGAAAACATAAGGCCTAACCACAGAACCTTTCGAAGTCGAAAGCACACTCTCTCAACTTGGCAAACCACTTCTTCTCTCAGAAGTTGCAGCACCATACTCAAGTGCTCCTCATGCTACAGGTCACCTCAGAAATAAATCCAGATATCCATGACGGGTACGACTACCCACCCGTCCAAACAAAGCTGGAACGCCCGATTCCTCAAATCCTAAGGACGACAGGGTATCAATCAATCCACAAAACTGTGCTGTAAGCTCACAATGCCCCTACCGGGTCCTGAACACCATCCAGGCACAGCCCTTGGCTGTAAGGTTCCATAAGACAATCAAACTCACGAGGGCATCTGTCGTAATACACTCCAAACCTGTCTGTACTCAAACCATCAAAGAACTCTCACCGTTGTGTATTCACAACGTGGCATCACTGCCGTGCACCAATCGGCGTGGCATCACCACCGTGTATCCACGGTGTGGCCTCATACTCAAGTATCCATTTCTCGGATCCTCACTATCGTATTCCCACGACGCGGTACTGGGTCACACAGGCCTCTCGATCCATCAAATCCCGCAGCTGCACTATCAGCTCTCATTCTCTGTCTCGTAGGTGATACTCCAAGTGGTGCCGTCATAGTCGGCGCAGTTCCAAAACTATGTCGACCACTATCTCGATCTCAATTCCACTAGGCGGTGGCTTCGAAAATCAGCTTAGGTAGACTCACACCCGGGGTCACACGGCGATAAGATTAAACTTTAGTCCCGGTGCCGCCGTAGGCACTTCCTCTACAGTCGCTCGCGAAGCGATAAGCAACCACAACTCAACCTCTAACGTGCTCCAGCATCCTCTAACAAAACGCACTCCTCCTGACCAGGTCCCCGGAGGGTCATTGTCCTCTCCCGACAATCCATAATAGCAAACAACGGGATAACACATCCCTATCCAACCATCGTAACAACTCCCCAAAACTGATGTAAGAATAAAAACTCAAGGAATCAAATCGAATGTCCTACCTACACTGGCAGGACTGGCAACACTCATCCATGTGCTATACGTGGTCTGGAACCTGATCCTCACGTGCACAAGCCAACAGTCCCGTCTCTGGTCCACGCAAAGCTACCCATGCTTTACTGAAACAAGCACCTGTGGTGTCGGCATCTAAATGCTCTACATCCAAAGACTATAAGGAAGGCTACCTCAAGTAAGATACAATCCACTCTCCTGGTACCCTCTAACCAGCTGCACATACTCATCCACTAGATGCTGGCGGCCATCGCTCTATCCGTCTCGGTATCACGGCTTTATCAGTCTACTGGCAATCGGATGAACCTCTTCTTCCTGAAGGGGTAGTGGGGTGCTGTCGCAAGCGGCAATTCCAAGAGCACCATTCAGGAACACTCTGCCTGAAAATGTCCTGACACTGCTGCTGGTGCCTCGACTGTCGAGAACCTCCTGGACTTTGTCTCCTCTGAGACCCATGTTCCTGAGACTGGAATCATGGTAACCTTGATCCACTTAACTATCCCAAAATCCGACGATGCTAGACGTCTCACACTGAAGCTGTTCCCTTGCTCTTCGTCCCTCCTGGAAGTGATCGCTGATCCTCGGTCAAACCACTGAGCATGCACAATCGCTGCATTAAAGGTTGGCGCCCACCGGGTATGCCTTGAATCATAGATGTCTCAATGCAGTCTACTCTCAAACATAAACAACTCTCTGGGCCTCATCTTGGGCGACAAGGGGTACTCTGCTCAACAATCGCAGAAACTCGCTCCGGTCATCCTATGCGCTCCCGGTGGTCCAGCTGGACGAACTCGACGCCACCAACTCTCGGCGTCCTTACCTAAAATGCATAACCAAGTGCACCAGATGCTTCTCCTGAATGAACCATTCTCAAGTAATTTTTCCATAGCAGCAATCCAGTCCTCGGCCTTCCAAGGCTCCAAGCTCGGTCCCGAAATCTACAGGGGATGGAACTGGATGAAATAAAACAACCGGTCAACAACCTCTCACTGCTTCCGCACCATCAGTGGCGCGATCAGGATCGAAGTCGACGACGTCGCGGCTGGAAGTACAACTAGCTATACCCCGGAAGATGCTCTCGGCTCAAGCATGTGCATCAAGCGCTCCAAGTTCTCTTCCTGGAGCCGCTTCACCTTAAAGCCTGGCTACTGGGGCCTGTAACTCTCAGACCTCACTCTGCTCTATCCATTCAGCCTCCCGTTGATCGGCCTCCTCATCCAAGGTCAACACGCCCTCGCCATCGTACGACGTCTCGGAAGCATCGAAGCCACTGCAACATAACAAACGTTAGGACCAAAACTCTCTCGACCCAATCAAGCGAAAGTCTAACATGTTAACCTTTCTAAAGTATTATGTTGTCTGCAGCCAACATAATCATCTTTAGAGAAATAACATGTAAGGTCACTCACCCCATGTGATGATCCGGCATTTTAGAGGGCTTTTACAGTGTGACCGGCAGCTTCTGGAGGCCTACGGGGCATGTCGGCGGTGTTCGGGCGCCAATTTGGACTCAAGTGATGAACTCCGGGCTTAAAATGGATCACGTGGGTGATCGGGGGGCCCCATCGGATGTTTAGAAGTACTTTCGCGCAAATCGGATATCAGATTTGGACTCGGCGCGAAATTCGGATTGAAAATACCTTTCCGGGAGCCTCCGGCGAATTATCGGGTGGAATTTGGCGAAGCGGACGGCGAATTTGGATTCAGCGCGCGAAAACGGTCAAAACGGACTATCTACTTGCATTTTTGGGGCTCGGGTACTGTTCACCGCCGGAACAGTGTTTCCGGCAGCCGGCCGACAGCGGCGGCGGCGGCGGGCAGCGCCGGCGGGCGGCGGCGCGGCCTCGGGCAGGCGGCACAGCGGCGGCGGGCAGGCGGCGCGGGCGCGGGCAGGGCGCGGGCAGCCGCGCGGTGCGCGGGCAGGCGCGCGGTCCACAGCGCGGGCGTGCACCAGGGAGGTGCCACGTGGCGGCTGATGGTTCGATGGCTCACAGCACGCGGTCTACGGAGCATTTTGGGTCTACGGTACACCGGGAGTGGACACATGGCATCATCGATAGGTCGGCTCACGGCATTTGGTCTACAGAATATTCAGAATGGCTCATGGTTCATGGTGCACCAGGGTTGACACGTGGCATTGTTTTATTGGTTCGGTCTACAGATTTTCGTGCACCGGGTGCACTAGGCATTAGCAGTGACACGTGGCGCAGTTTCATTGGTCGAAATGGGTGTTTCCTGTTCGGCGGGACACGGGATTTATTGGAACTGTTTTTCTGGTTTTCTCCACTCCTTTCCATCCGAGGCTCATTCAAAGGCATTTTTCACCATCTTAGAGGCTTCATCTTCTCAAGGAGTGAGAAGATGAAATCTTCTCCCAGAAGAAAGGAAGCATCCTGTGAAGTTTGAGGATTTTAGGAGGCTCGGATCCCGAGGTTTGAGATTTTTCCGGCGCGGCGCGACGATCATTCTCCGGCAACCCGATTCGTCGCATCTCAGTGTTCAGGCTCCCCCGACTCACTCCGACCTCCTATTTTTGTGATTTTTGCGCCGTTGGATTCTTAACAGGTAGGGCTACGTTTGTTGTTTTGGTTTTTCCCCATTCCGAGGTTTTCATGGGTTTTTTCGGATCATCTTGTGACCCCATTTTGCTGTGATGGAGTTTTGGACAGCGGTTCGGTATTTCGGCGATATCTCCGCAACCGGACATCAGATTGAGGCGATTCAAAAAAGGATTTGCATCTACGCATCGCAAAGAGTCCCTCTGAATTTTCTTGGGATTTTATAAATTTTCTCCGAAGGTGAGAAGCCTCTGTTTACAGTACCATCAGATTCAGTTTTTGCGATCGACTTACTTCGGGATGGTTCTCTTGTCGATTTTGGTTCTCAGCGTAGGAAAATCGTGTGGGAACGTGCAGGTACTCGTTTCGACCGGCTTGTCGCGAGGATCGCGATGGTATAATTTTGGGAATTTTCTGTGCACAACTCGCAGGTGAAAAAGGCTCAACTCTGGACTGATTGTTGAATAGCATGTTCTCGGGAATAATTGTATGTTTAATTGCATGTTTTGGGGTAATTGTGAACAGTGATCGCGGCGGCTTATCTGGTTGGACTTGTGGCATGGAAAAGAGATATTGGACAGCTTTGGGTTGCGCAATTCCAGGTGGGTGGTTGCTTTACTCCTCTTTTCTGATATACCCACTAGGAATATTAGAGTGATCCCCTTTATTGGACATGTTGAATGGTCACCTAATGGATATGCATGCTTAACTAGATAATTATGAGCCTATCATATGGAAAACATTATATTGGAAACCTGACATGTTGGAACTTATACATGCTTCATGGACATCGTTTTAGCATTTAACCTTGCATAAGGGGGGGGGATGTACTTTCATAGTGCGATATTGTGAGGCGTCTTGTGGGAGGGTATCACTTGAGGATTTTTGGACAGGCATAGGTGGATGATTCATGTGAGGGTGATTAGCAGGCTATGGACATGTGCGGTTGGATTGTGATTTAGCGTGATGATTACACCCAGGTGGAGTTATTACTTGATACACATGATGAACCACTATTTGTCACTCCCCTTCTTTCTTCCATGAGGAGATAGGCTTGATTTCAGGGATATCTAGTTAGACCATTTCTGATCGCTACACTATATAGTGGGACTGACTTAGGAGGAACCCTATTGTCCCTTCTTCCCCTATTCCTTCGGCGGACGGCTATTTGTTGCTCGGGTTTGAGCAGGGATTGGCATAGTGTAGCTAGGGCTTGGATTTTAGCTTTTGGGGTATTGCGGCTACCGCGGATAGCAGGCGGTTGATCGGATGTCGGATCTGGGTCAGGATGGTTTTTATGGGTGTTGTTGTTAACCCTTCTTCTTTTGTGTACCCGCTAGGCATTTGGGTAGCCTCTTTGATCAAAAGGTTAAATGCACTTTATGTGTGGCAATGGCAGGCTTATTGTGATTAAACAGATAGTGTTAGAACTTACTGGATTGGGGCTTATGGTTGTAGAGCAGTAGCATCATGTTAAAGGATAAGGCTAATCGATGATGTATGGGGCTTTGGGTATGTGGCATAGGCAGGCACAGGCTATCTCATATTTACTACTCTCATACTGTTCTCTACATGCTCTAACATCATAAAGGTTATCGATATCTGTTTTATTTTATATCATCTTGGGACATTTGCATGCTTGTATGGTCACCTAGATAGGCCACCTTTTTCTGCTACACTATCATGCTGGAATTGACATAGGAGAAACCTTTTTATTATTCTTTTCTCCTTTCATTGAGGCTCAGGGTGTTTGTAGCTCGTGCGCGAGCAGGGGTTTGGGGATAGTGTAGTCAGGATCTTGGGTTTTGGGACAGGCAGGCTTGATGGCAGGGTATTGCGGCAACCGCGGACCTTGGGCGGTTGACCGGTGGTTACTTATGCATCAGATTGGGTATCAGGTCTCTAGTGGATGGAGTTTCCCACTATTGTTTATCTTGCATCAGGTTGAGATCGGGTCTTTCTTTAGTGGATGGGTTTTCCCACTTTGATCAGAGTCATGATCCAGTCCTGCTGATTTATGATACTATGTTACTGGATACTGAGATACTTTACTCGTGTGGGTCGCTCCCCTCGAGTGCCACTCCGGAGTGTGCGGCAGACAGGCTTCGAGTCCTTGAGACTCCCTTTCCCTATCGGTGTTATGCGTTGGCCAGCATACCCGATTTGGCAGGCACGGCAGGCAGTACCAGTGTTTACTGGTGGTCGGATTGGGTTTATTCAGGCAGGCATTGTGTTTCTGATGCATACATTCAGCTATTCTTTTAGCTCAGTATTTAGAGGCATACTAGTGGTAGCTTTTCATCAGGAGTCATCTTCATTGCATACCACCTTTGTTCCTTTTGCCTCTGGTAGACCTAGTGGGCGTGTCGGAGTTGAGGTTTTACCCACTAGGGGAGGCTACTGGTTTACTAGTAGTCTCACCCCCATTCTTCTTTCCTCTTTTTCTTCTCCCTTGTTTTGCAGTGTCTTCTGCGGGTGCTACTGGGCTTACAGTGGCGGGTCGAGGAGAGAGGACGGCTGAGTAGATAGACCTCGAGGCAGGATGAGCATGTTAGCTGGACTGTTGGTGTACCCATGTTTCCTCAGACGGTAGTACTTTTACTTTTGGGACTGGCTTTCGCCAGCAGGTTGTTTTATTTTTGTGAGCTGGGAGAGACTGATGTATCATTTATATACAGATGTATTGTATTTTATTTTCCAGCTTCAGTTTGAGATGTATTAGTTTTAGTTCAGCTCTGTGTTTATTGCTTTTTTATTATATCTCTTATATCTGAGCAGGTTACTGGCGCTTCGTGTACACGGGAAATACCGTGTGCACGGCGGATCTGTGGACGGGCCCGGGTTCTGGTTTACACCCGGGGCGTGACAGATTAAGTTGGTATCAGAGCTTAGGGATAGGTCGGTTGGGACTTAGGAAACCCTAGGCTTTTAGCAGACCCTAGGATGATAGGACGCGAGAGACGCGACACTTTGCGAAAGTCGGCGATTTATTTATTTTACTCTTCTTGTGAGTGAAGAGGGATCGACATACTCTATTTCTGTGGGACAGTATGTTGGCTGCAGACAACATAAGGTTACAGAAATAGAAGGATGTCTTTGACTTTCGCTTGATTGGGTCGAGTGTTTGGGGTGTGCTAATTTGCGGTCTGTCGTGGCGAGCGGTGTCTCCCCGACGTTGGGCCTTGACCCGGGCGCACATTGGTGCAGCAGTTGGGTCTGAGCTGGTTGTTTCAGGCCGGATACCGGATTTGAGTCAGAGGACTCCAGACCCAGATGACAGGATCGTCAGAGGCTTATCAGCGGCAGTGTGAGCGGGCATCTGATTTTTTAGTGACACAGTTGTCGGAGCAGCGGGCAGCTCGACAGTGCTTCTTTCTGAGATCACCCGGTTGCAGTATCCTCAGGGGCGAGGATTTCTGTAGTACTGAGGGAGTGAGTAGCCCCTCCGTGCCAATGGTTAGTGCCGAGGCGCCGAGGCAGGGTGGATTGTTGACAGCGGATGAGCTAGGAGACACCATTGATCAGTTGAGCCAGTTTCGGCAGATAAACCACCCCGATTCGTAGGATTAAGTTTGGAGCCTCTTGGGGTAGAATCGTGGTTGGTGGTGATGGAAAGACTGCTTGAGAGCCTCTTGGTGTCAAAAGAATTTGTGCAGTTATCGAACTGCGCGCTTTTTGATTTGGGGGACAAGGCGCATAGGATATGCTCGACTGTGAGTGGATTGCGTCAGGATACCTTTCAGGTTGTTTGATTCTCCGTGTTGGATTTTTGATGCCTCGACGGAGTAGGCATTGTGTATGGAGCGTAGCGTTGCAGTTTCTTTGGATAGGGGTCTGCCGCCAGAGGCGAGTCTGGGATAGAGGCGCTTGGCGCTAGGTGTTGGAGGACAGGTCGGCCGGCAGAGACATTTTTCGTTTTCCCTTCCAGGACGGTGGTTATATTTGTGGATGGATTATGTAAAGCTTACCCAAGGGGGGATGTTACCCTGTGTGATGGATAACATGCATGTTTGGGGTACAATAATTGTGATTGAGGGGTGAGCTTAGTGAGGATAATTGTATAAGGAATTGCATGGATTGATTGTGCTTGTCGTATGACGAGGATATCCTGATGGATGTTTCTGAGATGTCAGAGATCGGGTGGGCCCCGACGGCAGCATCGGCATCTTTATCAGAGTGGCGCAGCGGTAGCATGGATTGGCTGTCTGCGAGAGACCACATTCGTCGCCTCAGTGTGAGGAGGGACGAAGGTCGAGCTCCCTTTGTGATTGGTCTAGATATATTTGGCAGGCTGAGCGACGACCACTTGCAGCGAGAGGATGAATTTGTACCGCCCGGTTGGAGGGCGTCATGATAGTGGATCGAGTGTCGCCGATGTGATTTCATCACAGCAGTCAGTGTTAGACATGTTGTCGTCCGGCATGGACTCGAGGCAGAGTTGTGGCCCCGCGCACTAGAGGTACAGGTTACTGTTGGTATTGTGCAGGTGGGGAAGGCTTGTGGATCATGTTACGGCATTTTGGTGTTGGCATATTTCGTGAGTCAAGTCAGTAAGTTGAGTCGGAGTCTTAAAGGGATCAAATTGTCAATCAGCAATCAAAGACTTAGAGAAGATTCAACAAGAGCTCAAGTTGACACTCAGTGTCTTGAGTCTTGAAGATTGAAGATAAAGAATTGTGGATCAGTTACATCAATCTCAAGAAGAAAGTATTCAAAAGGATCAGGTATGTTTAACTAAATAATTTTGGTGATCCGAATACTTTCTTATAGTGTAGAAACACTTGGATGAATTTTTAATTGCATAAAAATCAAAAACTGGACATGGGACATGTTCAGGATCCGGATCAGATGATCCAATCCGGATCCCGAAGGGTATTAGTTCATGTGCAAATCCAATCCGGATCCAAGCCTATTCCGATCCGGATCCCGAACATTGGATGTTGCTGAAATTCATGAACGATCCGGATCGGGCCTTGCGATCCGGATCCCGAACCCTTGGATTTCTGGAATCGTCAATCTCGTTACGACGATCCGGATCGCAGTAATCCCGATCCGGATCGCCGTCCTGAAAATTTCCAGATAAGGTAAGTTTTTGATTCTTATCTCTTTCCAAAGGTTTCTAAACTATAAATAGACATTTAGGGTTTCTCAAAAACGTGGGGAGCACGGCCGATCAATTTATAAAACACTTGAGAGCAACCCTAGAGGCTAGGTTTTTATCGTTCTTCTTTATAGCCTCTTTTAGGTCAATTCGATGGTTCTTTCAAGAACATATCTTTTGTCGAATTGATCTAATCTTTGCTTAGAGATTTTTCCCATGGATCTTCATTGATAATCTAAGCAAAGGATCACCATCGAAGCCAATATTCTTACCGGCTGAGTTTGCGTCGTGGATTCGACGTGGCATCGTGGATTCGGTGTGCTAAAGGCGTTTCGTGGATTCGAAACGTGTGCTCGTGGATTCGAGTGGCGTTCGTGGATTCGAACGTGTGCAGTGGACGTGCAAACGGTGGAGCGCAAGGTCCGAAGAAGTTGAAGGAGGGGTTAAATCCGTGGAGACGGTAATCACCTTGTTATTCTTCTTTTCTTAGGGGATTGTTATTGCGTGGACATCCAACCGGTCAGCGCAAGGTCCGAAGAAGCTGAAGGAGGGGTTGAGTCCGTGGAGTCGGTAATCACCTTGTTATTCTTCTATTCTTAGTGGATTGTTATTGCGTGTTGGTCCCGTGGTTTTTCTCCTGGATTGGAGTTTCCACGTAAATCTCGGTGTGTTGATTTTTATTTTCCGCATTATTTTTTATTTTTGCACTGAGATTGGTTTTTATAATATTACACCTATTCACCCCCCTCTAGGTGTTTGATAGTACCTATTTAGATCCTTGTGGATCCTAAATAACTCTACAATTGGTATCAGAGCGGGTTTTAGGTTTATCTATCATGTTGGGTGAAAGTGGTAATATTTTTAGACCTCCTCTTTTTGATGGGACCAATTATGCATATTGGAAAGTGCGGATGAGAGCTTTTCTCATCTCTATTGATGAGCGTGTTTGGCAAACCGTTGAATACGGTTGGGTGCATCCTGTTGAGGAAGTAGGAAATTCTACTACCCCAAAACCTCGCTCTAGATGGTCCAAAGAGGAAATCGAAAGATCTTCTTACAATGGGAAAGGTATGAACGCTTTATTTAATTCTCTTTCCTCGACTGAATTTTCGAGAATTTCTGCGTGTGAAACCGCGAAGGAAATTTGGGATATTCTCAAAATTACACATGAAGGTACTAATCTTGTAAAAATTCAAAAGCTCCAGATGCTTACAAGTCAATTTGACTCTATTCATATGGAAGAGCATGAATTGTTTACAGATTATTACACTAGACTTCAAGATGTAATTAATACATGTGCTAATTTAGGAGAAAAGATCCCGGAGTCGAAAATTGTAAGAAAGATACTTCGGACTCTTCCGGAACGGTTTAGGGCAAAGGTTACCGCCATTGAAACCGTTAGTCATCCGGATGAGATGAGTGTAGAGGAATTAGTAGGTGCTTTACAAACTTATGAGATGACTTTTCCTACTAATCAAATTTCTTCCAAGTCTTCTTCTAAGCTTACAGGTATTGCATTCAAATCAACAAAGGAAGAAGATAGCGAATCAAGTTCCGACGATGAAATCTCTTTTGCCGATTTTGAAGAACAATTGGCGCGGATCACAAAGAAATTTCGTCGGAAATTTTGGAAGAATCGAACCGATGGATCTTCATCCACGAAACCATCTAAAGGATCATCGGGTTCTAAATCCTCTAAACTCAAAGGCATTGCAAAACCTTCTAAAGAAAACGATGATTTCGAAGGGGAAATCCGATACTATCGATGCAAAGGCTACGGCCATATTTCAACGGATTGTCCTTCTAAGAAATCATACAAAAAGAAGGCTTTGCAAGCAAAAACTTGGGACGATTCTACTTCTAATGAATCGACCTCAAGTGAAGAGGAAAAAGAAAAAATTGTTGCTTCTCATGCTTCTCAAATTCCCTCTTCTAATTTGTGCTTATCATCTGTGACGCCCCACTTCCCAGGGGGTCACCCATCCTAGAACTACTATAGCTCTAGCACGCTTAACTCTCATGTTCCTCTTGGATCTTGCTACCATCCAAAATGCTATAGCCGGGTTAGAGATTTAGTCCTATTATATCATTTATATAGAGGACTAATCCAAATTCCGGGGGTGTCACATTCTTCCCCCCTTTAAGCCCTGACGTCCACGTCAGGCTCAAGCACACTCACAAGCACCAGGCGATGTGAGACTCGTCTCGCTAGCCTTTCCGACCTTGTGAGGAGCTGCACTCCACTCACAACGGTCATTAGCCGGGGAGCCTCGCTCTACCCGCTATATAACCCTGGCTCAGCCGAGACTCATCTCACATTTCCGGCTGTGAATGGCTCTGATACCAACTGTGACGCCCCACTTCCCAGGGGGTCACCCATCCTAGAACTACTATAGCTCTAGCACGCTTAACTCTCATGTTCCTCTTGGATCTTGCTACCATCCAAAATGCTATAGCCGGTTAGAGATTTAGTCCTATTATATCATTTATATAGAGGACTAATCCAAATTCCGGGGGTGTCACA